>JANAVB010011199.1:18823752-18843259 GCA_029216955.1 Iris pallida | reverse complement strand
AGATCTCATTTGAAGGAAATTTTGAAGTCTGCCACATGTCACGTCGCAGAAGCCCGTACCGTACAATAATGGCAGATTCTTTTCATATCTTAGAACCCTAATGCATATCGCATATGTGCTCGTTCTCTATAATAGAAGAAGTTCTTCTTCCACTAAAGCATTGACAGAGGAAAATCGACAATCGATAATCTTCGAAGGATCAGCAATCTCTGTCCACGAAGAGTCGACCACCCTCATCCACTAATCAACCAAAGAACCAACCAACCTACCATCTTCAAGGGATCTTCTCCTCCAGACAGCCCTTGATCGGTGACCCCAGAGTCCCATCAAAGGAGCCAGGGAGCCATAGCAAAGTTTATTCGTCGTCAGATCGTTAAGGGATTAAAGGAGCCGCTGGTGCTCGATCTCTACCATCAAACTTTCCCAGAAACCTCTTCTCCATGTACTTATAATATCATATTTAGGACTTCCTTCTTTGTACACAGATACCTTATACGTTCAATAAAGTAAAAAGTTTGTTCAACCTTTTGTTATGTCGAACAAAATGGCGACTCTGCTGGGAACTTCCTTCTCCTCCAACGAGAAGGCGGTAACGCAATTTGATGACAATTTACTGGGAGCTTCTCAAGATATGTTGGTCGTACGCTTTGACCAGCAGGCCTTTGAAGATATCCTCTCTAGTGAAAAGTCGAAGACTTCGAAGCGGTTTGTACAACCAAAGAAGACTCGACGTGTCTGGAGGCCTAAGGCGGCTGCAGCCAGCAGCATGATGGTGGGAACTGCATCTCAGGACCCCCCTCAATGTCAAAGCCACAGAGAAGATTTCGGCTACTACAGCCTTATCCCCTTGCCCAATTCTCGTCCTGGGAAAGCATGGCGAGAAAGATGGTGGTTTCGTGGTTGATCTGACGAAAGAACGATGCCAAAAGAAGCGCACACCGGTCCAACCGATAACGATGGATGTATTGCCTGTAAGAAGATCTGTCTTCGACAGAATCGCTTTTCCTTCAGGTAAACCATCGACGACTATGAATACTACTTGCCCGTTAGGGGTAGTAGGAAGAGATCCCAGGTGGCTCACGCTTCGTACAACAAGCGTATGACACCAACGACAGACCAGAGGCCCGTGTTGACTGTTACACGCACAGCTGACGAAACAAGACTGGCTTTCGCGCTTCGATACCTTACCCATCGAATCTTCCTTCCACTAGGGTACTCCTATGTGTAAGCCAAGCCAGGGGGTACGTCCCACGGAGAGGTAGCCACGCGAGCAGCATTCCCACAGAAGCGACAAGAGGCTTCCTTGCCAGACCCGCTCTGACCATACTTACATGCAGCTTCCCTGTATGTACAATGGGAGTGCTACGACAGAAGATCCAACCCTCTCTCAAGCGAAAAAAGAATTTGTGGCACAGGACATACCTAAATCAAGGCACTCTTGTATCCAGATTATCATCAACTACTTTTGTCAGCAGACGGCTGCGCCATCGCCGAACAGGCGTTCCTCTTCCAGAGACTCTACTCCACGCCAACCCCACGCCAGAGGCTTAACAGGGGCGGTGCTCCATAGAGGAGACGAACCCCACATCGCCACATGCTACGTAGTATGGTTCTATAGCTTTCAAGAAGCCCTTCCAGAATCCTTCCATATCGGTTGCTAAACTAAAGAGGAGGTCAGAGGGCAGTAAAGCTAAGGTACCCTATGCAGGTGTGTTCCAAGGCACTCGTTCCAGATCTGTATTGGATGCATTGTCAAAACATGGGGTAGCCAGCCTCCTACCATGCACGATAACCCTGTGTTCTAATCTGAGGAGGCACAATACGACACGGATGTCTCCATTGGCGCAATCAGTTACCAGACTGGGGGTAACAGCCAAACTAAGTTCGAACATAATCTTACAGTATATCCTCAGGACAGCGAGGCTCAGGCATCTTAGCCCAAAAGTGAAGGATCCACGGCTCCTTCGAGTCACCCTCACACTCGGTCTGTGTTCATAGATGTTGGCAATGAGGAAGACAACAACGAAGTTCTCAGACGTATCGAAGTCCTTGAGACGAAGTTAGATACGCTGACGGACACCATGAAGACCCTTTCCACGGTCATAATCGACCTCAAGAGTAGCATAGCCCCTGCTGCCTCTACACCTTGCGTGATTTGCCAACCAATGACGAATCTAACAAGCTGTCTACTGTAAATCAGGCAGGACCATCCTCGTCTACTCCATTGGCTACAGGATCCACAATGTCTGCCAAAATACAACAGTCCATCAAGGAGCTATATGCTCGTCATGATGCCAAAGAGAAGTAAGCAACGCTCCGGAAGATGGGGATCCAGCAGCCATACCCTGCCGAGTGGGATAACGTCCTCTATCCTCCCAAATACAATTCGCAGACGCTTACACCTTATGAAGGGAATGGGTCTCCCCGATAATACTTGAGGTACTTTGCCTCAGTAATGGGGCACCTGCCAAAGGATGATGCCCTCCTGTCCAACATATTCATAGAGCCTTGCAGGAGGTAGCCTATGAGTGGTTCTGTAGTCTTTCGGACGATTGTATCTCGTCATTTGAAGACCTAAAGACTCGGTTCGTGGACCGATTCTACGAAGGAGGCATGGATATGACCATGTCGACCCTCATGAAAATTGTCCAGAGGAAGAAAAGCCTATTCGCGCATACATCGAACGCTTCCGCCAGGCAGCCCTCAGATTACCACCCGGCATGCCCGAGCCCATGCTTATGGACTCCTGTCGCAAGAACATGCTGCCCGCTATAAAATTATGGCACAGTGCTCCCTGCACGGAGGGGACGCCTTTCATTATAGAGGCGGATGACACACAAAGGAAAGCCCAGGACGCGCAGCTCCTGGGGCTATACTTTCCTGTGCCCGAAGACAAGGGGAGACGCTCGTCTAGCAACAACCCTAAAGACGAAAAATACAAGCAAGCCATGACCGTCAACATCTCTAAAGGCTCAGCTGTGAACCCCAAGTCCGCGAAAGCGCAGAGGCCGAGGGAGACTTACTCCTTCAATGACGAGGATACACTGGAGCTCTTCGAGATACTTATAAAAAGTGGCAAACTGTCCATCCCGGCACCCAAGCATTCTTATGAGGTAGGAAAGGTGAACCATCCCAAGTAATGCCATTATCACCAGTACGTCCATCACTTAACACAAGGCTGCTATGTGTTGAAGAGGCAAATTCAGTGCCTCATTAATGCCAACGTCATATCGTTGGATTACGAAGAAGATCGGCACAGCCAACATGGTTACTCTCCAGTTCGGGAGTGTTCTAGCCATGGAGGTGTAAGATGGCGCCATCCCTATTCCAAAGGCGATGATGGAAGTAGTCAACCTTCTGCCAGCATGGGATAACACTCAAGCGCTCATTCCGTTCTCCATTTCTCAAGGCAAAGTCATGTGGATGCATCCTGATGTTGTACCCGACCTGATGACATCTACAACCCCTTCTGCCAAAGGAAAGAAAAGCAAGGCATGTCGCATGGTCTCGACTTCGACCGACGATGCTTTGGTGACCACCAGCTCGGCGCAGAGGCAAAATGAGAGCCAGGCTCTAGATCAGAAGGAGTCTCCACCAAATACTTTCCCTGTCCTAGATATATCAGGCGCAGGTCCACCTTAAACCCCCGAGGCAGCAGAGGCGGGTTCATCTCGGGCCCCTATCGTGGACAAGCAGAAATAATAGGAGGTTCATTTCGATAAAACTCTTAGAAAAGATTCGACAATAAGGCCTATCAAGCCCTACAACTTCGATATTCTAGCGCAACTGGCTAGTACTCTGGCTAGATTATCACTTTTCGAGCTCCTCCACCTCTCTAAGGAGACCCGAAAAGCGCTCGGTGAAGGTTTACAGAATGTCGAGTCCTTCCTCACCCAGGTTCGACTACCGAAAGTGGATCCCGTAGCTTGCCCACATTGCCATAGCATGGTCGAAGTGATTCCCAGTATCACTTTCACCTAGCAAGACATGCTGCTAAAGAATAATCGGCACAATCGCCCCCTGTATTATACAGGGTATGTCGGTGTCATTAAGGTCGTTCGCATCCACATCGACCCAGTTTTCTCTCTGAGCATTATCTCAAGAATCCTGTTTCAAACTTTAGGGATTCCGATGCATCGGTTGATAGCCTCAAACACAACAATCAGTGGCTTCAACATAGAAAAGAGCGAGGGCAAAATTTGACTAAAATGTCAGATCGGTGACCTTCATACTGAAATGACTTGCTATATCATTGATGCAGACATAAACTACTACATGCTGCTGGGGCAACCATGGATACATGAGTACATGATTGTCCCTTCAACCCTACACCAATGTATGAAGTATATCGCCAGCGACAGGACCATCAAAACAGAGTTTGCTGATATTGACCCGTTTCAAGGACTTGAAGCCTACTGTATGGATGTCGATCTGTACAAGTCAGTCCCCTGGGACGATGACAACAATAATGCTGATGATAAGGCAGAGAAAGCTTCAGAAAGTGCAGCAGTGGACGAAAACCTTTAAAGGTTTGACTGAAAGGGAGGCATCCCAAGGGGTCAGCGCTTCTCATTGTTAAGCTTGGGGCAAAGCTCCACCTTCGTCTCCTGTGACGATAGAAGATGGTCAGGAGCCTATATGAATAAGGTTACCACGGAGGTCCCTAAGGCCGACCATGAAGGCGCAGAGCATCCGACCATAATTCCTTTGATGGTCAAGCTGAAAGGGAGGCGTCCTCCTTCTCCTCCGGCGACAGCTCTAGTCCTCACTGATGAGAAGATAGAAGATTACGTCTGCGCCAACACAGAGGCCCACTCTTTTGACGATGTAATTCCTCGGGACAAAATACCCCACTTCATTAACAGAAAGTTGTCATAGAACTACTCTGGTGAATGCTGGAACACCAAATATTTCCTGGACAAGTGACAACTGCCAACCATTTGAGCCGAGTTATCCCTGCCCGGGGCGCCTACTTTATATTTCCAGCTAGGAAAAAAGAAGAGGAACCCATCATATTCAGTCGATTGGAGTATCCATAGCGAATAACTCTGAAGACCCAGACCTCAAGAACGGCAAAATGCAGTTCTACTGCTACACGGGGCAGGCCAAAAACCTCATCACAGAAGATGGGCTATGACCTGAATAGCAACAAGAGGCTCAATTATGGCAAAGGCCGACGTCTTTCCTTATGGATTCGTGCTCCAAAGAAAAAAAGCTAAAAACTACTACCAACGTACTCATGGAGGGCTGGAGCACGTTACACCTACGTCCACCTTAGAAGATTCAGAGGAAGAAGACATGAGGCACTGACACTCTTCCGCCTCCTCAATTTGGGACTCTGATACCAGCACGGGTCAAGTCTTTAATAAGATGTTGTCTTCTAACATGATCACTAATCAGTTAACCGTCGACGACAATCAGCGCAGGCAGTTACAAGAGTTAGAAGCGCAGGATGAAAAGTGCTTGCTCGTGCACCAAAGGATTGAGCTTTACAAGCTCGCATCTCCGGGGCCTTCAACAAAATGGTTGCGAAAGATCCTACCAGGTGGGTGACCTCGTCTTGGCAGTACGGACCAATGGTGATGACCCACAAGACGGCTGGGAAGTTCGAGCCCAAGTGGGAAGGACCGTTCGTCATAGAAACGGTATACTCCAACGGTGCTTATGGCTAGCTAAGCGTAATGGTGACTTGCTAATGATGTCCATCAATGGCAAGTTCCTAAAGAACTATTACGTCTGAAGACAGAACCAGCATAGGCACCCACATCCTCTGAAAAGGGTACCCATGAGTTCTGGCAAGGGAATCTCTCTTCTCCCTCCTATATATTTTCTCAAGTAAATGAAGCACATCACGTCCACATTACCTCTAGATTGCTCCTCTATGCCTGGAAGACGCGACTACCATGTTCACATTACCTCTGAGTACTCGTTCTTCTCGTATCAGTTCTATGATTATCCCGGCGGTCTAGAAAATAGTTCACGTCTATATTACCTCTGGATTGTTGTTCTATATCTGGCAACGATCAAGCCTACCATGTCTATATTACCTCTGGTCAGGCAAATCCATTATAAAGATTCCCTCTTCATTCTGAAGACAAAAGCAAAGGGAACAAGAAAGCTTCTACATATAAAAAATATTGCTACAAAGACCTATTACAGACTTTTCGTAGTTACATACACAGAAGCAAAAAAGCTAAAATTGCGGTACAAGCTCTCAATAGCGCGGGCGAGGCTGTGACAGAGCTAATCACTTCCTAGTGAAAAGGAAGCCAATACCCGAAGCTGCTACTGGCCCGAGCCAGGGATGAAGACCAGCACAAGACTCCCCTATCTTTCCAGCTGGTCGAAGAGCAACTATAGCAGCAGGCTTGCCATTCCTCGGTCGTCATGGCAACCAATAGGAATTCAGGAAGCAAGGGTTCGAGACACCATTGACGCCTACGACATCCAGGATGGGGGCGTCTCGAGATCCAGTAGTAGTTCTACTACAGCTTCTTTGGATACAAAGATTTTCCACCGACCACCGCCTCAAGCAAACTCTATGGTCATCAGGAGCCGAGCATCGGGCAAGCAAGGCCATTATTGAAGCAGCTGAGTCTTCTCTTAAAGGGGATATTCCTTTATATAGGGTGTTCGTGTGGTCCAAGAATGAGCCAAATATTGGTCAGAAGGAAGCTCACAAGTTAAGCTAAAGCTCCACACCATGACAGATGACAATACTGCGAGTGACCGAAGGAACGTGACTCTGAACCTCCTATGATTAATAGATTCGTGATCCGTGCAAAGACGAAAGAGGCTCCAATATCAAGAATCCATCAGGAGCCCATGCTCTAAAATGATGACTCAGGTACTTAATGCTAAGAGCTAGGCGTGACACCAGCCATCACCCTGCTCGTATAATCCTGACACATGTTCATGCTTATGTTCAAAGTATTCCGTGCTTGACTCAAGTTTGGGACACTTTGAAGGGGGTCTTTTAGAAGCATGAAAAATCTCAGCCAAAGACATCCCGTCGCCAAAGCAGAAGATTTAAAAGACTGAGGCTCAGTGCTAAAAAGACAAAACAGAAGATATGGAAAGAAGTCCCTTTATTGTCATGTCTACCAAAGTCTAGTACAGATATATCATGACTATAACAGACTAATTATATTCTTCAGCAATGGATTGAGTACAGATTCGACAGAGCCTAGAGGGATCTACAAGGGATGCAGTCTTCGTCAAAGCGCAACCTTCCTTCATCTCGACACGCACGCTGGAAGTTTGATCTCCATCGAAGCGTATTCTGACTTTTTTGTGGGCACAACCTTTTAGAAGCATATCAGTTACTCGACCAAGGGAAGCAGCTCCCTGAAGCAGCCATTGGCCCGAGCTTCCAAAAAGTGCAGCAGGTCGCGAAGCCCTGAATGAAAGGGCATAGCTCAACCTGTGGTTCTTCGGGTTGGCTATCCGCCCAAAGCCTAGGTCATCAGGGTCTCCAAGAGCCCTCAGATATCTCTCAGAGTCGAACTCCTTAAGAAAAAATTTGCATACTTCTCAAGGGCAGCTATGGCTCCTTCTACACAGAGTTCTTCTAGAAGAATATTGCTCCTACAAATGAGAAAAGCCTTAACCAGCAGCCAACTTACACAAAGTCGATCGCCGCACGAAGTTAAGTTTGGATCTCACATATTAGTGAATGATGCCGAGAAGAAGATAATGACTCTTTAGAGGAGAACTTCCTATTTATAGGACCGAGAATGGCCGAGAGCGCAAGCCACATGGCCGACGGTCAGAATTCCGTATTAATATGATGAAACTAAGACTCAGCACTTTGAATGTTAGTCTTAGACCCTTGAAATTCTCTATATTACGGTGGCAATTAAGAGGGAAGTTCCTTAAAGAGCGGATATTTATTGCTCTTTGCTTTAGAAGCCAAAGCCTCAAGCCAGAGGCACAACCACTGCCTACGCCAACCTCAGAAGCATGACGGTGGTATGCCCCCCTCTTATTCTTTTACTTCAGAAGCCAATCTTTACTCCAGAGGCAGCTACCTGCCTGTGCCAATCTCAGACGCGCAAGGGTGTCATACCCTTCACTTCGTAGCCAATGCCTTTTCTATTCAGAGGCGTAGCTACTTACCTGCGTTCGCATGAGTCGTATGATGGTGATATGCTCACATCATCTCCATTCCTACGACATAGTTGTCTGCTCCGGTTCAGAAGCTTAAGTTACTTCTCTACAAGAGACTTGGAAACTACCATCGCAACCAATACAAGTCAGCCTGTCGCTCCAAAAGCACAGTAACCTCGCCAACCTGAAGTACAAGCCTATTGTCGCCTACAGTATAATAACTCTGGTATCCTGAAACACAGCTTCATAAGTTGCTCTATATGTACAAATTCTTGTCGTCATTCGAAGCTAAGTCTACTCCTCGCCTGGAAGCACAAAGGTTCCGTCATCTCCAAAAGCACGGTCTACTCGTCACCCTAGAAGCACAGCAGTACTTAGTCCTCACTAGAGGTGCAGAAAGCATGGGTCTACCCTAATTGGTTTGCTTAAACTACCTCTTGTAGAGAAGATTGGGATTAAATCATGATTGATATCATATCAGATTGATTTAAATCTTAGACGAGGATCATTTAGACTCCAAATCTAGGATAAAATCCCAAGATTTACTCGGCTCTATCCGAGCAAGCAAATTTGCACGCGCCATATGTCACCTACTTCGGTTATGTTATAACCACCAGATATCTCGTTTGAGAGAAATCTCGATGTCCGCCACGTGTCAGCGTCACAGAAGCCCGTACCGTACAATGACGACAGATTCTTTCATATCTCAGGAACCCAAATGCATATCGCATATGTGCTTGGTTCTCTATAAATAGAAGGAGTTCTTCTTCTGTCGAAGCATCGATAGAGGAAAATCGACAATCGACAATCTTCAAAGGATCAGTAATCTCTATCCACGACGAGTCAACCACCCTCATCCACCAATCAACTAAAGAACCAACCAACCAACCATCTTCAAGGGATCTTTTCCTCCAGACAATCTCTTGATCGGTGACCCCAAAGTCCAATCAAAGGTGCCAGAAGCCATAGCAAGGTTGATTCGTCGTCAGATCATCAACGGAGTAAAGGAGCCGCTATAGTGCTCGATCACCACCGTCACACTTTTCCAGAAACCTCTTCTCCCTGTATTAGAATATCCTATTTAGGACTTCCTTCTTTGTATAAAGATACCTTATACATTCAATAAAGCAAAAAGTTTGCCCAACCTTTTGTTATGTCGAACACTCCCGACGCTACTCACCCGTCGGGTCCCGTGCCAACTGCCCTGGCCCTCCGGGCGTGCGTGGTGCCTCCCCTTCCATCTCCCAGGCTTCATCGATCCCTTTTGATGAATTGTTGGCATGGCTCCTTCTTTCTCCGGCTTCCGCCATTACCCCACTATCCTCCTTTGCTCCTTCCGTTGAGGTGGTTGCGACGCCCCTTGCCGACTCGACCTGGCCCTCCGATCGGCCTTCCCTCTCCCTCTCCTACCCTCCGAGCGCTGTGACATATGCGGACAAGCTCAGGCCCGACCGCGCGGCGTCCAACTTCTCTTTTCCATAGAGATCGAGCTCCCAGACGATGATCTCCTCGATCCAAGGGATAGTAATGAGATTAAGATTCCTTTTTCTTCAAATGAAATCTCCTCGCTCTCCGCCACCTTTGCCCGGACCCTCGTTCTCAAATTCTCTACCGGATGCCTGAAACTTTCCCGTATCTAGGAGGTGATAGCCGGTTGGGGGCTGACGTCCGAATACAGGGTAGCTCCCACGGATCCTATACATATTTCTTCACCTATCTTCGAAAAGAGACCACAAGAAGGCCTGGTCCAGAGGCACTAGCAAGATTGACACTCATAGCAAGAAATTTGTCAAATGGTCTCCAGACTTCAACATCAAAGAAGACTAGCTATCGTCTCCTTGTGCGTCACCCTTCCAAACCTCCTCCTCATATGTTTCGTGCCCGTAGCTTTGAAAAGAATTGCCAACTTTGGGACATTTGTAGCGCCGGCCGAAGAAACTCGCAACCTCTCCAAAGTAAACTACGCCAAACTCTGTATGGAACTGGACTTATCAAAGGACCTCCCCAACCATATCCAAATCGAGCTTGGCAACAAAACTCATACTCAACAAATCATCTATGACAACAGCATCATATTCTGCAAGCACTGCCACACTTCGTGGACACTCAGCCGAACATTGTCTCCGTGTCCACCCAGAACTGAAGAGGAAACCAAATCAAAAAACGGCCACAACGTATCCTCCAAGGAAATCCACTCGTCTCCAATCTTACCCTACTGAACTTCCACATCAGATTTGAAGCCAGATCAGAACGCCATTCCCTAGACAAAACTCACCAAAGAAGTGACATCGTCATCTACAACCTCCCAGTATCAGCCTCACCAACCAATTTGCCATCCTTGACGATGCATCCATAGAGAAAACACAAGAAACAGAAAAACCCTTAGTCTCA
Organism: Iris pallida; assembly: GCA_029216955.1. Taxonomy (NCBI): domain Eukaryota; kingdom Viridiplantae; phylum Streptophyta; class Magnoliopsida; order Asparagales; family Iridaceae; genus Iris; species Iris pallida. The sequence continues at coordinate 18,832,759 of JANAVB010011199.1, read as the reverse complement.
GGCATCAACCTCTCTCTTGACGCTGAGTCCACAGAGTAAACTCAAGACTCAGAATAACACTTAGAGAATCACCCTATGGAAGAGCATATTGGAATCAACTCAGAATCCATACCTCCCGTGTACCAAATACAGCTGACAAGCAAAGAAGACCCCCAACATGTAAACACCCGCCCCCATGCACCAACTCCCAGTATGGCCAACATTTGTGCGACCAATTTAACCATGGGGCAAGGCTCTGTCGCCAGGATGCAACAAGGTCTTAATGCGGGCATCAACACCACTAACAGCTTCTTCGAGGTCGTTGCCAAAATTGTCGGAGAGGTATACTTACATCCAAATGAAGAGACAGATAATTTTACTATGAAGGTCGATAAGGCACCTCCTAACCTGAAAAAATTGTACATTGGCAGCTCTAATGAAGTCACGGCCAGGATCACTAGGTCAGCAACAAGACTCAAAATAAACTCCCAAAACAGGAACCCCGATGCTTAACATCCTATCTTGGAATGTTAGGGCCTTGCTAATAAACCTACCTTGAGAAGATTAATCAGTCTCAAGAAAATTCACAGAATCGACATCCTTATTATTATCGAACCCAAAATTCTCCCAAGCAAGCTCGATCCATTCAGCTGCAGTTAGGCTTCCCCTCGACTATAGCCGATTGTAACAACATCTGGATTTTTGTTTGTAATGATGTGCAGATTGGCACCATTCACGATTCGAGACAAGCCCTTTAGTACTGGGTGGAGCATCCCATGCTCAGCTCCCGCTCCCTCTCTCTGTCGTTAACAGGAGCTGCGACATCCCCAAGCGTAGACAGTTGTGGAACGAATTACAGAACACCCAAATTAATAATAACAATCTCCCTTGGCTGTGTGTAAAGGATTTTAATACCATTTTGCAGAGAAGAAAGTCAGGTAGCCGCCCTCCACCTTCATCTTCCATCTGACTTCACCATCTTCATCTTTAACGTCCACCTGACCTCCTTCAGTTCAATGGCAGCGCTTTCACCTGGTGCAACATGCAAGAGGGCGAACGTAGGCAATACTTCCATCTGGACTGCACCCTCATCAACTCGAAGTGGTCCGACCTGAGATCATCTCCAACCTTTTGCACCTCAATGAGATCGAATCATATCACTCGCCTCTTCTCATCAAAATTAGCAGCAAATCGAACCAAATCAAGAAAACTTTTGCTCCCTCGACTTCTGTAGCGACCATCCTCAGTTTACGAACATCGTCGCCACCATTTGTAGCAGAACCGACACCCTTGACCCCCTTGCCCGAGTTGCAAACAAACTCAAAACACCAGGAAAGCTCTCTCCATTTGGAGTAAGAAACGTTCGGGGACATTTTCCAGGCCGTCTGTACCGCAGAGATGACGTTACCGGCCGAAGCGCTTTTGCCTTAGACAGATCCCCAGCCACTCGGACCTTCCTGAACCTCACCAGAGCGTTGCTTAAGTTCAGATTGATGGTTGAAACTGAATTCTAGAAACAAAAGGAGACTGACATAACAATGAGGGAGACAAAAATACCAGCTACTTCCATGCTTGTCGTAGGCAAACTCAATATGCACCAGATTGTTGACGTAAACGGGAATACTTTTAAAGATCAATGTGGCATCCAAACGACTGCGGCCAATTTCTTCTCCTGGATGTTCACCAAAGAGGCCATTTCAGGGATGACGATTTTCTTGTGGTGATCCCCAGTCTGATTGATACAGAAGACAACTATCGCCTGGAGTGTATCCCATCTGAACAAGAGGTCAAAGATTCGTATGGGCCCTTGAGAACACAGCGCCCCAGGCCTGACGGTTTCAATGGTGTATTCTTCAGATCGTGCCGGGATATCAAGTCGGACATCCATGAGGCATCCATCGCTTTCTTCCAGGGAGCAAGGTACCCCAGATCCATTTTTGTGCTAACCTGATTCTCATTCCCAAACAGGATAACCCAAAAACATTCAAAGACTTCCATCCTATAAGCTTATGTACCTTCATAAACAAGATTATCTCCAAGATCATTGCCAACCGCATGACCGAGATCCTCCCTAAGATTATTTGGATGAGCAGAATGGCTTCGTCCGCGGGCAAAACATAGACAACATTCTAATGGCCAAGGAGATAATCATTTGCATAAAGTTACCTGCTAGAGGTGGAAACATTGCTATCAAACTGGACATAGAGAAATCTTATGATAGATTAGACTGGCAATTTATGATTTTGGTTTTCAGGGCCTTTGAACTCGAAAACTTGGACTAACATCGTTTGAGATCGATCAGCAACTCGTGGTTCTCCATGGTTATCAATGGACAAGCCCACTGCTTTTTCAAATCGAGCCGAGGGGTCAGACAAGGAGACACTTTATCCTCCACTATCTTCATCATCGCGACAGAAGCTCTGCCCAGAAACCTCATCAGAATGGTGGGCACATCGAACTTCCAGCATTTCCATACCTCCAGTGGCTGCCCGATCATCAATCACCTAGCTTATGCTGATGAAATTCGTATTTTCTCCTCCGGGGACGTTGGGTAGGTCGAGGTGGTCCATAAAACGGTTCAGAGATACTCCAGGTGTTCCAGCCAGCGTGTCAACCCCAACAAAAGCGTAATATACGTCCACACAGACCAACAGAGACATGCGTCCACCCTCTCCAATATACTTCCTTTGCTGTTGCTTATCCTCCATTTTCCTACCTTGGGTGTCCCTTGGTATACGAAGATCAAACGCGACATATTTTAAGGGCTGGTGGGCAAAATCAAAAAAAAATTAGAAGGGTTGCATAACGTTACTTTCTCGTCGGGTGGAAGAATCGACATTTGTTTCAGTCTTGCATCGGCATATCACTGCTGCTTGGAGTAACAACAAGAAATGATGGACCACATATTCAGCTCTTGGGAGTTACCTAAGACTGTTTGGACCGTGCTCTCTCACAGATGTAGAATTAACCAGGGTGACGGAAGCTTCCACGATATTCGGCCAATTAGGCTAACGCATCCCATAACCATCAGATCATCGCAGCCGCCATCACATGGGTCATCTGGAAGAATCGATAAAATTCAGATATGAGGGTCACTAATACACCATAGACTAACTAATCAGGAGGCTCTCCGCCAACACAAAGCCAACAGACATTGTAAGCACGACCTCGCAGACTTCTGGCAGTCCGTGCTCTATTGATTTTGGCATAGGTTCCTTTTTTCCCGTTGCTTTTCTTTTCTTAGCACTTACTTGTAAAGTGTCACGACCCGTACCCTTTTTGGATGCGAGCACGTGAGTAAGCCAGCTACGTATCGAATGGACTCCAGCCCGACTCGAATACGTAAACGCTGTCAAGGCTATGTATACTGCCAAATCATGGCAAAAAATCTATATCTCAATCCACATAAGAATGAAACATGAATGAACACTATGGGTCGTGGTCTGCAGCCCACTAGCATATAAATCGATTAGACTCTAAGAAATGATATGAGTCTATAAATGTAACTAACAAGAAAAGTACATCATAATAAGGAACATAAGGCACGAGCGGATAATAAACTGATGATACCTGAATCCGTAAGAACCGCAAATCCTCTGCCATCCAGAACTACTAGCTTCCATGCAATCGCTAAACCTGAGGAGATCATCAGGTCCTCAGAGGACATAGCAAGATACATAATATACATGCCAATCTAGCAGTTTTATCATGCGGAGAAAATAAACAAGAAAGAGCAAGAATAAGACAAATGACTATGAACATAATACGAACACACGAACACGAACAACTACGCGTAAATGAACTGCCAGATGAGCGATAATCACGATATCAATGGAAGAAACCAAACCCTTATCCCAGTGTGGACTCACGGGTTTGAACTAAACACTAACCCTCGTCCCGAACGTGGACTCTCTGGTTAGTACTAACCCTCGTCCCGAGCGTGGACTCTCTGGTTAGTTCACGGCAAGGCACCCTCGTCCCGAGTGTGGAGTCTCTGGTGCAAATACTACATCCTCGTCCCGTGTGTGGACTCTCTGATGTAAACACCCTCTCGAGTGTGGACTCTATGGTGTAAGTCAAGTCTACACCCTCGTCCCGAGTGTGGACTCTTGGTGTAAATAATCAACATCCTAGTCCCTAGTGTGGACTCACGGATGTAAACAGATCAAGAAAAACACCTCGTCCTGAGTGTGGACTCTCTGGTGCCAAGGAAACAATATCAAGGATTTAGCAGTTCAATTACACGTACTCGTTCTATAACGACTCAAGCAAGGTACTGACGAGAACAAGTGCAAACACAAGGCCAAACATGGACACGGCTATACGCAACAAGAACAACTCCACAGAAAATAACACGAAAAGCATATCCATAAATAATCAAAACTGGGAAATAAAAATACAATGCATGTAAATAAAACTGTAGAGGAAGACAAGGTATACTTGCCTGGATGTTGCACGAAGAATCCCACAAAATAGTCAACCCCAAGCCATAGAGTCAAATCATCACAAATGTCTCCAAAGCTGAAATAAACATTACTAATGTTCTCAGAATAGTCAAATTAGCAGGATTGCCTGTCCTTAAGTCCAATTCTGGATACAGGGGCAAAACGTAATTTCGGCAAAACGATGTCCGCCGTTGGACCCGCTTTGCACCGAAAATCGTGCCAGAGTCAGTGGTCTCTAAAGTCGTCAAACTACATGTCTACAGGTCCAGTTTTTTGATACGGACCCAACCGTATGTCCAAAGTTTGATTTCGGTGAGCTGTTCACAAAATCGCCCGTTGAGTAGGACCGTGGGACCCGCAAAACGGTGTTCCGATCCAATGTCTCAGAATTGGACCAAACTTGGCATACAGGACCAAAAAATGATACGGTCCTGATGGCGAAAGTTTTGTCTCGATCTAATGAGCGTGCACAATGTAATTGAGAAATTTGCACAGGGGTCGATACGGTGAATTTTGACGGATACGCATCAAATTCGTCGCACACCGCGACCAATTTGAATTCCGCCAAAGCCCACACGACCATAAAGCCGTTACACAGCTTTTGATACTTTCGTTTTATGACCACGTCGCCCGGAATGGCAGGACGGACGTGGTATCGGAGTGTTTTCTAAAGTTTTAAATATTTTAAAAACAAGTTTTTACCCATTTTGGACGTCTGATTTCTCGACGCACAAACAACAAAATTCGATTCTACAATAAGCGATTCGAAGCCCTATAGGTTGTCTAGGGTTTCCTTTAATTAATTTCCTTGATTGCTTAATGGTTCGACCAATTTTGGTCTTCCAATACGGGATCGGGGCTGTCCTGTTTGCTGTTCGTAAAATAGGTTTTTGCTCGACTTCGTGTCGAGTTATCGGACCATCTAGTTCGTATGAAACAAAAATAATTAAAGGGAATACAAGTCGTACATGTTATGAGTATACCAGAGAAGACGGGAGGCGAAATGATCCATTGTGCACAACGAAAACTCGCTGCGAAGTCGGTTCGAGATAGCATGTTGCTGCTGCCACTGTGTTCCAGGCCACGCACTCGCGCCTCCGGGTGTTCGGCCGGCCATTGGCCGTGCGTGCGGCGGCACAGGTGGTGTCGTCGACGGTTGTAGATAGGAGTCGGTTAGGGTTTACATGACACCCTCCTTCCTCCCTCTCGGTTCTGCATATGTATACGAATGCGTATAACCTAAGTTTGGGGTCGGCTTTTAATAGTTTACTGCGGTTTTGGGGAACCCTTGCTCGGGTTGTGGCTTTGGGGAGCTGAGCCGGGGGGGGACTTAAGTGGGGGCTCGGCCTGTGGGTTGCTTTGGATGGGGCTTAGCAGCTGGGATGCTCTGCTATTATTTCTATGTCTTATCCTTTTTTTTTCTAATACTATTTATTATAAGTAATGAATATATATATCTATTTTATACGAATATATGTATACATATATTTATTTGTATTTATACACCTACATACCCTTATTTAATACATTCACATATCTATAATTATATTTATATATATACACATATATCTTGATGATAATAACTAATAATAAAAAGTAATTTATATTTTATAACCACAATAATAATATTGATATTATATAACCTCAATAATAATAATAATAAATACGAAATTCAATAACCCAATAATGGTGTATAACCACCAGCACGTCTAAAAATCCCAAAATGTACTAGGACCTATTTTATGCAAATATCATTAAATATCAACTAATAACGATATTTATAATATTTAAATATAAATACTTGATATATTCATTAGATCGCTAAAATGGAATACGCTACAATCATACCAACATACATGAACACGAATATCATTGGACGTACCGCATGACTACTTGGGCTTGGATTTGGTTCGGCCCAGTTCGGACTAACTTGGTTCAATCGGGTTCCTGCAAAGTCAATAAATTTAATAATAATTAATTAAACTTATTTTTAATGGTCATGCTATAACTTGGCCTGGTTTTCCTAGTTAGGGTACTCCTATGGCTCGGCATTCCCCTACCATGGCTAAACACTAGTCAAAGCACATCACTGCACTATCTGTGCCATGATTCCTAGTCGTTTGGTACTTCAAAACTCAACCATGGCTAAAATCATCTACCGTAATAATTAACTAAATATCATTTATAAATTTTAAAAATTACCATTTAAATCAAATAAAATAAAATAAAAATATTTCAAAGGATTTTCGGGAAGGGGAGCTACAAATCTATCCACCTTAAAAATAATTTCGTCCTCGAAATTCTATTTCATAACTATTCCCTAAAATTCAAAGTCTAACTATCACCTTAATCTCCTCAAATTTAATTTCTCAAAAATACTGTATGACCTTCTCTAGTCATTTTAAACTCTGAATACTTGAGGACTTCTACCCACCTTTGGTCATACTACTTCTCAAACTATGGTCACTAAAGTCTTAAGGTCTTCTAACTAGTTGCTAACAATTCTACCGAGAGATATCTAGGCATACGATAACTATAATATCTCATATCTACAAACAACCAATTATTCAATCATCAAGCAATATTATATATATATTTAAGAATTTCTAATAAATTCTAGACAGCACGATTATTCGTCACCCCGAATTAGGAAGGAACGAGAATCAATGGTACGGAAAGCAAGGGAGTATAATCGAGAGCAAATATGGAATTTCAAGGACGTAAAGAATTTCTAGGAGAATTTTTCAAGGCAGAGTGGATTGAGATTTCTAAGGTTTTAGTCATTGTCGCAGGCTCGTACCAGTACAGTTACGTAACCGATACGATATGCTCTGACCTGCATGGGCCACCAAAAAAACTTGTCACGATCCGCACCCGCTTTTCGGATGCGAGCACGTGAGCAAGCCAGCTACGTATCGAACGGACTCCAGCCCGACTCGAATACGTAAACGCTGTCAAGGCTATGTTATACTGCCAATCATGGCAACAAATCTATATCTCAATCCACAATAAGAATATGAAACATGAATGAACACTATGGTTGTGGTCTGCAGCCCACTAGCATATAAGTCCGATTAGACTCTAAGAAATGATATGAGTCTATAAATGTAACTAACAAGAAAAGTATATCATGATAAGGAACATAAAGAACGAGCGGATAATAATATGATAATGATACCTGAATCCCGCAAGAACCGCAAATTCTCTGCCATCCAGAACTACTAGCTATCTCCATGCAATCGCTAAACCTGAGGAGATCATCAGGTCCTCAGAGGACATAGCAAGATACATAATATACATGCCAATCTAGCAGTTTTATCATGCGGGAGAAAATAAACAAGAAAGAACAAGAACAAGATAAATGACTACGAACACGAACACTAAAACATGAACACGAACACCGAACTAGAACAACTATGCGTAAATGACCTGCCGGATGAACGATAATCACGAGATCAATAGAAGAAACCAAACCCTCATCCCGAGTGTGGACTCACGGGTTTGAACTAACACTAACCTTCGTCCCGAACGTGGACTCTCTGGTTAGGACTAACCCTCGTCCCGAGCGTGGACTCTCTGGTTAGTTCACGGCAAGGCACCCTCGTCCCGAGTGTGGACTCTCTGGTGCAAATACTATATCCTCGTCCCGTGTGTGGACTCTCTGATGTAAACACCCTCCCAAGCATGGACTCTCTGGTGCAAGTCAAGTCAAGTCAAGTCTACACCCTCGTCCCGAGTGTGGACTCTCTGGTGCAAATAATCGACATCCTAGTCCCTAGTGTGGACTCACGGATGTAAACAGATCAAGAAAAAACTCTCGTCCCGAGTGTGGACTCTCTGGTGCCAAGGAAACAATATCAAGGATTTAGCAGTTCAATTACACGTACTCGTTCTATGACACGACTCAAGCAAGGTACTGACGAGAACAACTCCAACAAGGCCAAAAATGGATACGGCTATACGCAACAAGAACAACTCCACAAAAATAACACAAAAAGTACATGTCCATAAATAATCAAAACTGAGAAATAAAAACAATGTATGTAAATAAAACTGTAGAGGAAGGCAAGGTATACTTGCCTGGATGTTGCACGCAGAATCCCACAAAATAGTCAACCGCCAAGCCATAAGTCAAATCATCACAACTGTCTCCGAAAGCTGAAATAATATTACTAATGTTCTCAAAATAGTCAAATTAGCTAGAATTGCCTGTCCTTAAGTCCAATTCTGGACACATGGGCAAAACGGTAATTTCGGGCAAAACGATGTCCACCGTTGGACCCGCTTTTCACCAAAAATTGTGCCAGAGTCAATGGTCTCTAAAGTCGTCAACTATATGTCTATTGGTTCGGTTTTCCGATATGGACCCAACCATATGTCCAAAGTTGGATGTCGGTGGCTGTTCACAAAATTGCCCGTTGAGTGGGACCGTAGGGCCCGCAAAACGGCGTTCTGATTCAACTGTCTCAGAATTGGACCAAATTGGCATACAGGACCAGAAAAATGATACGGTCCTGATGGCGCAAGTTTCATCTCGATCTGATGAGCGTGCACAAAGTAACTGAGAATTTGCACAGGGGTCG
>JANAVB010011199.1:18691252-18818752 GCA_029216955.1 Iris pallida | reverse complement strand
TATATATATATATATATATATATATATACGGTAAAGATATAGTTAGATTTTTACCAAATTAGTTTTAAATTGAATTAATTAAATATGAGATTTATCTATTGGGGATTTAAAGGAGTCATGACCCTTATCTAACTAGGAGCCCACCTCCTATATAAGGAGAGCTCATTTGCTCTTTTTTTCCTAAAAATTCCATAATCTAATTTTCCATCATCACGAAATTTGTGTCGTATATCGTGTCTATGTCCAACTTTTTCGTGTCTGCTATGACGACCTCGGGTCTGACCCCAGGGGTCTTTCCACTATATCATATTTTACATATACAATTATCCTCCATCTCCGCATTTGACCATCGCACATATATCGTATTTTACAAATACAATTATCGTATTTGATTAGGAAGGTTGATCATGACTAATCGTGCGTTCCTATTTTTTTGCAAATTTGGACCCCTTCACATTGACCATGGCTATTGGACAAATCGGGTCATGTCAGACCATCGCGCACCACATCAATCAAGATATATACATTGCTATTTTTACTACTTATAAAATATTTTTATTTATATTTTTAGTTACTATATATTTATTGTTGTTTATTTCGAGTTCATCTAGTTGCATCTATGTTTACTTTTTATGGCTATCTTTATTGTTCATCCAGTTATACATAGTGTGAGTCATATTTTCATTGCTGTACATGAGGACCTAGAGTTAAAGGACTAGCGTTTGTTAGTGCATTTTCATAAACTTTGTCACAGCCACGAGAGGTATGAGTTGTGAGTAGCATATAGAGATAACTTGCGTATTGGTTGATCACCCGTATGCATGCGTTAGGGCTAAATGCTAAATAGAGGCATGCAAGGAGACTTGGCAGCTAGTAGAGGTACATTATCGTGGATACGACATAGGTAGCTGCATAGGGAGGGGAGGCCAGTTTCTTAACATATCGGCCACGATTGCACATTCCCTTTCAATAACCCGGAAGCTTCGTTGGAGATATGTGTGAGATGACCCTCTCAGGTTGGCCACTGACGTTATTGGAACGTTATGCGCTTAGCACCTGGTACCTAAGTGGGGGCTATGCTGATCTCATTATAGCCAGAGTGCCTATGCATTGAAGATTTTTCTTAACTTCATGTAAACCCCTCTATTTTTCAAAAAATTTATTTTATATAAAAACTATATTTTATTAATTTTAAGGTTTTTCTATTTATTAATATAATTATTTCGATTTAGTCGTCATAACGGTCAATGGTTACATTATGTACATTTATGATGAAATGTACATCATAACTTAAGGAATTTTATAAAAACATTTTAAAATTTTTCCAGGATTTTTAGGATTTATTTGGAATTTTTAGATGTATTTTTTCATATACATACTTATGTATTAGTAAAAAAAACTATTATTCAATTTCTCACGAGAAATTGAATTTCTCGTGAGAGACATTTCTTTCACTGAACCGAACCCCCCTCTCTTTGTAAACGAGCACGACCATTGGCGACCCCTCTCGGATCCTCTTTAAAAGGAGATTCTTCCCCCGACTACTCCCTACAGCCAACTCCGACATTCGACCACCCCGGTGCCCCGATCAGACCACCTTCGGCCGACCATGACCGCCGACGCCGTCGCACAAACCCCCCAACAACAGCAGCAAACTCACAGCAAGGTACCCCTGTGCTCTGTTTCTTTTCTCTCTGTATTGTTGTCTGTTTCGTGAACCGTAAAAATTTACGGGAAGCCAACATGACCCTCTAGGACTCCCTTCAAATAGAATTAATTTAGACGCCCTGAATTGATCGCAAAATCGATCCAAAGTTGTTGAAAAACCATATTTCAGAACAGTCATAAAATAGTCCAAGTACCCAACTTTGAACACCGTTTTCTTCCAATTCATGCACGATTTTTAAATTCTGTTTGAAGGCCTTTGTTGACAACATATAGGGCATTATTATTCAGTTTTTACATTTTATAATAGTTGATTATAGTTTATTTAAAATTATTTCCAAAACACCGAAAAACTATGTTTCAAAAACTAAAAATTTAAAAAAATTTCTCGATACGACGTGTGCTTCGACAAACCGAGCGACGTGGTCGCAACCCATGAGCATCGAAAGATGCGTATGAATGTTGTTGACGTGTGGGATTCGACAGAACTCAATTTCATTTTGTGTGCGCGACAAAATCAAACCGTATCCGTCGAATGTTCTCCGTATCGACGTTTTGCAAACTTTGTATCCAATTTCAAACCGTTCATCGGACTGAAATAAAACTTACGTCATTGGATTCAGAACATTTTTTGGGCTTGTGGACCAAGTTTGGTCTGATTCTGACAAGGTTGATCGAAACGCTATTTTGGCGGGCCCGTAACTCGATCCAATGGGCAAATTTGTGCACGGTCTACCAGAATCTAACTTTAAACATATGGTTGGATTTGTATCGTCAAACCGGTCTCGTAGACATATAACTTGATAACTTTTAGAGACCTTAGTCTGGCACGCTTTTCGGTACAAAATAGGTCCAACGACGGACACCGAATTGACTCGAAATTATAATTTTGCCCCTGTGTCTAGAATTGGTCTTTTGGGTAGACAATCTTAGACCTTTTTTATAACAAAAATGTTTGTGATGTTTGTTTCAGCATCCGGAGACGTTTGCGAGAGTTGACGTTCACAGCCTTTGCTTTCTAACGATCTGGACATTGTCGATTCTTCACACCATTCCATGCACGAAACCTTGCCATGATTTATTGTTCTTTATGTTTATTTATTATTATCATTTATTTCAGTATTTATTTATGTCTAGTTCTATCATACTGTGCGTCCAAGTCATACTTGGGTTCGAACGACTACTTTTAGTCGTTTACTATTCTAGTTGTTTATTTAATTGTATTGACTTAGTATAGTGGACCACCCCATTGATGTGAGATATTGGCATCTCTCCTATGGCCTTGACACATGTATACCACGAGTTGTAAGCCTCATGTAGGACATGGTCTTGCCTATTCGGTTGGCCTCTGTTACGTATGGAACGTGCGACGGTTAGGATATAACTGCTGATACTATATGCATGTTTAGTAGACTTAGCAGTTATTCGATGATCATATGTTTCATGGACATGACATGGATAGACATGGGGGTGGGAAGGACAGTTCCTTAGCGTATGGGCTACGTTGCACTTTTCCTTTGTAACCCGGAAGCTCCGCTGGAGATACGGTGTGAGATGACCCTCTCAGGTTTGCCACTGTCGTTCTAAGGAACATTATGCGCTGAGGCCCCTGATTCCCAAGTAGAAATTATGCCAGATCCCATTTATTAGCCAGAGTGCTCATGCGTCAGAGGTTTTTTTTTAAACTGTATTTCACTTAGAATGGTTAGAGGACCCGCATGGTTTAATTACATTCAGTATATTGGTATGTTGTATATTTCTTGTTGCATCCCTCTGAGGTCCTGGTGATTTCTCCAGATATAGATGAGCATGATTATCCTCATGAGTGTAGATCTGCTCTGGAGATGGTTTATGCTGACGAAGAGATGTACTCTACTGATCAGCCCTGATCATATTTGAGCTTTTGAGACATTTATTATTTTATATAGACAGCTACTCTGCTTTTACAAACTTACATTATAGTTGTTTGGTAGTGGATCTGTCTCCACCCGACTATCTTCACATTGACCATTATTTTTCACTAATAGATTTATTATCATATTTATTGTGGATGAGATAGACTGCTTGAGATATTATTATTATATTCACATTTACAGCTTATGTATATATATCGCGATTATCCATACATTGGATTATATTTCTATATATATACAGCTGGCATGAAATGTTTCTAGTTATAACATAAATGGGACTAGGGCGTTACATTTTTTGTGGTGGCCTATGCAGGTCAGAAAATATCGTATCGGTTACATAATCGTACTGATACGATCCTGCACATAAAATTAAAAATTAGGATCTCATCCATATTATGTTATCCCCTCCTTTGATTTCATTTTTGAACTCTCATTTGAATTGCTTGATTTGGCTCAAGTTTGACTCTATTCTAACTCTTCTTTTCCCTTCATACCAGTAAAATAAACTCTCGAAGCGGACATGTCTCTCCTCGTGCTATCACATTTGGTGATTTAGCAACTCAAGAGGAACTAACTCCATCGCAGCCTCTGATGGCAACACCATTTACTCCTTTCCAGCAGGGGCAGTCTAGCATGACTCCATCGACGGTGCAGCAGTACTCCCATATGTATGCAACACCATCGAGAAAGTTTGAGCAGCCGACTGCAGTACCCCAGGAAGGGTATATACCACCACCACCTGCTCCTCCGTTCCCTCAGCAGATGCCCTTCACACCCATTCTACCTCAAGGGCAGCCGATGGATGTGCAGTAAATATTCTAGTTGTTTTATGCGATAATGCAGGCTCAGCAGGCGATACAACATCAGACTCAACGGCGACAGGCTGAGTCACTTCGAGAGTGAATCATGCCAGCCTTGGCACATGCGGCACCACCAGCAAATCAACCTAGGGGTGGATCATTGCTGAGTTCTAGAAGATGTTTCCTAAGTCGTTCTCTGGAGAAGAGGACCCTACCAAAGTTCATACATGGCTTACCAACATCTAGCATCAACTGGTAGTAGCTGAACTTCCTAAAGAAAAGTGGATGACTGCCGTCAGGATGTAGCCGACCAGCAATGCACACCACTGGTGGGAGACTGAAGAGGAGAGGCAAGGCTCTAAGCAAGCTACACGGAAATAGTTCTCTTGACTCTTCCGGGAGATGTATATTCCAGCTACGATACGAGCGAAACTCCGGGACAAGTTCATATACCTTACTCAAGGAAACAAGACGGTTGAGGAGTACAATACGGAGTTCCTGTAACTAAGTCGATATGCACCATACTTGATCCAGACGGAAGAGCAGAAGGCGGAGATGTTCTATGATGGGCTTATCTTCGAGATGCAGAGACTAGTAGGATCTGTTGTACCTACATCTTACTTAGCCATTATCACTGCAGCTAGACGTTAGAAGAGAATCAATAAAAGGGAAGCTAGCCAGAAGTGTCCCAATTTAGCAGCTGGACCAGCCAAAGTGACGCAAGGCGGACTTATTAGACTACCCGTGGCGCAACAGCAGCAAAAGTGAACCATGCTTTACCAGAAGCCTACTTGCCATTCCTGCGGGAAGAAGGGACACATTCACAATGATTGTCGTCTTCGGCTTGGCTTGTGTATGAGATGCAGATTAGGAAACATATGGCTAAGATTTGTCCTAAACAGCCGACTCCAGGACTTCCTGCACCTCATCCTGGAAAATAGATACAGAAGCCCATCACACCGGGAGCACCTCACCTACCATTACCATCACAGACAGCTCAGTTTGAGAGAGACAAATCTCAGTGCTCCAACCAGAGTTTTGGGCAAGCTTTTTTACTGGCCGTAGAGGAGCCAATTCGGGAGGGCGAGGTTATAGCAAGTATCATATTAGTTACTTCATATCCTATCATTGCATTGTTTGACACTGGAGTAACACACTCATTCATAGCCACTAGCTTTGTAACTAGACATAGCATTGCTACTGTACCTCTATCTCAGAATGTTAGAATTCTTACCAGAGGAGGGATAGTACCTGTTAGCAGCATATGTAGATCATGTCCTGTAGAAATTTGTGAAAGAAAGATGAAGGCTCGATTTTTGGTTTTTCTTATGCCAAATTTTGACGTGGTTCTGGGGATGGACTGGCTAAGTCAGTATCATGCCACCCTTGACTGTCACAAGGACAGTATTGTGTTCAGACCACCAAAAGAGGAGTTCGAGTTCACTAAAAAATCTTCTAGTGGTAGAGTTGTGCCAGCATTAAGAACTCATATGGAGATAAAAGGGGTTTCTTATCCTCCTATTATCACCTAGTTCCAGGATGTATTTTTTGAGCTGCCAGGATTTCCAACTGACAGAGACCTTGAGTTTTCTATAGATCTTGTTCCAGAAGCCGAACCAATATTATCTCATGTGTACCGACTAGCGCCGAAGGAGTTAACAGAAATGAAGGTTCAAATAGATGAGTTGCTTGGGAAGGGTTTTATCCGAGCCAGTACATCGCCATGGGGAGCTCCAGTTTTATTTGTGCCAAAGAAGGATGGCTTAGTGCGCATGTGCATTGATTATAGAGCTTTAAACTCGATGACGGTAAAGAACAAGTACCCTCTGGGCACATTAAAGATTTATTCGATCAATTGTCAGGATCTAGAGTATTTTCTACGATTGACTTGAGATCGGGATATCATCAGGTGAAGGTTCGGAAGGAAGATATCTCGAAGACTGTATTCAGAACCAGGTTTGGACACTATAAATTTTTGGTCATGCCTTTTGGTTTGACCAATGCTCCAGCCGTCTTTATGAATCTTATGAATAATGTTTTTCATCAATACCTGGATAAGTTTGTAGTTGTCTTTATAGATGATATTCTTATATACTCAAAGAGCCCTGAAGAGCACGAGCAGCACTTGTGGATAGTCTTGGAGATATTGAGGAATGAGAAGCTTTATGCAAAGCTTAGCAAGTATGACTTCTTTCTTGAGAAGATTTCTTTCCTTAGGCCTGTCATCACAGGAAGGTATCTCAGTAGACCTGGAGGAAATCTCAACCGTAAAGTCGTGGCCTGTTCCCACTACAGCCTCTGAAGTAAGAAGTTTTCTTAGATTGGCGGGTTATTACCGCAAGTTTGTACAAGATTTCTCACGAATAGCTGGACCTATGACTCGGTTGACCTGTAAAGACCAAAAGTTCATATGGACAGTCGAGTGTCAAGCCGTCTTTGATGAGTTGAAGAAGTGGTTGACCGTAGCTCCCATCTTGGCCGTTCCATCAGGACCAGAAGGATTCGTGATATATAGCGATGCATCCGAAAAGGGATTGGGATGTGTCCTGAAGCATTATGGCAAAGTAATAGCATATGCATCACGACAGCTGAGAGTGCATGAGAAGAACTATCCAACACAAGATCTGGAGCTTGCAGCAGTTATTTTTGTACTGAAGATTTAGAGGCATTACTTGTACGGTGAGAAAGTAGATATCTATACTGATCACCATGGTCTCAAGTATGTCTTCACGCAGAAGGAGCTCAACATGAGACAACGAAGATGGTTGGAGATGATGAAGGACTACGAGTTGGAGCTGCACTACCATCCGGGCAAGGCTAACGTGGTAGCCGATGCGTTGAGCCGTAAGCCCATAGCTTATTTTATTACTACTCAGAGGGAGATATTAGAAGATCTACAGGAGCTTGGAATAGAAGTGGTACCACCTGGAGTTGATGGCAGCCTAGCTAATCTTCAGATACGATCTTCTGTACTCAACAAAATCAAAGCAGCGTTGCCTACCGACGCTAGATTCCAAAGGCTTAAGGAGAGGACCGAAGCCGAACAGTAGACAGGATTGAACATCCATGCTGATGGAACATTAAGATGTAGAAATCATCTATATGTTCCCAATAGAAAGATTCGGTAGGAGCTGATAGAAGAAGCGCATAGTTCGATATATTTTATACATCCAGGAGGGACTAAGATGTATTGAGACTTGCGACAACACTATTGGTGGCATGGGATGGAGCGAGAAATAGCTCATTTTGTCACCAAGTGTTTAGTGTATCAGCATGTCACGACCCGCACCCTAGAGTTAGGGCACGAGAACGTAACAACGCCCAGCCTACGCCGCAGTGTCGGCGGTAGAACGCTGTCCTAGGTCTCATGCATCGAACTGTATAAGGCTAAGCAGTTTATACTCCCCGAATGGGGGTGACATAGTAGAATGTAAACCCAATCATATCTAAGGTAGAGCATAATGGAAGATAGATAAAACATGAAATCCAAAAGAGATACAGGAGATAGAAGTCTAAGTGTCTAAGATACATAAACCCAGAAGTACATCTCAAAACTCAAATACAGTAATCCACAAGTAAATACAACTCCCGACAAAATGAAATAACTATCTAAACAACCTCTACTGTGTCTCCTCTAGGCTAGCAGGCAATCCCAGGCCATCTGTAAAATTTATCAACAGGTCCAGTCAGGACAGGAGCGAGCACAATACATCTAATGCAGTTCATATCATGTCAAAAAATATAAAGCAGGCAATAGAATAAGATACATGAAATGATGTAAGAAGATGTACATGAAAATAGAAGAGATATTTGATAACTAGAAATATATATACATGATAAGTAAGAACTGTAAGTGACTAGTAATTTAGAGTACGAGATGGCATGTAATTGGCTTAGGTTGTACATGATGAACATAAAAAGTAACAGAGTGTACATGATGGGTAAATCACATGACCATTTATACTCACCCCTACCCACAATCAATACACAAGGATCTATTCAAGTTACGTTACGGACATGATATTTTGGTTATACAAGAAACACATGAGGAAACATGAGCGTACATGAAAGAACATGAGAGTACATGAACGTACATGTAAGAGCATGAGAGAACATGAGTATACATGAATAACGCAGAAGCAAGGAATGCATGATGTACATGAAACACATGTCATAAAGTATCCGATGCGCCAGCTAAGGGGGTAACATTCCAAGAAGAGATCCGTATAGTACCAATCCGTGATGATAACGTGACAGCATCAAGTAAAAGTAATCTAGAACGAGAATATAATTCGTGACAAGTATGAAACGATCAGAGAATGTACTCGCCTGATATCTGAATGTCCAAGGTAAAGATACTGTCCGAGGAGAGGTGTCTGGCTCCTAATTAGAATAGCACAAGTCACAACATGTCCAGAAGGGTAATATAAAGCACTACAATGCATTCTACATGAATCTAGGTCAAACTAGGCCAAAGTCAACCCTTGGTCAACTCTGGTCAACTACACTAGTCAAACTAGGTCATGTCCTAACCCAGTAAGTCTTACTAGGCCTAACCAAGACTATCCTAGCAAGCACACATCAATACAAGGCTATACAAGCCAACATACACCCAACTCTATATAGCATGTAATTATTCAATACTCAAATAGGCAAGAATTCACATTGGATATACACTAGATAATCTATTACTTTAAGCTATATATGTCTACACGTATATACATATGCATATATTGGTATTCAACATTAGGTCTATAATCATGGCATTTCAAATGGTTATATAAACTTATATATTACAACACAATATGCTAACATATATATAATATACGTACATAGCTAAGTTAACTATATTCATAAATACTTATTTAAGAGGCTATGTGTGTGTATGTGAACATGGCAAAGGGGCAAGTGAGGGTTAAATGGGCATACATAGTGTATACATATCAAAGAGTGTCAAAGTGTAAGTGAACAATGTGTCAAGTGTGATAGTATCAACATAGTGTAAGGGGGTACATGAGGTAACATAGGATTTGTGTTAACATAGAACATTACATCTCATTAACTTGTATATTGCATACATTACATCTATTATTATATTACATTCATGCTTGCATTCATTCATCATTCATTATTCTCTTGCACCACTATATGTACCATACATTACATACTATGGAACCTACATATTCATTACAAGCCATACTTATACATGCTTACATTAGATAGGATACTTACACCTCATACATTATTTATTTAACTATTTACTCATGCTTGCATTCTCTATTTAATTATATAATGTATATACATTAACATGGGTTAAAATCAAATAAAATATTATATTACACATAAGGGTGCATAAAATGCATATGCCGAATAGTAACTCCTACGAATAATCAATACTGTACCATCTCAGCATGAATTAAAATTTAGGATTAAAATATGTTATAGATCTATGTGTTAGCTTTCCGAAACTTTAAACGGATCGCGTTTTCGTTTCCGGAAACTCCCGGAATCGCGTAAACACCGAGAACGCATTTGTCTTTCGTATAGCTGACACTCAAATAATTCTCCAAAAAGTTACATAAAGAATTAGGCCTGCTAATACATGTTTTTGGAAAGCTAACTTCAATACGCTTCTTTTAAAAAAAATGGAAGAATAAACCGAGCTTTGAGCTAGAAGTTATGATATTTCTAAGTTAGGGATGAAATTAAAACGTGGATAAAAATCATGACGGATTTAGGTAGTTTGAGACAAAAGAACACAAGTATATAACATAATATATCAAGAACTCACTCTCTACACTAATATATATATATGAGACACTATAAAACACATCTCCAGTACAAAAATATGAGTTAAACATGTAATAATTCATTCACACATAACAACAACACATAGTGTGTCCAAATTTGGGATTTTCCTACATGGACACAACCACAACACAAAGGACACTCCTATGACCTCCAAATGGACACGAAATAGACACAAATGGAGATACAACTATGGGGTCATTCCTATGGGTTCAAAATAGACCTATATGCTTGAGGAAATGAAAAGGAGAAGGGATTTATACCTCCCGGTAGATCGAATCGAAGAAAAGCCTTCCCGGAGCGACACCGACACGTAGAGATTCCAAAAGGACACGAACGAGCTCCGAATCCTTCCAAACTTGGGTAGCTTCCTCCTTGGCTAGAATGGAGAAGGAAAAAAGAAGATTTGGTGGTGAAATGGAATGATTTGGTGGAGAAATTGCTAGGGATTGCTCTCTAGGAATTTGGGGAAGAACAAGAGAGAGAGTGTGGATGAGAATAATGAAATGAACTTGAGCTTATCCTCTCCCAAAGTGGTTGGCCATATGGGGCTATTGGTCCTATTATGGTAAGGTCCAAAATGCCCCCACTAACCTATTCTATGAGTATTAGGAAAGGGCTAATTGGTTGGGGCTAAATTAGTCATTCTAAAGTCTCTAATCACACTAACCTTATCCATAATAATTAGTCTAACCTCTAACTAAAATATTTCTATCATGTGGACTAAAATTAATATCATGTGGGCCATGCCTAACTAGTGTGTGGGTCCCACTAGAGTCAAACTACCCCGGGTTCCCGTTTCAAGTCGGATTGAGTTGAAATTCGAACCCGACTCAAATAACCCCAAAACAATATCATAAATAATAAAATAATATCAAAATAATTCAAAGATGTCAAATGCAAAAATATTCTTAGGCCAAAAATGACATTAAAATATCATAATCACATGGTTAGGCTCTAGGTCAAACAGTCTCTAGGGTTTCACTAGCAAAACGTCAAAACCACAAGTCACTGATTTAAATAATTTTAAAATGATTTAAAATTACCAAAAATCATATCATGAATTAAATATCATTATTAAAATAATTATAAACACGAAATTTCAAAATTACCCTCATTTGGGAAACTGGGTGCTACAACTCTACACACCTTAGAAAAATTTTGTCCTCGAAATTAAAATGTCCATACTCCCTCTAGGTCAAACCCTTACATTCAAAATCCCAGATTAAAACAAATCATGTGATCAAAAGGACGACATACAGGGTCATGGCATACGGTGGTAGTGAAAGTCTCATCTAGGTATACTAGTTATGCTAACCGAAATGGTTATAGGGTATTAAAACATACAAGCAATCTAGGGTGCTAAACTAGAGAAGTTACAGAAACAACAAACCATCAAAACTGTAAGGCGGTCTACCATCCTATATGAAACTGGTACTTATCAAAACAAAATAAAGGCAACTACCAATTATCTGAAAAAGGGTACAGAAAATCAAATTAAAAAATTAAGGAATTGAAAATCACTTGCATTGAAATCCAAATCACAATATATATATACAGAGAGATCGTTAGAGAGGAAAAACTAGCATTATGTAATGTTATGTGGTTTGTGTGTGTATGGGTGTATGTGAAATATACATGAAATTGTATATGAGCTATCCTGTTACACTACTCATGGCATATGGGTTAACAACCTACAATACACAACTTATTTAATCATAACATACATGGCTAACCATAAACATCTATAAGAGGTAGAGATTTAGTTATGTATATACATATATTATAACATGTATGCCTAAGCTCTATATATATCTATACAAGTATGTGATCATAACATAGAGAGGAAAGGTTAGGTTACATGACAGCGTATACTAAGTTAGGGTGTGTGTGTGTCCTTGTACAGGGTTATAACTTAGTATTGAAAGGTTAAACCCAGTTTTAGTTCAGCATTTACATACAAAATCTGAAAATAAGCTAACATTTAAACCAGTGTAAAATTAACATAATACAGTCTCAGATTTTACAAATTTAACATAACTTAACCAATTTCTCTAAAAATTGAAACTCTGCAGATATCATACATGTGCAGTTATGTAGACAAAACTAATAACATAAATTTATATTTAAATTACGAATTTAAACTGGAAAAACAGAAAACCAGAAATATTGGGGTTTTGAAAATTTTAACATTAACAACATATTAATATGTATTTAGATAGGTGGAAAATCAAGTGTAGCATGCATACGTATCAGGCAAGTGTCCACTATGTAAATATACTCATATATTCTTATGTCCCAAAAAAAAATTAATTCTACGTTAAGACCAACATTTAGATTCCTACCAAGATCGCAAAATAGGTGATTGACGAAATCAAGGCAGTTTTATTATTATTATTCAATACTAGAATAATAGCAAGAAGGAAATAACGATAAAAGCTGTTTGCTTATTTGCCTAAAAGAAGGAACCATTTTGAAACCAGAGCTAAATATCAAATCTAAGATAAAGCCTAGCAAAATTATCGATTAATTGTTTTAAGAAGAAACTCATAGCAAGAAGCTACTCCTAATTTAAATAATTAGAAGCAAAACAAATAATAATTCTTTTTGAAGGACTGCATCTAAGTAGAGAAAACATGCTTGAAAATATTTAAGGTACAATCTGATAATCATATGCGTCTATCCAAAATCATGGTACTCTAAATCCCCGTCATACTAGTAAGCAAGGCTACGATAATCACAGAGTCCTTGACTTATGCACATACCTCTAGAATCATGGTATTTAACATTTTTGCGGTGCCGCTAGCTTGGCTGCGAAAACCTTAAATTCCCACACCCGAGAAATATATCCAGAGTCAGACTATATGTCCTCACCATGCTGGCTAATGTGACTATAGAAGACTAGATTCCATAACATAGATGACCTAGCCCATTAATTTTATCTTGTCAAAAAAATTAAATTAAATCAACAATAAATACCCATAAATCAAATCAAATTTATCAACGAACTTCAAAATTCAAAATGAACAAAAATCCATCAAAATACAACTCGGATGCAACAGCTATCATCAAGATTCAAAATTCGACAATCATTCATCAAAATCAATGAATACAACTCAAATTCAACCATAATCCATCAAAATCAAATTTAACAACAGTAAGTAAAAATAATCAAATCAAGGGAAAAAAGAGTTCTCAAATCGAAGTTAAAATAAGATTCTCAAGGGTCGTTCCGGGAATCTCTCAAGGGTTTCTAACTGTGATTGAGTACCTTCAAGATATATCCTATTCCTACTGCAGGCTGTAGTGGTACTCAAGTTCGAATACCACTACATAAACTCGACCTGTATGGGCCACCACTAAAAACGTGTCACGACCCGCACCCTAGAGTTAGGGCACGAGAACGTAACAACACCCAGCCTACGCCGCAGTGTCGGCGGTAGAACGCTGTCCTAGGTCTCATGCATCTAACAGTATAAGGCTAAGCAGTTTATACTCCCCGAATTAGGGTGACATAGCAGAATGTAAACTCAATCACATCTAAGGTAGAGCATAATGGAAGATAGATAAAACATGAAATCCAAAAGAGATACAGGAGATAGAAGTCTAAGTGTCTAAGATACATAAACCCAGAAGTACATCTCAAAACTCAAATACAGTAATCCACAAGTAAATACAACTCCCGACAAAATGAAATAACTATCTAAACAACCTCTACTGTGTCTCCTCTAGGCTAGCAGGCAATCCCAGGCCATCTGTAAAATTTATCAACAGGTCCAGTCAGGACAGGAGCGAGCACAATACATCTAATGCAGTTCATATCATGTCAGAAAATATAAAGCAGGCAATAGAATAAGATACATGAAATGCTGTAAGAAGATCTACATAAAAACAGGAGAGATATTTGATAACTAAAAATTTATATACATGATAAGTAAGAACTGTAAATGACTAGTGATTAGAGTACGAGATGGCATGTAATTAGCTTAGGTTGTACATGATGAACATGAAAAGTAACATAGTGTACATGATGGGTAAATCACATGACCATTTATACTCACCCCTACCCACAATCAATACACGAGGATCTATTCAAGTTACGTTACGGACATGATGTTTTGGTTATACAAGAAACACATGAGGAAACATGAGCGTACATGAAAGAACATAAGAGTACATGAACGTACATGTAAGAACATGAGAGAACATGAGTATACATGAATAACACAGAAGCAAGGAATACATGATGTACATGAAACACATGTCATAAAGTATCCGATGCGCCAGCTAAGGGGGTAACATCCCAAGAAGAGATTCGTATAGTACCAATCTGTGATGATAACGTGACAACATCAAGTAAAAGTAATCTAGAACGAGAATATAATTCGTGACAAGTATGAAACGATCAGAGAATGTACTCGCCTGATATCTGAATGTCCAAGGTAAAGATACTGTCCGAGGAGAGGTGTCTGGCTCCTAATTAGAATAGCACAAGTCACAACATGTCCAGAAGGGTAATATAAAGCACTACAATGCATTCTACATGAATCTAGGTCAAACTAGGCCAAAGTCAACCCTTGATCAACTCTGGTCAACTGCACTAGTCAAACTAGTTCATGTCCTAACCCAGTAAGTCTTGCTAGGCCTAACCAAGACTATCCTAGCAAGCACACATCAATACAAGGCTATACAAGCCAACATACACCAAACTCTATATAGCATGCAATTATTCAATACTCAAATAGACAAGAATTCACATTGGATATACACTAGGTAATCTATTACTTTAAGCTATATATGTCTACACATATATACACATGCATATATTGGTATTCAACATTAGGTCTATAATCATGGCATTTCAAATGGTTATATAAACTTATATATTACAACACAATATGCTAACATATATATAATATACATACATAGCTAAGTTAACTATATTCATAAATACTTATTTAAGAGGCTATGTGTGTGTATGTGAACATGGAAAAGGGGCAAGTGAGGGTTAAATGGGCATACATAGTGTATACATATCAAAGAGTGTCAAAGTGTAAGTGAACAATTTGTCAAGTGTGATAGTGTCAACATAGTGTAAGGGGGTACATGAGGTAATATAGGATTTGTGTTAACATAGAACATTACATCTCATTAACTTGTATATTACATACATTACATCTATTATTACATTACATTCATGCTTGTATTCATTCATCATTCATTATTCTCTTGCACCACTATATGTACCATACATTACATACTATGGAACCTACATATTCATTACAAGGCATACTTATGCATGCTTACATTAGATAGGATACTTACACCTCATACATCATTTATTTAACCATTTACTCATGCTTGCATTCTCTATTTAATTACATAATGTATATACATTAACATGGGTTAAAATTAAATAGAATATTATATTACACACAAGGGTACACAAAATGCATATACCGAATAGTAACTCCTACTAATAATCAATACTGTACCATCTCAGCATGAAATAAAATTTCGGATTAAAGTATGTTATAGATCTATGTGTTAGCTTTCCGAAACTTTAAACGGATCGCATTTTCGTTTCTGAAAACTCCCGGAATCGCGAAAACACCGAGAACGCATTTGTCTTTCGTACTGTTGTCACTCAAATAATTCTCCAGAAAGTTACATAAAGAATTAGGCCTGTTAATACATGTTTTTGGAAAGCTAACTTCAATATGCTTCTTTTAAAAAAAATGGGAGATTAAACCGAGCTTTGAGCTAGAAGTTATGACATTTCTAAGTTAGGGCTGAAATTAAAAACGTGGATAAAAATCATGACGGATTTAGGTAGTTTGAGACAAAAGAACACAAGTATATAACATAATATATCAAGAACTCACTCTCTACACTAATATATATATATATGAGACACTATAGAACACATCTCCAATACAAAAATATGAGATTAAACATGTAATAATTCATTCACACATAACAACAACACATAGTGTGTCCAAATTTGGGATTTTCCCACATGGACACAACCACAACACAAAGGACACTCCTATGACCTCCAAATGGACACAAAATGGACACAAATGGAGATACAACTATGGGGTCATTCCTATGGGTTCAAAATAGACCTATATGTATGAGGAAATGAAAAGGAGAATGGATTTATACCTTCCGATAGATCGAATCGAAGAAAAGCCTTCCCGGAGCGACACCGACACGTAGAGATTCCAAAAGGACACGAACGAGCTCCGAATCCTCCCAAACTTGGGTAGCTTCCTCCTTGGCTAGAATGGAGAAGGAAAGAAAAAGATTTGGTGGTGAAATAGAATGATTTGGTGGAGAAATTGCTAGGGATTGCTCTCTAGGAATTTGGGGAAGAACAAGAGAGAGAGTGTGGATGAGAATAATGAAATGAACTTGAGCTTATCCTCTCCCAAAGTGGCTGGCCATATGGGGCTATTTGTCCTATTATGGTAAGGTCCAAAATGCCCCCACTAACCTATTCTATGAGTATTAGGAAAGGGCTAATTGGTTGGGGCTAAATTAGTCATTTTAAAGTCTCTAATCACACTAACCTTATCCATAATAATTAGTCTAACCTCTAACTAAAATATTTCTATCATGTGGACTAAAATTAATATCATGTGGGCCATGCCTAACTAGTGTGTGGGTCCCACTAGAGTCAAACTACCCCCGGGTCCCCGTTTCAAGTCGGATTGAGTTGAAATTTGAACCCGACCCAAATAACCCCAAAACAATATCATAAATAATAAAATAATATCAAAATAATTCAAAAAGGTCAAATACAAAAATATTCTTAGGCCAAAAATGACATTAAAATATCATAATCACATGGTTAGGCTCTATGTCAAACAGTCTCTAGGGTTTCACTAGCAAAACGTCAAAACCACAAGTCACTGATTTAAATAATTTTAAAATGACTTAAAATCACCAAAAAGCATATCATGAATTAAATATTATTATTAAAATAATTATAAACACGAAATTTCAAAATTATCCTCATTTGGGAAACTGGGTGCTACACAGCAGGTGAAGGAAAAGCACCAGAGATCAGCCGGTTTGTTGCAGCCGCTTTCTATTCCTGAGTGGAAGTGGGAGCATATCACTGTGGATTTTATTACGGGATTCCTAAAGAGTCCTAGTGGACGAGGTACAGTATGGGTGATTGTGGATAGACTCACCAAGTCGGCCCATTTTTTTGTCCTTCATAGTGGGCCAATCTACTAAAGCATTAGCTGATATGTATATGGAGCATATAGTGAAGCAACATGGTGTTCCAGTTAGTATTGTATCAGACCAAAATTTGAGATTCACGTCTCATTTCTGGAGAAGCATGCAGGAAAGCTTGTGTACTCATCTGAATTTTAGTACGGCTTATCATCCTCAGACTGATGGACAATCAGAGCGTACTATTCAGACATTGAAAGATATGTTGAGGGCATGTATGTTAGACTTCAGAGGATCTTGGGAAGAACATCTTCATCTTGTGGAGTTTTTCTACAACAATAGCTTTCGAACGAGCATTCAGATGGCTCCGTTTGAAGCTTTGTATGGTAGAAAGTACGATCTCCTGTTTGTTGGAGAGACGTTGGAGAGCAAAAGATTTTGGGACCAGAGCTGGTGGTTAAACCAATAGAGAAGGTGAAGATAATTCAAGGCCACCTGCGCGTAGCACAGGATAGACAGAAGCAGTAGGCAGATCTTTATCGTCGTCCTTCGGGGTTTAAGGAAGGCGATCATATTTTCTTGAAGATATTACCCACTAGAGGCACGATTCGTTTCGGAGGTCATGGCAAGTTATGTTCGAGATATATTAGGCCATTTGACATCTTAGAGCGAGTAGGTGAAGTTGCCTACAGGTAGGTGCTGCCACCATCACTAGAAGGGGTACATGATGTCTTTTAGGTATCGCAACTGAGAAGATATGTTACAGATAGCAGTCATGTCCTTGATCACTCAGAGATTATAGTTGGCCTAAGCTTATAGTACAAGGAGCAGCCGGTAGAGATCCTTGATCGCAAAGTGAAAGTATTGCACAACTAGTCTATACCTCTGATTTGTGTGTCATGGAAGCCCCACTCTCCAGGTGAATCTACTTGGGAGCGTGATGATGACATACGCAACCGTTTTCCTTATCTATTCAAGAATCAAGGTATGACTTTCCAGTAATTTGTAGCATTAAATGCAATTCGTAGTTAGTGCGTTGATTTTTAAATTTCGAGGACGAAATTTTTATAAGTTGGGTAGAATGTGAACCCCGCTATTTTCCAAAAACATTATTTTATATAAAAACCATATTTTATTAATTTTAAGGTTTTTTTATTTATTAATATAAATATTTCAATTTAGTCCTCACAACGGTCAATAGTTACATTATGTGCATTTATGACGAAATGTACATCATAACGTTAGGAATCTTATAAAAATATTTTAAAATTTTTTTCGGGATTTTTAGGATTTACTTGGAATTTTTAGATGTGTTTTTCATATACATACTTATATTTTAGTAAAAAACTATTTTTTAATTTCTTGCGAGAAATTAAATTTCTCACGAGATACATTTCTTTCACTAAACCGAACCCCCTCTCTTAGTAAACGAGCGTGACCATTGGTGACCCCCCTGGGATCCTTTTTAAAAGGCGATTCTTCCCCCGACCACTCCCTACAGCTAACCCTGACACTCGACCACCCTGGCGCACTTGTTCGACCACCGTCGGCCGACCACGACCGTCGGTGCCGCCACCCGAACCGCCCCAACAACCGCAGCAACACATGTAAGGTACCCCTATTCTCCGTCTCTTTCCTCTCTGTGTAGTTGTCTATTTTGCGAATCGTAAAAAGTTACGGGAAGCCAACATGATCCTCTAGGATTCCCTTCAAATAGAATTAATTTAGATGCCCTGGATTGATCGCAAAATCGATCCAAAGTTGACGAAAAACCATATTTCAGAACTGTCATAAAACAGTCCAAGTACCCAACATTGAACACTGTTTTCTTCCAATTCATGCACGATTTTTAAATTTTGTTTGAAGGTGTGTTGACAACATATAGTGCATTATTAACTAGTTTTTACTTTTGTAGTAGTTGATTATATTCTGTTTAAAATCATTTCCAAAACACGAAAAAACTATATTTTAAAAACTAAAAATTTAGAAAAAAATTTCGATACGACGTGCGTCCCGACAAACCGGTCGACGTGGTCGCAACCCATGAGCACGAAAGATGCGTATGGATATTGTCGACGTGTGAGATTTGACGAAACTCAATTTCGTTGTGTGCGCGCGACGAAATCGAACCGTATACGTCGAAAGTTCCTCGCATCGACATTTTACAAACTTCATGTCCAATTTCAAACCATTCATCGGACTAAGATAAAACTTGAATCATTGGATTCAGAATATTTTTCTGCTCCTGTGGGCCAAGTTTGCTCCGATTCTGAGAAGGTTGACCGGAATGCTATTTTGGCGGGCTTGTAACCCGATCCAACGGACAAATTTGTACATGCTCCACCGAAATCCAACTTTAGACATATGGTTGGGTCGTATTGTCAAACCGGTCTTGTAGACATAATTTGGTGACTTTTAGAGACCTTAGTCTGGCACACTTTTCGGTGCGAAACGTGTTCAACGACGGACACTGAATTGACCCAAAATTGTGATTTTGCCCCTGTATCCAGAATTGGACTTTTGGGTAGGCAATCTTAGACATTTCTTTTATGACGAAAATGTTTGTGATGTTTGTTTCAGCATCCGATGACGTTTGCGTGAGTTGACGTTCACAGCCTTTGTTTTCTGACGATCTAGACATTGTTGATTCTTCACACCATTCTATGCAAGAAACCTTGCCATGATTTTTCTCTTCTTTAAGTTAATTTATTATTGTTATTTATTTTGTTATTTATTTCCTGTATAGTTCTATCATACTGTGCGTCCAAGTCATACTTGGGTGCGAACGACTATTTTTAGTCGTTTACTATTCTAGTTGTTTATTTAATTGTATTGACATAGTATAGTTGACCACCCCCATTGATGTGAGATATTGGCATATCTCCTATGTCGTTGACACATGTATACCACGAGTTGTGAGTCTCATGTAGGACACAGTCTTGCGTATTTGTTTGGCCTCCGTTACGTATGGAACGTGCGACGGTTAGGATATAACTGCTGATAGTCTATGCATGTTTTGTGGACTTAGCAGTTATCATATGTGTCATAGACATGACATGGATAGACATGGGATGTGGAGGACAGTTCCTTAGTGTATGGGCCACGTTGCTCTTTTCCTTTATAACCTGGAAGCTCCGTTGGAGATACGGCGTGAGATGACCCTCTCAGGTTTGCCACTGTCGTTCTGAGGGACGTTATGTGCTGAGGCCCCTGATTCCCAAGTGGGAATTATGCATGATCCCATTTATTGGCCAGAGTGCCCATACGTTAAGGGTTTGTTTTTAAACTGCATTTTCACTTAGAATAGTTACAGGACCCGCATGGTTTACTTACATTCAATATATTGGCATGTTGTATTTTTTTTGTTGCGTCCCTATGAGGACCTGGTAATGATTTCTCCAAGTATAGATGGGTATGATTATCCTCAGGAGTATGGATCAACTGTGGAGATGGTTTATACTGTCGCGGAGATGTACTTTACTGATCAGCCCTGATCATATTTTAGCTTTGGAGACATTTATCATTTTCTGTAGACAGCTACTCTGCTTTTACAGACTTACATTATAGCTATTTGGTAGTGGATCTGTCTCCACCCTACTATCTTCACGTTGAATATTATTTATCACTAAGAGATTTATTATCATATTTGTTATTGATGAGATAGACTGCCTGACATTATTATTATATTCATATTTATAGCTTATGTACATATATCGGGATTATCCATATATTGGATTATATTTATATATATATACAGCTGGCATAAAATGTTCCTAGTCCTAACATGAATGGGATCGAGGCGTTATACTGCATGGTCACAATAGAATGGTTAGGCTACCTTAGTTGATGTCTTGTCACACACATTTCAGTCATGGCCTGGGGTAGTGTCACATCACGGAATATTATGCCACTATTTGTCCTTGTTTCGTTGTAGGGGTGGTCCACTGTTTCCTTGATGGGATACTGGGCATTGTTATGATTTGAAACATTTTACTTTTACTTGTAACTTTTTGACATATTTTATATTTAATTTATATGGCATATTTTTATATATCTTGTTACGTCCCACTGAGGTCCTAGAGATCGCTCTAGATGTATGCATTCTTGACTTTTCGCAGGAGTTCTAGCCAAGATCGTGGTCTTCTTTTTTCTATCGAATATGTCTGCTCTTGGATCGTCCTTTGACATTTGACAAATTATTTTTATTTGTTATTTAATACTTCTCATTTAAAATGCTTGGTAGTGGATTTGTCTCCATCCAACAACTTGTACCATGATAATTCATGATTGACTTTATAATATCTTTATTCTTTTATGGTGGAAGAGATTTAGTGTGTCGTGATTATACAGAATTTACAGCTTTCATATATTTATTATATGGCTGGCAAGTTACGTACCTAGTCCTACGTATTTTGGAACTGTAACGTTACATTAGGACATCTGATTTCTTCTCGAACTCTGTCCCAAAAATTACTATAAATGGAGAAGAAAATTTTCATTTCAAATCAAAATTCATTTTTCTTCTTCTCTATTCTATTTAAGCCTTTCAATCTTCAAATCCCCAAGACAACTCATATTTTTCTAAGTGTCGATGTATTTTCAATTAGAAGTGATCGAGTTTTACAAGCTTGGTGTACCAAAGCTATATTGTTTAGAGTTGAAGTTGTCGTGCCCTTTGAATAAAAGTACAAGGTGTAAGAAGTCGACGTGCCCTTCAGATAAAAGCATGTGGTGTAACTTTTATTTCAAAAATAGTGGATTAACTACGAGCAAGAGTTCTCGGGCCTGAACTAGTCCTCTCAATGGGATACCAGGATAAAATTCTCGTTGTTTGAGTTTGCTATCTATTACTCTGTTGTTTACTTATTTGTATTTCTTACACAGAGTTATACACTACCTTTTTATTGCTCAATTATTTTCAATTGGGAATATTACTTCTGCTATACTATATTCACCCCCCTCTAGAGTTGTCATCGATCCCATTATTTTTATCATATTTCTGAAGTCGGTAAGTCCTTCGGATCAAAGGCTTGCATGTGTGATATGCTCTTCGGATTAAAAGCCCACGTTTTAAGGAGTTGCAAGCACTTCGGATTCAAAACTTATGTTTTATTTTATGGTGGATTCAATATCGAGCAAGAGTTCTCGAGACTGGACTAGTCCTCTCAGAGGGATATCAGTATAAAATATCGATGTTTGAGTTTGCTTTTCTGAACTCTTTACTTTATGCGGTTATTTTAGATTACTTGCTTACACATCAATTAGTTTTCTTCCATATTTTAGTTGGTGATTGTTATTTTGCTGCACACATGCACTCTATTTACCCCTTCCCTCTAGAGGTGCTCAATGTTCCTAGATGATTGATTAGCAACGTAGTAGAAAAAAGATTTCTGAAGTATGTTAAGCTTTGTTAATGGATTCCAAATGACCTGGGATAAGAATTCATAAAATGCAATTGGAATAACCTCCCTATGAATACATGAAAGTCGTAGCTCTTCACACTCGTCAGTTTTCTCTTCATATCCGTCAGTTATTTATCCCTTTATCCTCTTTATCCAGTAGGAAAATTTCTTTAGGCTACTTATAATTTCCATTCCCTTCCACTATCAAATGTAATATAGGGCATCTACATATATTTTCCTAGTCTAACTTGGCATTAGGGTTGTCTTTGTCTTTCCCTTTACGTCCATCACAGTATTAATGATGTTGTCAAACACATTTTTCTCAATATATATGACATCAAGGTTATGTATGATCAGATTGGTGCTCCAATATGACAAGTCCTATAATATACTCCTCTCCGTCTAGTTATGAGTGTGACCAAATCCATCACACTTATAACCCTTAGTAGGCTCTTCGATAATATTTGGTAAATTTTTGACCTCTTCTTATATCGTGTCTCTGAGCCACCTTGGTTGTAGATTGGCCTTCTCTACAACACCGGCACGAAAAGCATTCATGTTCCATAGGAATGGATGATCATTCGGCAAGAATTGTCGATGACAATTGAAGAAGCACAATTTTCCTCCAGATTTCAAACGAAAATCCTTTATGCGGTCCATGCAATACAGACATAAGAGACAACCATGAGTACTCCATCCCAATAAAATTCCATAGGCTAAAATTTGTTGTTGTCCATATAAGTGTTGTCCTCATTTAAAATTTATGCTTTCTAGAAACATCATATGTGTTGGTGCCTACTTTCTATAGTTGATTCAACTCATCTATAAATGGCTGTAAGTTCACATCAATATTCCTTTTTAGATTGTTTGGACCCGGGATAATAAAGATTAGGAACATATACTGAGTCTTTATGCATACAAGGCAGCAGGTTGTACAGAGTGAAGACCACAAGCTAACACGAATATTGGGAGCCATAAAGTTCGAATGGGTTGAAACCATCAGAGTGTGTCTACAAATTTCTCATAGGCGGGTTGCTACTGGCGAGGGATAGACTGCTCGATTTGGGATTCAAACATACGACTCTAGCTAGTTGTGTCATGTGTTGCCTTACCAACGAGACTACGGGCACATGTTCTTCGACTATTCGACTACTTGGGAGCTATAAGGAAAGCATTAACTATTGTTGGGAATGGGAGGCAATGGATGTCAGGATATCACTCGATGCTTCGACTGGTCAGGTGTCCATAGAGTAGGGGCATGACATAGATCCGTGAAACTTGCACCAAATGTCCTATATAGTTTGGCATGTTTGGAGAGAGAGGACTAAACGTATCTTCAAGGGACTATATACTTCTAATATTAGAATACTACCCAAAACTAAGTTTGTTGTACAAGGGGTAGGAATGGCCAGGGGATCCGCTTAAGGGTGGGTGAGATGTAACTCAACATTTTAGCAATAAAATTACCTTCTCTCTCCCTCTCTCTATATATATATATATATATATATATATATATATATATATATATATATATATATAGATATATATATTTATAAAACTGGCCAAAATGAAGGCAACATGTACAAGTATACCTCAGAGCCCCCCAATGAAAGGAAAATGGAAACATAAACAATAGAAAATCTAACGACCAAAACCCACGCACCCGAAAAAACCGAGTACAAGGAGGGCAAAACGAAGACGATAGGAGAGCCGGTCTAGCCGGAGCTACGTAATGGACGCTCCACAAAGGAAATTTGTTGATCAATCTCCGCAATCAATTGCTCTTTGTTATAAGAGTACCCTCGAACCTGGCTTTGTTCCTATATTTCCATAAGACCCATATAATTGCAGCCGCGGTGATATGCCTATCATGAGAAGGAGCATTCCTCTCCTACGCGTCTATAGATGCCATGATAGTGTCCAAACTCTGAACTTGCAAGAGGTGTATCCGACCATAATAGCCCCATACCTCCCAGCAAGATCCCCACTGACAAAAATATGATGAATATCCTCTTCCATCGAATCAGTACAGAAGTGACATCTTGATGCAAGATTGAAGCCTAGAGAACTTAATATCTCATATGTTGGGAGCTTCAACCGTAGTACCCTCCAAATAAGAATGGACCATTTGTGTGGTATGCAATTAATCTATAGGTTAGACAAGGACTCAGAAGGGGGGCGCTTGGCCTTAATATCGTTCCATGCAGAAGCAATAAAGAAGGTCCCATTTGTGTTGAGGACCCAAATGAACCTGTCATTATGTGATCTGGGGCCATCCTACCCAAACAAGCAAGAAGGACGTCCCTAGTAGGGAACTGCATCCGAATGTAGTTATCAGTATTGGGGAGGGATCCTTGTCCCATACAGGAAGAGATGGTGAGGCATAGTAGGTGTTTCTGTTGTCGACAGGATATTATTATAGAACGCAGCATCTTACCTCAGGAGAGCGGAAAAGCCCATCGATGGGGGTATGAGCGCACCCGCGCCCGATGGGCGGCGACTGATGTGTGGAAGGGGGCGGTCCAGTAAGCCTTTTTTTGCTGCCCAAAGGATGTCGTGGTCGCTAAGATCCCGACCTCGAAGAAGTCATCTCTAAGAAGATGAAGCTTTGCTGTTGGTGGTAACTTAGGAAGGATGTTAGTTGCAGACATACCTAGCTTTGAGGAATCTGCTCCACAGGGAAGAGGAAATGCGCACCTTCTACCATTGTTTGATGGAGAAAGCATCGACGATGTCAGAAAGCTTAGGGAGGCCTATCCCACCCTATGATGTAGGGTAGGACATCTGTTTCCCGCTGGACCAGGTCCGTTTGTCAGCTCCCATTTGATGACCCCATAAGAACCTGACAAATAATCGCTCAATGTTTTATATCACCTTCTTCAGAGGACCGCATGCGGCGATGGTGTAAATGGGAATAAAGCAAAGGACGTGGAGTAGGAGGATCAATTTTTTGCTAGGGAAGAGGATACAGTTGTGCCATCCATCCAATTTCTGTCTGATCTTACCCATGAGGGGGTTAAACGTGTTGATGTTTTTTCTGTCGTACGTCATCGGGCAGCCTAGATGAATAAAAGGGGGGGCCCTAACCTCGTATCCAGAGGCAGTGCTGTAGTGATCCCTATTATTCTGATCAGCAGTATGATGGACGTTGACGATACTCTTCAAGGCGTTGATACGTTGACTAAAAGCCTTGGTGTATCTTTGTAAGTTATTTATAACCACATCCATCGAGCCCATGTCTCTAGCCGTGAAGATGAGGATGTCATCAGTATATGCCAGGTTGGTGATGAAGGGGCACTCGTTGGCAGTATAGAAATGGGTTAACCGTAGAATGCTCCCTGTGAGGTTCCTACTCAGTGCTTCCGTCACAATGATAAATATGATGGCAGAGAGGGGATCGCCCTGCCGAGCACAATAAAAGGATCAAAAGAACTCAGACGCTTGCCCATTGACCACTTTTGAGAACTAGAAATTTGATATCGATCTCCAAATGATATCAACCCAAGGTTTGGAGAAGCCGAACGCACTGAGTACCAGAATCATAAAGTGGCAGTTAGTCCTGTTGTACGCCTTCTCTATGTCAAGCTTAATGGAAGTGTTCGCACCTCCAGCCTGGTGCTTTAGGAAGTTCACCAACTCCTGGTCAGCAAGATGTTGTCAACAATGTCTCTCCCCCAGACAAAGCCACTCTGCTCTGTCACTACAATATTTCTAGTATGAGGGTATTTTTGTCATTTTTGGGATAATTTAAATTTATTAGAATTTATGGGAATTTTTAGGAATTATTTTGAATTGTTTGGACTAGGTTGACTTTGACTAGTGTTGACCCTTGTGGACCAACATAGAAGCTAACCCTAGTTAGTATGGACTTGGTTAGGTTATGTGACTCTAGTCTAATCTAAGTTAATCCATAGTTTGGTCGTTAGACTCAAGTTAGTCATAGAATTAGATAAGTCATAAGTCATGACTTATGGTTTGAACCAATTAATAAAACAATTTAGCCATAGCCTATGTAACTTGGCCCAAAGCCCAAAAATTAGCAAACCCTAACCCTACTTGACTTGGCCGACCACCCTATCCTTATTGGGATTCCTCCACTATAAAATCACTCCTAAAATCTAGGGTTGCCTCTTTCTTAGGAAGGCTCAAGTTTTAGAAAGGTTAGTTTCCTTTGGTATTTTAATCCCTAGAACTCCATTCCTCTTCCTTTTTCATTCTAATTTATTCCATTAGGTTCTAATATACATATTCTTGCTGTTGCTAAGGTTTCATCTCAGTTTGATGTGATTTGAGTGGATTGGGACATCAAGACAAGAGCTATTGATTGGGGATTTTTCTTGAAAGTTCAACAATAGGTAACTTTCTCATTTCTCCATGAAATTTTGATTTGTCTTCATGATTAGGAAGCCCTAGGGGTCCCCTAAGTGTCTGCATTGGTGTCGTGTCGGGTTTCGTAGGTTTTGTGTCCATTTGGACACGTATCAGTGGTGATACGTAGGTATTTGTCAAAATGCCATTGAGGGCATTTCGATCACTTTTGTGTATTGTTTTTAAATAGGAAATTATGTTTTGATATTGTTTATTGGATTCTGGTTGACTGAAGTGATGATTGTTTTGTGTCGGGTCGATTTGGACACGCGACACACACGTTTTCGCACGCACAGCAGTCCCCTGCTACTCGGGGGAAAATCCTCCTTGGATACGATACTTGGACACGAGATATTCGACACACACGTTAGGGCAGACTCTGATACGAGGCTCCCCAAGTTGTATGAGTCCTCGTGTCGTATCCGACACGTATTCGTGTGTGCACTGGTTTTGCACTATGCGCGCACAGTTCAATTTTGGGTTCGGATACGGCTTGATAAGTCGGACATGGCGACATATGGGTCCAATTCAGGGTGCTAGGCCCCTAGTCCTACCCTAGACGAACCCACATGTGTGATCACGAGATCTAATTCGTGTCATATCGTGTCCTAGACTGTCTGGAATGTGTGTACGATACTGTCTGAATACAGTTTTATATTTGTGTATGTTTAGCTGATTGGACACGTTGTGTCGGGTTTTTGGACACGAAATGAAGGGTATGACACTGGCACACACTAATTACTATTTACCAACCTACTTTCTATTGTTTAATTGTGGTTTCGATTGCCAAATGGGAATTTTCCATTTGTTTCTGATACTGTCAGTATCAGTGTTCATTCACTGTTAATTTCTAGTTTGATTTTAGTTAAATGATTAATATGATAAATTATGTTATGGTTATTTTCTCTATGCATTAAAACCATGATAGGATATAGCGTTTTATGTGCTGTGTTTATATGATTTTAAGGTTTTCGAATTGATTAAGGGTACTAGTCTTTTGAATGAACATGTGATATGTGAGATACCCACTTGAAACTATTTAAAACCTGAGATTGTGAACAACCCTGAGTTTTCTTTTGTTTTTCCTGAGAATTTAAGGTATCCTCAAATTCCTATATTTCTGAAATAACATGCATTCCCTGTAGGAGTATGGAACTGACAGGATTGACTGAATTTGGGTTGGGTGTATGACTGAACCTAGTTACCTGACATTGTTGCATTGCTGTTTTTCTAAAATCTGGACATGGTTTGGGGCTTTCACTGTTTCATTAATTGCTTTCCTTTTCGATTTAGCCTATAGCTAAGTTCATTGTCAACTAATGGTGCACATGAGCTGAACCTGAGATTTTGTGTAAAACTGATTTTTGTATTGAGATGGAAATCTGAGTATGATGTTGGGTGTTTCCCATGTTGAATAAACTGTTAAGAGTGGACTATTTTGCTATGGCTGAACCTAAGTTACCTTGACCTTGTTTGCATTGTAGTTTCTTTTCAAAACCTGGAAATGAATGACTACACTGACTTTATGATACCTGAGCTTGCCACTGTTTCCTGATTTACAGTGCACCTTCACTATATCACTCTATTCAAGTACACCATTTCACACTCACTGATTTTAGATTTTTCACATACACAGGGACACACCAAGCCACATACTCACATGAAACCCTCACACACAAATCTGGGAATGGAATGGTTTTGCATGAACACATGGCCCCTCTCATTTTTTCATACACACATCATACCCACACTCACATATGCACTCTCTTCTCTTTTTCTATTCTTCCAAATTATAGGTTGCTATATAGGTTGTTTACAATACATGATATATGGATATATGTTAATCCTAGATATATATCTAAATATGTGATGTTCCTAATGTACTGTATTATAGGCTATATGTAAAGTATTTAAATCAATAGGTGTAATGATAAATGATGTTAGACTTGTTGAATGTAATCTAGTTATAGCTAGTAGCTATGTTGTGATATAGCTAGTATAGGCTTGCATAGCCTTGTAAGGGTTTGTGCTAGCTAGTGTAGGTTAGTTTAGAATAGTATAGACTAGTTTGGCCTAATTTAGACTTGGTTGACCTAGTTTGACTTCTAGGGTTGACCAGAGTTGACCAAGAGTTGACTTTGGCCTAGATTGACCTAGAATCATATAGAATGCATAGTAGGACTTCATTATTCCATGTTGGACTTGTTGTGACTTGTGCTATTCTGATTAGGAGCCAGACACCACTCCTTGGACGGTACTTTCATATTAGACACTCAGATACCAGGCGAGTACATTCTCTGATCATTTCATATCCTGCTTAGAACTATTTCCTGCAGTAGATTACTTTACTTGTACTGTCACGTTGGTCACACAGATTGGTACTATATGGATCCCTTCTTTAGATGTTATCCTTAGGGAGCATCGGGTACTACATGTTCTGTGTGTTTCACTTACATGGCGTATCACTATGCTTCATTGGTTCTTCGATCACTTGTGACATATACTCTTATGATCACAGAGTCTTCCTGGAATCCTTATCCCATTTATGGGTCTACTATGTATCACCCTTCGGGGGCTCACCAACCTTCGGGGGCTTATCACCCTTCGGGGGCCTTATCTAGTATCATAACATAACCTGGTTGGATCTTTGTGTATTGATTGGGGGTACGGGAGAGTAGAAGTGGACATGTGAATAATACACCAGTAGTGTAGCATCAGAATCATTCCATAGTGTAGCATCAGAATCATCCTATGCCATTTACATGTCCATGTTGTACTCTGACTCACTAGCCACATGTTAGTTCTCTATTTATAGTAGATATTTCTATTACAGCTTTCTCTCTCTGTTTATATACTGCACTTCTTTCATTACTTGTATCTTACTTTACTGCATGATTATATCTTCTAACCTACTATGAACTGTTGAGATGTACTGTACTCGCTCCTGTCCTGACTGGACCTGTTGAAAATATTACAGTGGACGAGGAGGAGGCTTGCCTGGATACCTACTATGGGGCAGCCTTAGATGACACCTGCGAGCTGGACCCTCAGGAGGATCCAGCTCTAGCTGAGGATATCACCCCGATTGCCTAGACTAGATTAGTTAGGCTTATCTTCTTTTACGTAGTCTTGAGGCATGCTTTAGCTAGACTTTATTTGGAGTTCAGAGTTGTATATATTCTTTCATTCTGTATCTGAGACCATGTTACTTCTGGATATTTGCTGGGATTATCTTAGACTACTTTTTATCTATTTATTTCCTTGAGTTCTATTTCATATCGTGCTATCTCTTTCTTAGTTGTGATTGAGTTATTTCTGCTATGTCACCCCTATTCGGGGAGTATAAACTGTTTAGATATATATATGTTGCTAAATGATTGTTGACCTAGGACAGCATTCTACCGCCGACACTGCTACGTAGGCTGGACGTAACCACGTCTCGTGCCCTTACTCTAGGGTGCGGATCGTGACACGTTTTTAGTGGTGGCCCATGCAGGTCGACTAGAAGTGTAGTGGTATTCGAATTAGAGTATCACTACAGCCTGTAGTAGGATATAGGACATTAATTTTAAGGTACTCAATCACTTTAGAAAAAATTCTTTTATTTGCCATCTAAATCCTTATTGTCAGCTGATCCTTTGAATTTTTTAACTGTCCGTCTTTGTTATTTCGCTTCTTTCTCAGAAATTGATACTCTTGTTTGTCTATCTTCAGGATGGTAGAGACTCGATCGTAGCGTGCCATCCATGAGGATGCTATAGAGGGGACTTGCTACCTCTCAGCCAGTACAGCGAGGCCAGGGGACTGCAGCTCCTGCCACCTCTGCTCGTATTGAGACCTCGGCAGCCGCAGCAGGGGGTATGCATCCATCGACTTGGAGGCATGACCCGGTCATTCCAGAGGATCCCTTTCAGCAGCCACCGCCTCCAGGATACGTAGACGCAGCACAGATGTTCGCATACTTCCTGCAGTACATGGACAGGCAACAGGCTCGACAGGACTGGGGCATGGAGTTGGCCCTTACGACGGTTGCAGCTCGACCGGTGGTTCAGCAGCCGAGGACACCGGGGATCGAGCAGTTTCAGAAGATGAGCCCAGAGACTTTCTGGGGACAGAGGGGATCCTATATACGGATGAGTGGATCAAGCATATAGAGGAGATCTTCCGCTTGGCCAGGATTCCAGCAGACCTTCAGATCAAGGCCACAGCTAGCCGGATGCAAGATCTTGCTCGCACCTGGTATCAGTCAGACCCCAGGGTGGGGGTAGCTGGGCAGACTTGGGAGCAGTTCAAGGGCTTCTTCAAGAAGAAGTTCTTCCCATATTCAGCACTCAGAGCCTTGGAAACGCAGTTCGAGAGCCTGGTCCAGGGGAGTCTTTCAGTGGAGGAGTACGTCGGGGAGTTCGGCCGCCTCGGCAGGTTTGTGGAGGGCTTGAGCGAGACGACGAAGGCCCAGAGGTTCCGGAAGGGCCTAGTCAAGGAGGTCAAGTCCTTGACCAAGGGCAAAAGGGATGCCACGTTCGAGGAGATCTTGATAGGAGCCTTGTTGGCAGAGGATGATCTTGAGCTTAGGCTCAAGAGGGAAGAGACCCAGTTGGGGGCAGCAGCAGCGGGGGCCAGTCCAAGAGGCCCCACTTTCAGCATCAGCAGCTAAGGCAGTTCCAGCCACAACCGATTCAGTAGAGGCCAGTTCATCAGCAGCAGCCGAGGCAGCACCAGCACGGTCAGAGGCAGGGTATTGCTTGTATCTACTACAAGAAGCCCGGGCATGTCACTAATGAGTGCCGAAAGAGGCTGGGCCAGTGCCTAGTGTGTGGTTCAGCAGACCACCAGATGAGGGAGTGCCGTATGGGACGAACAGCTCCGGGAGGTGGAGTCAGAGCTCCAGCAGGCCAGCAGAGGAGACCAGCCCTGCCGACGCAGCAGCAGAGGTTCGTCCAGCACCAGCAGCAGGCCAGGGAAGGCCAGCAGGGGCGATGTTTCACCATGGTAGCAGAGGATGCTGAGGCGATAGGAGAGCTGATTACAGGTTCGATCCTACTCGACTCCAGTCTAGCGTTTGTATTATTCGATTCCGGTGCTTCGCATAGCTTCATATCAGTATCTTTTACGATTAGACACGGTATTATAGCTGAATCGTTGGCTAGGACTTACAAGATCAAGACCGGGGGTGGCATTATCCTCGTGAGTGATGTTTGTAAGGATCGAAGAGTAGTTTTGGGAGGCCATGAGTTGGAGGTGAGCCTGCTCGTAATGCCATTGCCGAACTACGATATAGTACTAGGCATGGATTGGTTGAGCAGGCACCACGCCATCATTGATTGCAGAGGGGTAGAGTTCTCTTCAGAGCACCGGAGGAGCCAGAGTTCGAGTATTCCAGACGTCAGGCAGAGCAGAGCAGCGGAGTCTTCTGTGGAGTCTCGGTCGAGGAGCAGACGATTCCACACCCCTTGATAGCAGAGTATATAGATGTTTTCCCAGAGGAGTTGCCGAGATTGCCACCAGACAGAGACATAGAGTTCTCGATAGACTTGGTTCCAGGAGCGAAGACCATCTCTCAGCATGTCTATCGGGTAAACAACAGCGAGCTGGTGGAGCTGAAGAAGCAGGTGGATGAGCTACCGGACAAGGGCTTCATCCGCTCGAGTTTGTCGCCATGGGGTGCACCAGTGTTGTTCGTACCGAAGAAGGATGGGTCAGTACGCATGTATATTGACTATAGGGCACTCAACAACCTCACGATCAAGAACAAATATCCACTACCGCGGATCGACGATCTATTTGACCAGTTGAGCAGAGCTCGGGTATTTTCAAAGATTGATCTGAGGTCGGGATATCACCAGGTGAAGGTGAAGGGGCAGGATATTCCCAAGACCGCATTCAGGATGCGGTACGGACAGTTCAAGTTTTTGGTTATGCCATTTGGGCTAAGCAATGCACCAGCAGCGTTTATGAACCTTACGAACAAGGTGTTCCACCAGTATCTGGATCAGTTTGTGGTGGTGTTTATTGACGATATCTTGATATATTCTAAGAATGAGGAGGAGCACGAGGAGCATTTGAGGATAGTGCTGGAGATTCTCAGGAAGGAGCAGCTTTACGAAAAGCTCTCCAAATGTGAGTTCTTCTTGGATCGGGTGGACTTCTTGGGGCATGTGGTGATTGGGGATGGTATCTCAGTTGACCCCAAGAAGATTGTAGCAGTTGAGGCATGGGCAGCGCCGACTTCAGTTGTAGAGATCAGGAGTTTCCTGGGGCTGGCAGGATACCAACGGAGATTCGTGCAGGATTTCTCCCGGGTTGCAAAGCCGTTAACTCGGTTGACCCGGAAGGTGCTGAGTTTGTTTGGTCAGAGAAGTGTCAGGTAGCTTTTGATGAGTTGAAGAAGCGGCTTACGACATCTCTGATTCTGACATTGTCTTCAGGATCGGGTGGTTTCACTATTTATAGTAATACTTCAGGGAAGGGGCTGGGTTGCATCTTGCAGCAGCATGGGAAGGTGATTGCCTATGCTTCCAGGCAATTACGTCCTCATAAGAAGAACTACCCTACCCATGACCTGGAGCTGGCAGTAGTGATTTTTGCTCTGAAGCTGTGGAAGCATTATCTGTACGGTGAGAGGGTAGAGATCTTCACAGATCATAAGAGCTTAAAGTATGTGTTCACTCAGAAGGAGTTGAACATAAGACAGCACAGATGGCTAGAGTTGATGAAGTATTTTGACATCCTACTTTAGTACCACCCCGGGAAGGCCAACGTGGTTGCCGATGCCTTGAGTAGGTATCCGACATCCATGTGTTTGACCATGGATCGGTATTTGCTTGCCGACTTGGAGAGCCTCGGGATTGAGGTGATTATGCCTGGAGTGCAGATGCAGTTATGGGGGATGCAGATTCAGTCAGACTTGGTGAAGAGGTTCAAGTCGGCACAGTTTGAGGACGTTGCTCTGCGGTGTCTCCAAGAGCAGGTTCGAGCAGGATTGCTGGAGAGCAAGTTTTCTCTTGCAGAGGATGGTGCCTTGAGGCACGGTTCCAGGTTATGTGTGCCCAGCGGAGATCTCTGGGAGCAGATTATGCAGGAGGCCCACAGATCTCAGTTGTCTATATACCGGGTGCCAACAAGATGTACCGAGATCTGCGGGAGCATGTTTGGTGGTCGGGGATGAAGCGGGAGGTGGCTCGCTTCGTGGCTAGGTGCATGGTCTGTCAGCAGGTCAAGGCAGAAAGACAGAGGCCCGGTGGATTGTTGCAGCCGCTGCCCATTCCCGAGTGAAAATGGGAGCATATCATGATGTACTTCGTTTCAGGATTGCCGTATACTCTAGGAGGGAAAGACGCGATTTGGGTCATCGTTGACAGGTTGACCAAATCGGCCCACTTTTTGCCATTCAAGGTGGGTACGTCTACAGAGAGGCTGGCGGAGATGTATATGCGTCAGATAGTCAGGATTCACGGAGTTCGGGTCAGCATCGTCTCAGATCGGGATAGCCATTTTACTTTCCATTTCTGGAGGAGTCTGCAGACCAGCTTGGGCACTCAGCTCAAGTTTAGTACTGCATACCACCCCCAGACGGACGGACAGTCAGAGCGGACTATTCAGACTCTTGAGGATATGCTGCGGACGTACGTCCTGGACTTTGGAGGTTCCTGGAAGGATCATCTTCATTTGGTGGAGTTTGCCTACAATAATAGTTTCCAGGCCAGCATTGAGATGTCACCTTTCGAGGCTCTGTACGGGCGTAGGTGCCGTACACCCTTATCCTGGGATGATGTTCGTGAGCGAGCTTTACTGGGGCCAGAGATGGTTGTTGATGCAGTCGAGAAGGTGAAGCTCATCAGGGATAGACTTCGCGTGGCGCAGGACAGACATCGGCACTGGGCCGATAGCCACCGGAGGCCATTGGAGTTTGAGGTACAGATTAGAGTAGGATTAGATTTAGGTTTGTTGTTTGTGTTTCTGATCATGTTTGTTTATTATATTAATTGAGACCTTGCTTGTGATTAGGTCGAAGACCAGGTTTTCTTGAGGATATCTCC
Organism: Iris pallida; assembly: GCA_029216955.1. Classification (NCBI taxonomy): domain Eukaryota; kingdom Viridiplantae; phylum Streptophyta; class Magnoliopsida; order Asparagales; family Iridaceae; genus Iris; species Iris pallida. Next base: position 18,783,572 of record JANAVB010011199.1, on the reverse strand, counting down.
GACTTGTGGTACGATACGTTTTGGTGAGGCGGAAAGCTTCGCCCGCGCTTCATCGGCCCTTTCGTTATCAGCGGGAGAGTCGGTGATGTTGCATACAGGCTAGACTTGCCGCCTGTACTAGTGGGGGTCCACAACGTATTTCATGTATCACAGTTGAGACGGTACGTGACTGACCCTGGCCATGTGCTCGATCATTCAGAGATAGAGGTTGGGCCTTCTCTCAGCTATCCAGAGCAGCCGGTGGAGATTCTGGATCGACGGGAGAAGGTTCTGAGGAACCAGGTGATACCCTTGGTGAGCGTCGCATGGAGGCATCATTCTCCAGGAGAGTCTACCTGGGAGCAGGAGGATGAGATGCGCGAGCGCTACCCTTATCTTTTTGGACCGTGAGGTATGCTTTCTATCCTTCTCATCAGTTGTATTTCGCCTTTCAATTTCGAGGACGAAATTCTTTTAAGAATGGTAGATTTGTCACTACCACATTTCTAGTGTGTGGGTATTTTTGTCATTTTTGGGGTAATTTAAATTCATTAGAATTTATTTGAATTTATGAGAATTTTTAGGAATTATTTTGGAATTGTTTGGACTAGGTTGACTTTGACTAGTGTTGACCCTTGTGGACAAACCTAGAAGCTAACCCTAGTTAGTATGGACTTGGTTCGGTTATGTGACTCTAGTCTAACCTAAGTTAATCCATAGTTTGGTCGTTAGACTCAAGTTAGTCATAGAATTAGATAAGTCATAAGTCATGACTTATGGTTTGAACCAATTAATAAAACAACTTAGCCATAGCCTATGTAACTTGGCCCAAAGCCCAAAAATTAGCAAATCCTAACCCTACTTGACTTGGCCGGCCACCCTATCCCTATTGGGATTCCCCCACTATAAAATCACTCCTAAAATCTAGGGTTGCCTCTTTCTTAGGAAGGCTCAAGTTTTAGAAAGGTTAGTTTCCTTTGGTATTTTAATCCCTAGAACTCCATTCCTCTTCCTTTTTCATTCTAATTTATTCTATTAGGTTCTAATATACCTATTCTTGCTGTTGCTAAGGTCTCATCTCAGTTTGATGTGATTTGAGTGGATTGGGACATCAAGACAAGAGCTATTGATTGGGGATTTTTCTTGAAAGTTCAACAATATGTAACTTTCTCATTTCTCCATGAAATTTCAATTTGTTTTCATGATTAGGAAGCCCTAGGGGTCCCCTAAGTGTCTGCATTTGTGTCGTGTCGGGTTTCGTAGGTTTCGTGTCCATTTGGACACGTATCAGTGGTAATACGTAGGTGTTTGTCGAAATGCCACTGAGGGCATTTCGATCACTTTTGTGCATGGTTTTTAAATAGGAAATTAGGTTTTGATATTGTTTATTGGATTCTGGTTGACTAAGGTGATGATTGTTTTGTGTTGGGTCGATTTGGACGCGCGAAACACACGTTTCCGTACGCACAGCAGTCCCCTGCTACTCGGGGGCAAATCCTCCTTGGACACGAACTTGGACACGAGATATTCGACACACACATTGGGCAGACACTGACACGAGGCTCCCCAAGTTTCACGAGTCTTCGTGTCGTATCCGACACGTATTCGTGTGTGCACTAATTTTGTACTATGCGTGCACAGTTCGATTTTGGGTTCGGATACGGCTTGATAAGTCGGACACGGCGACATGTGGGTACGATTCAGGGTGCTAGGCCCCTAGTCCTACCCTAGGCGAACCCATATGTGTGATCACGAGATCTAATTCGTGTTGTGTCGTGTCCTAGAATGTCTAGAACGTGTGCACGACACTGTCTGAATGCAATTTTATATTTGCGTATGTTTAGCTGATTGGACACGTTGTGTCGGTTTTTTGGACACGAAATGAAGGGTATGTCACTGGAACACACTAATTACTATTTACCAACCTACTTTCTATTATTTAATTGTGGTTTCGATTGCCAAATGGGAATTTTCCATTTGTTCCTGATACTGTCAGTATCAGTGTTCATTCACTGTTAATTTCCAGTTTGATTTTAGTTAAATGATTAATATGATAAATTATGTTATGGTTATTTTCTCTATGCATTAGAACCATGATAGGATATAGGTTTTATGTGTCGTGTTTATATGATTTCAAGGTTTTCGAATTGATTAAGGGTACTAGTCTTTTGAATGAACATGTGATATGTGAGACACCCACTTGAAACTATTTAAAACCTGAGATTGTGAATAACCCTGAGTTTCCCTTTATTTTTCCTGAGAATTTAAGGTATCCTCAAATTCCTATATTTTTGAAATAACATGCATTTCCTGTAGGAGTATGGGACTGATAGGATTGACTGAATTTGGGTTGGGTGCATGGCTGAACCTAGTTACCTGACATTGTTGCATTGCTGTTTTTCTAAAACCTGGACATGGTTTGGGGCTTTCACTGTTTCATTAATTGCTTTCCTTTTCGATTTAGCCTATAGCGAAGTTCAATGTCAACTAAAGGTTCACATGAGTTGAACCTGAGATTTTGTGTAAAATTGATTTTTATATTGAGATGGAAATCTGAGTATGATGTTGGGTGTTTCCCATGTTGAATAAACTGATAAGAGTGGACTGTTTTGCTATGGCTGAACCTAAGTTACCTTGACCTTGTTTGCATTGTAGTTTCTTTTCAAAACCTGGAAATGAATCCCTACACTGACTTTATGATACCTGAGCTTGCCACTGTTTCCAGATTTACAGTGCACCTTCACCATATCACTCTATTCAAGTACACCCTTTCACACTCACTGATTTTAGATTTTTCACATACACAGGGACACACCAAGCCACATACTCACTTGAAACCCTCACACACAAATCTGAGAAAGGAATGGTTTTGCATGAACACATAGCCCCTCTCATTTTTTCATACACACATCACACCCACACTTACATATGCACTCTCTTCTCTTTTCCTATTCTTCCAAATTATAGGTTGCTATATAGGTTGTTTACAATACATGATATATGGATATATGTTAAGCCTAGATATATATCTAAATATGTGATGTTCCTAAGATATTGTATTATAGGCTATATGTAAAGTATTTAAATCAATAGGTGTAATGATAAATGATGTTAGACTTGTTGAATGTAATCTAGTTATAGCTAGTAGCTATGTTGTGATATAGCTAGTATAGGCTTGCATAGCCTTGTAAGGGTTTGTGCTAGCTAGTGTAGGTTAGTTTAGACTAGTATAGACTAGTTTGGCCTAATTTAGACTTGGTTGACCTAGTTTGACTTCTAGGGTTGACCATAGTTGACCAAGAGTTGACTTTGGCCTAGAATGACCTAGAATCATATAGAATGCATAGTAGGACTTCATTATTCCATGTTGGACTTGTTGTGACTTGTGCTGTTCTGATTAGGAGCCAGACACCACTCCTCGGACGGTACTTTCATATTGGACACTCAGATACCAGGCGAGTACATTCTCTGATCATTTTATATCCTGCTTAGAACTATTTCCTGCAGTAGATTACTTAACTTATACTGTCACGTTGGTCACACGGATTGGTACTATATGGATCCCTTCTTGAGATGTTATCCTTAGGGAGCATCGAGTACTACATGTTCTGTGCGTTTCACTTACATGGCGTATCACTATGCTTCATTGGTTCTTCGATCACTTGTGACATATACTCTTATGATCACAGAGTCTTCCTGGAATCCTTATCCCATTTATGGGTCTACTATGTATCACCCTTCGGGGGCTCACCACCCTTCGGAGGCTTATCACCTTTCGGGGGCCATACATAGTATCATAACATAACCTGGTTGGATCCTTGTATATTGATTGGGGGTACGGGGGAGTAGAAGTGGACATGTGCATAATACACCAGTAGTGTAGCATCAGAATCATTCCATAGTGTAGCATCAGAATCATCCCATGCCATTTACATGTCCATGTTGTACTCTGACTCACTAGCCACATGTTAGTTCTCTATTTATAGTAGATATTTCTATTACAGCTTTCTCTCTCTGTTTACATACTGCACTTCTTTCAGTACTTGTATCTTACTTTACTGCATGATTATATCTTCTAACCTGCTATGAACTGTTGAGATGTACTGTACTCGCTCCTGTCCTGACTGGACCTGTTGAAAATATTACAGAAGACGAGAAGGAGGCTTGCCTGGATACCTACTACGGGGCAGCCTTAGATGACACCTGCGAGCTGGACCCTCAGGAGGACCCAGCTCTAGCTGAGGATATAACCCCGATTGCCTAGACTAGATTAGTTAGGCTTATCTTCTTTTATGTAGTCTTGAGGCATGTTTTAGCTAGACTTTATTTGGAGTTCAGAGTTGTATATATTCTTTCATTCTGTATCTGAGACCATGTTACTTCTGGATATTTGCTGGGATTATCTTAGACTACTTTTCATCTATTTATTTCCTTGAGTTCTATTTCATATCGTGCTATCTCTTTCTTAGTTGTGATTGAGTTATTACTACTATGTCACCCCCATTCGGGGAGTATAAACTGTTTAGATATATATATGTTGCTAGATGATTGTTGACCTAGGACAGCGTTCTACCGCCGACACTACGGCGTAGGCTGGACGTAACCACGTCTCGTGCCCTTACTCTAGGGTGCGGGTCGTGACATGCTCAGGAGAAATGATCTTCGTAAGTATGAGCTCCATTCTATCAGCAAGGATCTTGGATATGGTCTTGTTGAAGATGGTGCACATGCTAAGGGGCCTGAAGTCTGTAAAGGAGGAGGGTTGGGGATCTTCGAAATCAGCACTAGGAGGGTGCTCGATATCGCCTTGGGGTATCTAGCACCCTGGAAGAAGGTGATAATAGCCTTAACAATATCCCTATATAATAGACTAACAGCGTCGAAAGATAGATCCCAATAAGCCATCAGGGCACGAGGAGCTATCCTTGATCAACGACGAAATCACCCTTTTGATCTCTTCAACAAAAGGGAGCGTCGAGAGCGCTTCGTAGTCCTGTTCCGAGATGAGGACAGGAATGGACACTAAGAGGTCATCATCTAGTATGATCATCTCCTTCGCGAAGAGGCTCGAGAAGAAGGAACTGGTAGCTGTGTGAGTGTCTCTTTGCTTGGTCAGAAGATTGCCCTTTAGGTCGATAATTTTATGAATAAACAAGGCTTTTCTTTCCCCTTCACACATGCATGGAAGTATTTCGTGTTCCTCCGCTGCATGGGCTTCTGCCATGATGTCTCCAAACTCTAGTCTACTACAGGCAAAAAGGGCCCTCCAAGTATCCTTAAGGTGGATGGCCACCCGATGTAGGGGTTCGATATAAAAAACAGAAGTCTAAGCACCTCGAACAATGTCTGAGAAATGCGGATGATCGATCCAAAAGTTCTGAAACTTGAAAGGTTTAGTAAAGGATGGGTGCTAAATGCCTATCTCTAATAGTATGGAGGAATCCGATTCCAGAGGGAGGAAGTGCCAACTATGTCGAGCCAAAGGTGGTTGGCTATTGATCTATCAAGCCGGGAGCACTGACGGCGGTCCCTTTCCTGCATGTTGTACCAAGTGAAATCGCTGCCAGTTGAGAGGAGAGATGAAAGCCCTATGTCCAATATGAAGTTTAAAAAAATTTGCTATTGAAGAGAATGAGGGCAGGTAGCCACCCTTCTTCTCGAAAGCATCTAGGATGGCTTTGAAGTTACCAAGACAAATCTACAGAGTACAAGGTACACTTCTTGGGTGAGGGCCAGGTGTTCCTAAAGCAGTCTGTGATCTTGCTGGAATAGCTCCCATGCACAGCGGTGAGAAGTGATTTCTAAACCAGGATCGGGTGTTAGGTGAAGATCGTAAGGGCTTGTTCGACGTCCCTCACTGCATCCAGCACCACACCATGCGTAAAAAGGATCCAGATGTCCTAGCATCCTGCAATTGCATCGGAGAATCCCAATTGCATTTGGATGTGTTTCATTATTTTGTTAGGAATTTTAGGTTCGATGATGACCATCACTGAAACTTTATGAATCTTACAAAGATGTATGGCTCTCCTCATGGATGCCTTATTAGCAATACCTTTATCATTCCATGCGAGGATGTTAAGCATCGGAAGGGGGTGAGGTGGGAGCCTTTGCCGCCGACCTCAGTATCGTGGGAGGTGATTCTCTGCGCACCTGTTGCCTCTTTCTTTCTCTGTTTCCTGTTAACCTTAGGGGAGCAGAATGAGAGGTTTCTTGGACGGGATATTGTAGTCGGAGATACAATATCCAATCCCTAAGAGGCAATGGCAAGGGCATGGGCATTGGTCGGGGAACACACTTCGGTCTCTAGAGGGGGCCCAGTAATAAAGCCATCAGAGACCATCATCGAAGAAGCAGGGGTTTGATTTGGATACAAGAGGGTGGATCCCTCTACAGGAGCAAAAAACGAAGTAATAAAGGTTGGAGAGGGAGGACGGAGGTTGGGGTGTAAGATATCATCCAAAGAAGAAGGGGCTGGATCAAATGTGATAAATTGGAGTCGTCTTGAAACGTAAGATTCTACAAAGGTTGGTGGGAGGGGTGAGATAGCATGTGCCTGCAGACGACGATGTTCATGGATCCAAGGTCGACGAGACTAATCGGGAAAGATGTTCCATATGAGGGGGGAGCTTAGAAAAGGAGGAAGGAGGCGAAGGGTGTGTGTCGGTAGAGTTGTCGGTACAGGATGGAGGGGAATCAGAAGGGGAACCACCCCAAGTGGAGGCACTGCACCAGTTAGGTGAGAGGGTGCCCCTGCAACCGAGGGATAAGGAATCATAGAGGGTGGTCCATAGGTAGTTCAGAAATGAGGTGTGTTGTCCCACTGGTCATGGTCAAACCTGATTTTAATAATTGATCTAACCATGTCTCGATAGAAGGACTACTTGGATGATCTGCTCAAACTGCTACTGCTACCGTTCAAGACTTGAAGCCGTTTTGCCATTTAGTTTGTATTTTCATTATTAATGTATTTTTTATAATTTATTGAGTCTAGAATACAATGTACACCGAGTCGTACTGGCAAATAGGCTACCAAAAAATGTTTTTAAAATACCTTTTGGATTTGAAAATAAGTCCACTTACAAAAGCTCATAATAGCTTGACTTCTCAAAAGACCAAAAACCGATTTGCAAAACCCTAACCAACCAATTCTGGCCAACAGAGTTCGGACCGAGTATGGCTCGAAATTGGCTCGAGTTAGGTTAGTGGAACGTTGGCATTTCAAACCTAGTCTCCCCGCAGTTACGGATGCAACGTCTATCTACCGAGATTCACTCAAAGAATTTTGCCCAAATTCTGTCCAAATTCTCCCTTTAAAAAAGCTATAAATAAGAAGAATTTCTACCATTTTAACACACCAATTCACTTTCTCTTCTCTTCTCACTAAGACTACTACGGTCTTCCGAAAGCCTTCTAAGCTTTCATTTTTAAATCTCAAGCCAGTTACAATCCTCTAGTCGATTTGTCAGTACGGTACGGTCTAGAAGTTTTATAGTGATTGTAATCAGAGTCTTGATTGAAGATAGACACTTCACAATTGAAGTTGGTCGAGTGCTTCGGATCAAAGCTCGTGTTGTAGAAGTTGCAAGGCCTTCGCATGAAAACTTGTGTTTTTTCATAGTGGATTTCAACTGGAAGCTGGAGTTTTTTCGACTGGATTAGTCCTCACGAGAGGAAAACCAGTATATATCCTTGTGTTTGTGTTTGCGCTCTGCTCTCTACTTTTGCATTTGCATATATGTGATATATTTCTGTGATCTTGCAACTAACCATTTTTAATAGCTAATTTTCTGCTACCTACTATATTCACCTCCCTTTAGAGTATAGCGCGTTACATTTTGTTCCTACAATTGATATCACAGCAGATTATACAGGTAAAGCAAGGTAATATTGCTATTTGTAGAAGCATGGAAAAGAACAGAAGAAGCCCATGTGGCTCAAAATAGAAGAAGCCTATGCGGCTTAAAGCAGAAGGAGCCTCATGCAGCTCAGGAATTTATCAGAGCCTCATGCGGCTCAGAAACCCTTCAATAGCCTCATGCGGCTCAGGCGAGAATCACGTGACCCTATGCAACTTTACAGCTGGCCATGAAGTGACTGCTCCCATTAAATGCTCTGACATAAAGCAGTAACTCTGACACTAAAGCTGAAATGATGAACTTCGATATGACGGCGTATTTCTCGGAAAACGGAGAAAATCTCCTCTACAGCTGGCACGATCCACCAACTATAAAGCCCCTATGCGGCCGCCACCATCCCATGCGGCTGATGCTCGCATGCGGCTCAGAGCGTGAAGACCCTCGTTATGCAACTCATGTTATGAGAAGTCACCCTATGCGACCGCTGTTCTCATGCGGCCCGGATCATGGGGATCATCTCCATGCGGCTCAAATATTTAGAGGCCACGCCCATGTAGCCTCGGCACGTGGCAAGTCCTATGCGACTCAATTAAAAACCACCTCCATGCAGCTCAGATTTTGGAGGTTTCATCTATACGGCTGCCACCTTCATGCAGTCCAAAACCTAAGAAGCTACCCTCATGCGGCTGTGGCTCATGATTATGACACATGGCAGAAGATCAGTTTCCCACATGGCACGAAATCAATCAAGAGTTATTAACAAATCCCCACAACTTGATTTAGTACAATCATCATAAGTACCCAAATCAAAACAGATTTATGGCAATCACAAGGATTAGACACGTGGCAGGAGATCCGAGGTTCCCAAGATTCATGACTATCAACATTGATTGCCCATATAGATTTTACACAATCAACATTAATTGCCCATACAGATTTGGCGCAATCAGGAATTAACTGCCCAGATGTAATACAATCAAGATTAATGGTCCAGATGATTGGCCGCCGACTTTCCAAGGAGGGAATCATTATAAACCCTAATGATCATACCCCCACTTCTATAAATAGCAAGGTGTCATTCCCTTGCAAACTACTAAGGACTGGAGAATTCAGAAAAAATTATTGCAAGGTGCCATTCCCTTGCAAGAGAGATCCTCTCCACCCGGCTGGACACACACAGAGAGACAAAGGCGCGCACAAAAGAGTCTTTCCATCTTGAGAGCAGTTCTTCACCGGAGCCAAGGCTACGTCTGATCGTCCAAGGAGTAAGGCAGAGCGGCCGTCGCTTTCCCGAGCCTTTACCGTCACCCTCCAGAATCAAAAATAAACAATCGTACTTAGACTGCTATACCTAGGTTTTCATCCCTAGGCTTTCTTTGTACGAGCGAGTTTGTATTGTGAGTCTAAGTCCAGTCCTTCTATATAATTGTTCTGTACTTTTACAACCAATGGCAAACACGATGGCGACTCTGCTGGAGACTAACTTCTCCACGGCTGAGGAGTTGGTGACGCAATCTGACGTAGCCAAACTTGGCTCCACTCAACAAATATTGGTCGCCCGGTTTGACCAACAGGCGTTTGAAGAAATGCTCTCCGACGGGAGCGCTGGTCCGGTCCAGCGGCGAGCCCGCACAAAGAAGGCCCGCAGGGAGTGGAGACCCAAGAATTTTGCTCCTTCCCAAGCTCTCGAAGAAGTACTCTCTGTCGCCCGAGACAGCGGAGAAGTCTCGCTTGCGGCCCCACTCCAGATTGCAGAGGACTCTGCTGTCCCTAAGTCCGACAGAAGAAAATACTATGATGCTGGACTTGAAGGGGCAAAGAGGAACTCTGTGCAAACCAAGCCGCATAAGGGTGCCAACCGCATGGGAAAAGCTCATACGGCCGCAACTGTCAACCGCATAAGGAAAGCTCATGCGGCTGCAACTGTCAACCGTATAGAGAAAACTCATGCGGCCACAAGAGTCAGCCGCATGCAGACAGCCTACACGGCCACGACTTCTAGCCGCATACAGAAAGCTCATGCGGCCACAAAGGATGGTCGCATGCAGACAGCCTGCACGGCTACACATACCAGCCGCATGCAGACAGCCTGCACGGCCACCGATCCCAGCCGCATACTATCTACTCCATGCGGCTCGCGGTCAGTCTTTGACCGTCTCTCATACGGTCCTGACTACGAAGGTTCTCTTGAGCATATGCCAGACTCTGTTGTGACCAGCTTGGACTCTTCCTACTATGCACTCTCAGGTGCTAGAAAGAAGATGTCTCAGGCAGCGCGGGCTCGACGAGCTCAGTCGGCTGTCCCAACTTCTGACTACCAGGGCGTCCCGATGACTATTAATCGGGCCCCTGATGGAAAGTTGTACAGAACTACCCGTGTCCAGCCCCCAGCAGCCAACGAATGGGATAGTTATCAAGAATCTCCTAACAGGGATCAGGGGCGAGTACTCACGCCACCCCTACATCCGGGAGCAGGCAGGAGGCCAATGCAGTCATCAGCCCACAAAGCAGGTGACCAGTGCAACGTGATTCTTCACAAGCACAAGGAAAGAGACGAAGATTTGACGTACAAAGAGTCTTGTCAAGGACATCAATGCACCCAAGTCATAGTCAACTACTGATGCAAAAAGGCAGCAGTACAGAAAGACCGGCGGTCCGTCTTCCAAGGGCTGCAACACCCAAGCTCAGAAGATGAGGCACTTCTCGTCGTCTCTTGCAATTCTGTACTGAAGATTCCTGGCTGCGAAAGAGGGAAGAAAACAAATGTCTACAGTCCGAAAATTTCAACCGGCGTAACCAAGAAATTTTTTTCTAAACGGCTGTCTACCGCCGTTGCAAGAGGAGTTTACCAAGGTACCCGCTCAAAGACGAAATCTGCCACACTGGGAGATTCGTCCACATCTATAGGAGACACTGAAGTCGGGGGTAGCATTCCTCCAAATATCCATAATAACCCGGCGTTCCAAGAAGACGGTCCGGGGGAAATGGTTCACCCAACAGATGCAGCAGATCCCGAAGTCCCCGAGGACGTCCACAATTCCCAAGACGAGGTAAGCTCTGAAGCTAGGGGTACCACACTTTCTGAGTCAGAACCAGAGGAGGGCATTCCCACATACTCGGATGACTTTTCTGTACAAGGGTATGACTCAGAGGGCACGTCCTCTATCGTTCCTTCCATCTCTCCTCATGTGAGGACGATGTTCATGACAGACAGCAACTAAGAAGGTTTCAGTCTGTGGACGAGATCAAAGCAGCCCTTCCAACTCTGCAAGGAAGAACGCTTGGCCAAACAAGCTTGGGGCCCGCGGTCAATGCGGACTCGAACTCAGCTGCACCAAACTCGGGCGAAAGTCCTCCTGAAATATCAGCTCTTACCGCTGCAGACGAGGCCAGGGAGGCGAGAAGAGAGGTGCAGGAGCTCTGGGCCATGTTCTATGCCCGAGAAAACTGCCAAGACCTCAGGATACGACAACCGTATCCCGCTGCGTGGAGAGATGTTCCTTTTCCACCAAAATATAAACCATTCCATATCAACCCATATGATGGCAAGACATCTGCAAGCAGGTACATCACCTACTTCGAAGTCACAACCGACCATCTTCCTCATGACGACGCCATCCTTACGTAGTTGTTCATCGGAGCCTTGGAAGGGGTCGCCTTCGACTGGTACCGCAACTTGCCGGACAATTGCATCCACTCCTTCACCGGCTTCAAACGTATCTTCCTAGAGAGGTTCTATGAAGTAGGACAAGACGTGACAATGTCCACTCTCATGGACGTTGTTCAGGGAGAAAAAGAGCTAACAAGAAATTATATCGAGCGGTTTTGCCAAACCGCGATGAAGCTGTAGTGCCCCGCTCCGCGAAGGCACTAGATAAGACAGAAAGATCGGATTGCTGGCTCTGCAATAGAAGACGATTAATTTGGGTGAGTGGACGAAGTCTCATTTGCTGATTCGCTTACGCCTTAAGAATCTGAGTTTTTGATTGAATGCTTTTGTTAATAACAAGATGGTAAATCATTGAGTATGCTTTAAGAGAATTCACATATTACCTCGCCAAGAAATAAATGTTGTCTTGATGAACAGAACCTTGCCATGCTAAGAACAAGAAAAGAAATAATCTACATGCTAATAAGAAGACTCGTTGCCTGCTAATAAGAACTGAAATGATGCTTGTCATGCTTGATAGGATAAGAGAAAATAAATAAATCGAATTGAATGCTTGATCATTGCTTGCTGCTTGTATGCTTGAGAATTATAGACATGTACAGACGGACTTGTACATGTTGACCTGAATAAAAGAAAGGCACGAATTGAACGTGTCGTATATCTGCAAAGGCATGAAAAGAACATGTCGTACATCTGATCACAAATCTGTTTCATCTGATAGAATCCTGCTAGAGCATGCATATGGTCTCGGATAACTCGTGCACGAGTAAAATTTGTCTTTCGGGTGGTATCTGGGGGCGCCTGGAACCGCTCGGCCTAGGAGAGATTATGAGCACACTGGGTGCAAGGACCCATGTTGAAAGTGTAGCCGTTATCTGTGTCCTTAGCGACGAGCTGAACCTAAGAGCGTCACAGCGGCTAATCATAGGTTTCCCATGGACCATCATATAGATAGGTGTGGATTGGTGCAGAGCTGAACCGGAGAGTCACAGCTGCCAATCGGTCTGCATGTGTCTATCATTTGTTTTGCTAAGAGCTAACGATGCAGAGACGAACAGGGAATGTCAATGTTGGTTTCATAATGTTTATGCTAATCCTTGTCTTGTGCAGGGATGGACGGTCGGCTATGGTAAGAATCACTGAAAAGTGATACACATGTATTGCTTGAGTTTGCTATATGAATTGCTTGAAAAGATAAATCTGTTACCAAGAAGTGCTATGTTCTACTAAAGAAAAGATGTAATATAATGCTTGTAATCTGACCCTCAGAATGTCTTGAATCAAAAAAAAGTTATGATATCATGCTTGTCATTGACCCTAACAGCTGCCCGAACAAAGAAATGAATATGCTCATGAAACACGCTGCGTACTGCACATGAAATGAGTAGTCATTATGCTAGAATTGAATAGTCCCTTGTATGCTTGAAATGATATGAACTGTGGCTTTTCAAAGATGTTTTCAAAAGAGATGTAAACTGACTCTGTATGCATGAAATGAACATAGGTAAAGAGTAGCAAGATCACATCACAAGAAATATTTTTTCACTAAATGAACAGTGATCGTTTCAGACAAATGTAGCTCTTTGTTCACACATTCACCAGTATGCTGATATACTGACCCACCATCAGTCTGCATGCAGGTGCACTATGCATCGAGAAGGATAGTCCGAAACGATAGCCCGAGCCTCATCCTCAGGAGCCAGAAATCAGAAGAGATGCCAAGAGATGACATATGTGCAAGAGTTTGGTTTTGTATATAAAAGGATGTAATGTATGGGAACGGGATCATTGTAATCTGTAAAGTTCTGAGAGAATATAACATTGTATCAGAGGGAAATGAGAGCTTGTAATCTGTTCAAATGAAATCAATAAAGAAAATTGTTCCTTGTTACCATTGTGTTTATTACATGTATTCTGAGAATATGTCCGCTGCTGCTTCAATTATCTGTGATACGTTCCGCTGCGTATTGTCAACCTTGTCTATTTTGTCTTGCTTCAGGTCTTGGCCTTGTGCAAGCGCAACTTAGGCTTGCACGACATCACGCCTTAGCGAGGACGAACGGTCCCAAAAGAGTCTGAAGCGAGGACGAAAGGACTCTGCGGGATCGGGGCGTGACAAAGTGGTATCAGAGCAACACGATCCTCTGGCCAATTTTGATTCAATTGAATTTGTACATGTCTTCTGATCGAAATTCCGTTGCCTACCCGATATCAATAATGAGATGAACGTTCCATACAATAAGTCCATAAATATTTTTATGATGCCGGCAAATGTTTTATCGATTTGATTGATTGAGATTGAAATGCTTTATTGAACAAGAGTTTTGACATGATCTGAATTGTGATTTCATGGATTGATGATGGCGAAGGATGAGGACTATTGCTGTTAAGGATATCATAAGTTTCTCCTTAAGTTTCGAGGACAAAACTTCTTTTCGGTGGGTAATTATGTAGTGTCCCGCTCCGCGAAGGCACTAGATAAGACAGAAAGATCGGATTGCTGGCTCTGCAACAGAAGACGATTAATCTGGGTGAGTGGACGAAGTCTCATTTGCTGATTCGCTTACGCCTTAAGAATCTGAGTTTTTGATTGAATGCTTTTGTTAATAACAAGATGGTAAATCATTGAGTATGCTTTAAGAGAATTCACATGTTGCCTCGCCAAGAAATAAATGTTGCCTTGATGAACAGAACCTTGCCATGCTAAGAACAAGAAAAGAAATAATCTGCATGCTAATAAGAAGACTCGTTGTCTGCTAATAAGAACTAAAATGATGCTTGTCATGCTTGATAGGATAAGAGAAAACAAATGAATCGAATTGAATGCTTGATCATTGCTTGCTGCTTGTATGCTTGAGAATTATAGACATGTACAGACGGACTTGTACATGTTGACCTGAATAAAAGAAAGGCACGAATTGAACATGTCGTATATCTGCAAAGGCATGAAAAGAACATGTCGTACATCTGATCACAAATTTGTTTCATCTGATAGAATCCTGCTAGAGCATGCATATGGTCTCGGACAACTCGTGCACGAGTAAAATTTATCTCTCGGGTGGTATCTGGGGGCGCCTGGAACCGCTCGGCCTAGGAGAGATTATGAGCACACTGGGTGCAAGGACCCATGTTAAAAGTGTAGCCGTTATCTGTGTCCTTAGCGACGAGCTGAACCCAAGAGCGTCACAGCGACTAATCATGGGTTTCCCATGGACCATCATATAGATAGGTGTGGATTGGTGCAGAGCTGAACCGGAGAGTCACAGCTGCTAATCGGTCTGCACGTGTCTATCATATGTTTTGCTAAGAGCTAACGATGCAGAGACGAACAGGGAATGTCAATGTTGGTTTCATAATGTTTATGCTAATCCTTGTCTTGTGCAGGGATGGACGGTCGGCTATGGTAAGAATCACTGAAAAGTGATACACATGTATTGCTTGAGTTTGCTATATGAATTGCTTGAAAAGATAAATCTGTTACCAAGAAGTGCTATGTTCTACTAAAGAAAAGATGTAATATAATGCTTGTAATCTGACCCTCAGAATGTCTTGAATCAAAGAAAAGTTATGATATCGTGCTTGTCATTGACCCTAACAGCTGCCCGAACAAAAAAA
The DNA here is from genome assembly GCA_029216955.1 of Iris pallida. Classification (NCBI taxonomy): domain Eukaryota; kingdom Viridiplantae; phylum Streptophyta; class Magnoliopsida; order Asparagales; family Iridaceae; genus Iris; species Iris pallida. Next base: position 18,768,449 of record JANAVB010011199.1, on the reverse strand, counting down.
TGAATATGCTCATGAAACACGATGCGCACTGCACATGAAATAAGTAGTCATTATGCTAGAATTGAATAGTCCCTTGTATGCTTGAAATGATATGAACTGTGGCTTTTCAAAGACGTTTTCAAAAGAGATGTAAACTGACTCTGTATGCATGAAATGAACATAGGTAAAGAGTAGCAAGATCACATCACAAGAAATGTTTTCTCACTAAATGAACAGTGATCATTTCAGACAAATGTAGCTCTTTGTTCACACATTCACCAGTATGCTGATATACGGACCCACCATCAGTCTGCATGCAGGTGCACTATGCATCGAGAAGGATAGTCCGAAGCGATAGCCCGAGCCTCATCCTCAGGAGCCAGAAATTAGAAGAGATGCCAAGAGATGACATCTGTGCAAGAGTTTGGTTTTGTATATAAAAGGATGTAATGTATGGGCATGGGATCATTGTAATCTGTAAAGTTCTGAGAGAATGTAATATTGTATCAGAGGGAAATGAGAGCTTGTAATCTGTTCAAATGAAATCAATAAAGAGAATTGTTTCTTGTTACCATTGTGTTCAATACATGTATTCTGAGAATATGTCCGCTGCTGCTTCAATTATCTGTGATACGTTCCGCTGCGTATTGTCAACCTTGCTTATTTTGTCTTGCTTCAGGTCTTGGCCTTGTGCAAGCGCAACTTAGGCTTGTACGGCATCACGCCTTAGCGTGGACAAACGGTCCTAAAAGAGTCTGAAGCGAGGACGAAAGGACTCTGCTGGATCGGGGCGTGACAGAAGCTGCCCTCTGGCAACCCTGATTCCTCTTTGATTGAAATTTGTCAAAAGAGACTGCCCCACAATCAGTCTCTGGATGGGCAAAAGTCAATTCAAGGATTGGAAGACGTTCATCATCAGTGCCACCAGCGCAGAAGACAAGGTGAAGAAAGTCCGCCAACTGGGAATGCACATCTCGGAAGATGAAGATAGGGGCAATAAAAAACAACAACAGTAGTAATTCCTCCAGCAATCGAGACAACAAGGGCAAGCAGGCTATGGTGACCGACACAGCCCCAAAGCCCGAAATACCAGCAGAAAAGAAGTGGCCTCAGATGACCTACTCTTTCGAGGATGGCCATGTTAAACCCATCTTAGACATGCTCATCCAAGGAGGACGAATTCAGCTCCCTACTCCCAGACGTGAGCCTCGTCCTGCAGATATGGAGAGCCCCAAGTACTGCCATTACCATCGCTATGTTCACCATGCTACACAAGACTGCTATCAGCTAAAACGATACATCCAATATCTCATCGATTCTAAGGACCTGGCCATTGATTTCGAAGAGGTTACTGTAGCAGCCAACATGGTGTCAGTACAATTCAGCAACTTCCCTCCGATGAGGACTCAAAACGGAGTAGTACCTGTCCCCTGAGCAAGGATGAAGGTCGCCAACCTTCCACCTCCTCGAGACCAAGCTGCTGGTCTAGTGCTCCTTACCACATCACGAGGGAAGATCATGTGGGTCCATCCAGACTTGGTACCTGAGGTGGCTCAGTCCGCGTCTTCCTCCACCAGCAAGAAGAAGAATAGGAAAGTCAAATCATGCCGCATGATCTCGACAAAGGTCGAAGAAGCTGCTGCTGTTGTTACCCCGCTTCGGCGTACAAACCCAACCTCCACCGGGTAACTCGGCTGAAGATCCGCAGCCGACAGCTGCTGATGCTCCAGGACCTCTACAGCCTTCGACGACCGACAAGCCTAGGCCGAAGGAGACTCGCTTCGATAAACTACTCCGAAAAAAGATGCCTCATGAGCTAGAAAGGCCATACAACTTTGATATCCTGGCACAATTGGCCAACACACTAGCCAAATTGTTGCTATATGATCTCCTGAGACTCTCCAAGGATATCCGCGTCGTACTAAGCGAAGCACTCCAGAATGCCGACGTATACCTGGCTCTGTCCAATCTCACTTGGGAAGACTGGCCGGCAGACCTCCAGGACAGCGCTTGCACAGAGTCAATGCCAAACATTGCCTTCACTCCGCAGGATATGCTTATCAAAACTAACCTGCACGATCGCCCTCTGTATTATACTGGGTACATTGGCGAAATCAAGGTCGATCGGATGCATATTGACCCCGGGTCCTCCATAAGCATCATCTCGAAGAGCCTACTACACCATCTGCGCATCCCAATGCATCGTCTGACGCCAATAAGCACTGCCATCAGCGGTTTCAATTTGGACAGGAGCTACCCGATCGGAAAGATTTACCTAAAGTGCCAAATCGGCGACCTTCAGTCAGAAGTAACCTGTTATGTCATAGATGCGGACACTTCCTACAATATTCTCCTGGGGCACCCCTGGATACACGATTATATGATCGTGCCCTCCACACTGCACCAGTACTTCAAATACATCGACAAGCACGGCTTCGTAAGAACAGAATTTGCCGAAATCGATCCCTTCAAAGGGGTCGAGTCCTACTACTCAGACTCGTGCTTGTATGAGAAGTCGAAGAAGCATCTCGCCGAAGGAAATACTCAAGCTCAAACCGAAGCAGCATCTGGATCAGAAGAACCTCTGACGATCCACCTCTAAGCCCGCAAGCCTGGCATGGGCAATCAATGTTGATTGTCATGAATCTTGGGAAGCTCGGATCTCCTGCCACGTGTCTAATCCTTCTGATTTCCATAAATCTGTTTTGATTTGGGTAATTATGATGATTGCACTAAATCAGGTTGTGGGGATTTGTTAATAACTCTTGATTGATTTCGTGCCATGTGGGAAACTGATCTTCTGCCACGTGTCATAATCGCGAGCCACAGCCGCATGAGGGTAGCTTCTTAGGTTTTGGACTGCATGAATGTAGCAGCCGCATAGATGAAGCCTCCAAAATCTGAGCCATATGGGAGTAGTTTTTAATTAAGCCGCATAGGACTTGCCACGTGCCAAGGCTGCATAGGCGTGGCCTCTCAATATTTGAGCCGCATGGAGACGATGCCTATGATCCGGGCCGCATGAGAACAACGACCGCATAGGGTGACTTCTCATAACATGAGCCGCATAACGAGGGTCTTCACGCTCTGAGCCGCATACAAGCATCAGCCGTATGGGACGGTGGCAGCCGCATAGGGGCTTTGTTGTTGGTGGATCGTGCCAGCAGTAGAAGAGATTTTCTCTGTTTCCCGAGAAATACGCCGTCATATCGAAGTTCATCATTTCAGCTTTAGTGTCAGATTTATTGTTTTATGTCAGAGCATTTAATGGGAGCAGTCACTTCATGGCCAGCTGTAAAGCTGTATAGGGTCACATGATTCTCGCCTGAGCTGTATGAGGCTATTGAAGGGTTTCTGAGCCGCATGATGCTCTAATAAATTCCTGAGCCGCATGAGGCTCCTTCTGCTTTAAGCCGCATGGGCTTCTTCTATTTTGAGCCGCATGGGCTTCTTCTGTTCTTTTTCATGCTTCTACAAGACCCCCTTCAAAGTTTTCAATTTGAAAAATTGGAATACTTTGAATAAGAAGCATGGCTATATGAGCTCCGCTGGCCGCATAGGATGTTCTTGGCCGCATGGCTTGTCTGGCCGCATGGCTTGTCTGGCCGCATAAACTCCCAAGCCGCATGAACTGCTCTGGCTGTATGTTGTTCTCTCTGCCTCGTAGGCGGCATTAATTGCTCTTGATTCGTTATGATTTGGAGTCGTCTTTAGGGGGAATCCCAAGAGTCGGTTCATTAACTATTTGGATTTCGTGCTTTGATGAATCTTCTTTATGAGAGAAAGGGCAAAATTCGAGGAGTCGGTTTTGCCTGTAGCACACGATCCGAAGCGATTTATCGGTCCACATGCCCCCCATATGTCGGCCTATAAATAGGGTGCTGTTAGAATAGAGAAAACTCCTTTGCCTCCTTTTGTCTTCCTCTTCTCTTGCCCTAAGCTGTTATTCTCCTTTCTCCTCCGATCATCATCACCAATGGCCTCGAAAGCTTCCACAGCCGCTGCAAAGGGAAAGGGTGTGGCTTCTTCGTCAGCCCGGGCGCCTGAAGTCTACCCCGACGTTCATCCTCCCATTGTTGGTAAGGGTTTGGGGCAGATCGTATCTTTTAAAACCAAGACGGCTCTGTTGCATGCTTTATGCACAAGCCTTTAATGTGTTCCCCGTTCTCGTCGGCTCTGTTCAATTTGTTTGGGCCACATGTGCGTCCCATATCCAAGCCGCATGGGGTATATCCCATGTCCGAGCCGCATGGGAGTCATCCAGTGGCCGCCTAGACGCTTCACAAACTGGACCGCATAAAGCCCCTCTGAATCAGAATCGCATTAGCTCCTTTTTGGACTGTGCTGCATAAAGCCCTAACCATCTTTTGACTTTGTTTCTTTTTATCTTTGATTCTTGCAGCAACTCTGCCGAAGGTTGAGATCATTGTGAAGGAAGAGTTGTTGCCCCCTTTCAAACAAGAATCATCGCTTGTTAAGGAGGAGGTAACACCAAAAGTGGAGGAACAGAAAGGAGAGCTGGTGCCCATTGCTGTAAAGGAGGAGCCCCAGTCTGACGGCGATAGTACTGGGAGTTCTGACCTTCCTACTTCGGACGAGAATTTTGCTCAAGTATATCCTTCATATGCAAAATGGTTAAGGGATTGGTATATGCGCCCCCACAACTAGGATTCGCGGCCTCTCACAAATGTTCGTCTTTTGTCTTGATATTTCTGTCTACCTTTAGCTGTAGTTTGTGTTTTGCTTCCTTTGGACATCAATGTAATCTTCTTCCTTTTTGTCTGAATGAAATGATAGAGAACTTTTCTGGTTTTCTCATGAGATGTAGTCATGTGAATGTAACCGATTTTGAATGACCGGAATACATTCGTAGTTGTCCCAATAAGAGACTTTTTGTGGACCTATTATCCTTGGCGTACCTTGGTTCTGGATACGGATAATAAGTTGGGAGGTAACCAACATACTTACTCAGAGGTAATGAGGACATGGCAAATACCGGACATCACTTTCAAAAAGGATACGGTATGTAGTGAATGTGAAAAGAATAAATCTACCTGATCCATATTTAATTCCAAAAATAATATAAGTACCACTAGACCTCTACAATTACCGTATATGGATTTATTTGGGCCTAGTAGAACTGCTAGCCTAGGTGGTAAGTTATATGCGTTTGTAATAGTAGATGATTTTTTTAGATACACGTGGATATATTTTCTTGCACGTAAGAACGATGCATTATGTAAATTCGTCTCTTTTTGCAAGAAAGTCCAAAATAAGAAAGGATTCTTGATCACTCGTATTCGAAGTGATTATGGTGGTAAATTCGAGAATACAGAGTTTGAGCAATTTTGTGACACATATGGTTATTTGCAGGAGTTCTCCTGCCCTAGGACTCCACAACAAAATGGAGTTGTGGAGCGTAAGAGCAGAACTCTATCAGAAATGGTTAGAGTAATATTGACCCAATTTTGTCTACCTAAATATTTTTGGGCTAAAGCTGTCAATACAGCTTGTTATGTTCTCAATATGGTTCTCATTCGACCGAAATCGAAGAAGACTCCCTATGAGTTATGATTTGATAGAACACCCACAGGTTCATACTTTAAAATATTTGGTTGCAAATGTTTTACTCTTAATACTAACGATAATTTGGGAAAGTTTGATGTAAAGGACGATGAGGGTATGTTTTTAGGTTATACGGCCAAAAGAAAAGGGTACCGAGTCTTCAACAAAAGGGCTATGATCAATGAAGAATCAATAAATGTCACCTTCGATGAACTAAATCAACAGATGATTGACGATGATGATGAAGACTATAGGAACCCTAGAGGGGGGGTGAATAGGGTCAAGCTAATTAATCAAGCACTTAACACAAGCTAATTGGCAATTTAAAAATATAAGTGCAAGAGAAGAAGCAATAACAATACCGACACCCGATGTATCCTGGTATCCTCCCTAGAGGCAATCCAGTCCTGGAACTCTCTCCGGATTTAATCCACTATTTGAGCAAATAGTTACACACGAGTTTGGATCCGAAGAACTCGCCAACTTCTTACACGAGAGCTTTAATCCGAAGGCCTCTCCGACTTCAACCGAGAGTTTGGATACGAAGACTCTCCAACTTCAACCGAGAGTTTGGATACGAAGACTCTCCAACTTCAACCGAGAGTTTGGATACGAAGACTCTCCAACTTCAATCTTTCACAATAGGTTTTGATCTTCTTATACAATAAGATGAAGATCTTACTTTTCAACTCAATAACTCTAACACAATTTGTGGATGGCAAATAAAAGCTTTGTAGAGTTATTTTTGGATAGACTTTGGTGGTTTAGAAATTTTTAGGCTCAAAGCATCAACCTTGAATGAAGGGGTTCAAGGCTATTTATAACCAAAGCATTGAAAAGAGCCAAAGGCAACTTTTCAGCCAGTGACCGGCATATTGCCGGTATGAGTCGGCATACCGTCGATATACCGGTCTGGGATTGCAACGGCTCAAAATATAGCCGTTGGGATTATTTAATGCTGGAAATCCGACCGTTGGACTTTCAACATTACTGAATCGGTATACCGTCGGTATGAACCGGTATACCGTCGGTATGCCGATTTTGTAGACAGAAAACTTTCTGTGAACAAAATCCGTATACCATCGGTATAGACCGGTATACCGTCGGTATGCCGATTTGCATCCGAAAATGATCCTAGGCTAATTTCTACCCTAGCTTTCGATTTTACTATCCATTTCTTGTGTTTACAATTATTCCTAAGACTCATTATAGACTCTAGATATACTGTAGCAGGTGCAGGCTTCTTCAGAGTCTTGAAATGATGATGGCATGGCATGGCTTCTTTCCTTGATAGATGTTGGCTTTTTTCCTTGGTGGCAGCTGTCCAAAGATATCCAGTTTATGAAAACTGAATACCTTTCAGAGAAATCTTGTGGGATCTGTCATCTTTGGCAGCTGTCCAAAGATATCTAGCGGAACCCTCGGGTGCGTGGCTCCGGAGATATCGTCGGGTGGTTCAGAGAAATCTTGTAGGATCCGTCATCTTTGGCCCACCATGATTTCTTCATTACATATGTCCATATTGATCTTGCTTATTGCTTTTCTGTATGTACATGTTAGACGAACAATACAATATACATGTAGCAAGTATGATAAAATAAAAGCACATTAGGACTATGCAACTTTTAAGTATCAATGCTATAGTGATAGTATAAATATTAGTGATATCATAATGTTAAACTTAATTGAATAACCATAATCAAAACATAGTTCTGATTTTGGTAGCTCAATTAAATTTAAGATATATATAATAAAAACTCATATCACTAATATGTAGCACAATAAGCACATATCACCAAAGGTATATGTATAAGTAGAAATGCTATAGTGATAGTATGAAGATTAGTGATAATGAAATGCTAAACTTAATAGATTAACCATATTCAAAAATATGATACAATCATTGGGCCAACAATCTCCCCCTTTTTGATTATGACAAATTGGTTAAGTTTAGTATGGACATAATAGATGCATGTATCACTAATATATAAGCAGATATATGGATGTACCACTAGTAGCATGTTACTTAAAATACTTCTACCCCTTATTAAAAAAATTGAAGCACATACATAAACTTACTTCTCCCCCTTTGACATGATCAAAAATAGGCTCCCCCGTACTAAGAGATAAAAGGAAATTAATCTTAAGTACATAAATCAGAGCATGAGGATGGCATGGACAATCATAATCAAGAAATACTAAATGAAGAACAATGGGAGAAGTGTGTAAAGACAAGTATGGAAACTACATATCAAATGTAGAGTACCAAATAGAAAATAGCTTGTCAAAACACAATACAGTTGGTAGAACTAAAAGTATTTGAAAATAATCAATAGATAGTTTACCAACATGAAATCCAAGAATGAAATCCAAAACATTATATGATATGAAATATAATCTAGTTTTGGAAGGAAGCAATATACCAATTGAAATAAAAGATATCAATCAAGGATTTTAATCAAAAGCCCATGAGGATTAGATAATGGCAAAGTAATTGATATAGAATAATCTAATTATTCGCAAAATATATCTGCTTACCCAAGTTCATGCATTTGAACTCAATTACCTTAACATGCTATATGAATACCCTTTTAGATAAACATGAAGGTAAAGGAAAAAAAAATACTTGAGAAGGAGAAATTCAGTCGACTTGAATGCTACCCCTCAAAGTATTACCAATATAGATAAAGAAGAATTTTAGGTAAGTCCTCAATACGAAAAGCCAAATCAATTAAGCATATAAGGAAAGCCAAAACAATGAAAGCACAATAGTCATCAAGATAAGATATGAAAGCTAGTATTAAAAAGATGACTTATCTAATCCATATAAAAGATAGAGATAAATAATAAAGACACTTGCATACACTCTCATAAATCCTTCACAAATAAAATATCATGACCACAATAATAGGATATGAAAATGAAGAAATATGGTCCATAATGAACTAGGTATACGACATATTTAAGGGTATAAATAAATTGAAACAATTGATTTGCTCCCCCTAAAAATATGCGTATATAGGTCCAAAGCACTTATAGCATAAAATATATAACTAAAAGATTTGGAGGTAAATCAACTATGGATTTCTCCCCCTTGCTCAATGCATATAAGGCTATAACATCATCATAAGACGAATAATATCATCTTTAGTCAAGAAGAGATATCCAATTAATAGCCACTAAAGACGAACGAACAAAAGAATATTCTAATTTAGCACGTATAATCAAAAGATGGCATACAATAATCTATATAGGAGGATCTCATATTTAAATATGATAGATCAATGTATGTTATCTTTTGAGAAAAAGTCATCAAGAAAAAAAGAATAAAGTCAGTTAAGAACAATCATGATGATAGACAGAATATAGCTAAAAAATAAAATAAAAATAAAATTCAAATATCATGTCCATGATTATCTAATTAAGAAAGAATCAACCAATTTATTACTTTACAAGGACTAGGTATGTTTCACCATATATGTACCCATCAACGGGTAAAATCCAAACCTTGCTAATGGTAAATAATAAACCATAAAGTTCAAATAGCAAAGGCCCATATGTGGCAATCCATGAGTAGTCAAAGAAGAGTAATAAATTAGTTTGATAATCACATAATAAGATAATATAGGACTACTCAACCATTATGAACTTTTATCAATAAAAATAAACAAGTTAAACATGATCCAACAAATCTCATAAAGAAAATCCCAAACCCATATTTATGATAAAATCTAATAAATCAATGAAAAATATGGAAAAGAGTCATTCTCATTTAAATGATTGCAAATATAATCAAGAAGAGATGTAAATGATAGTACGATGAAATCATAACTCAAGAGTGAGAGAAATTTAAGAGATACATGCTAATGACTAATAAGGAAGGAGACTTAAAAAAAGGAATCACAAACCTCCAAGAGAAACAAGATCTATTCAAAACTTTGTAAAACTAGTTTTAGAGAACAAACATATGTATCTAAAATAGGATACAAATTACATTTAGAAGAATCACAAATCTGGTTTATGTAAACCAGCAATTCATATATAGATAGAAAAGAAAAATAATAGCTAGATGAGTGAAAGTGAACATAGATTATGTAGCTTAACAATATATCATAAATAAGCCAGCTACATAACTAATTTAAGATTAATGAGTTAAGTTATTAACAAGATAAAAGTGCTCATTAAATCTTAAGTCACAAACACTAACGATACTTGCTTAAGCAGAGAGTTCACAATTAAGGACATACATTTTGAATGATCAAAATGATTTATAGACTCTTTACTAAGCAAGGATAAGAGCAAGAAGATAGTCAAAAAAAAATTAACTAGACTCTTATCAAAATATGGCCAAAGAGATATTCAAGAAAACACAATAAAACAAATCTCTTTGCCAAGAAATGAGAATAATCCAAGATAATGAATTAATAGATCGATCTAGAGAATGCAAGATATTATAGCCATTATGCAATAAGTGTATTCTCTAGAAATAAAAAATCTCAACACAAAAGCTCAAACCATAGTACCTAAAGTCATAAGAAATATGATGTATCAATTACATGTGTTCTCATGAGCTACAAAAACTATTGGGCAACAATAATTCAAAAAGAAGTATAAACCCAAGGATTGAGCAAAGAAAGATCATTATGATCATGAAAGCTAAATGCTAAAGATATCAAGAAGTACATTTTTTCAAAGAGCTTTCATAGTGCACCATAGTAAAATATAAAGATATAAACTAGAAAAAGTACACTAATTAAGGAGATAAATTTAACAAGCAATGTAAAGCACAAAACCATGTGATCCTTAATAGAACATCCATAATTAGTCACGAGCAAGATAATAATAAACATTTTCTCTCAACATCCTAACTTAAATGTATAAAACAAATAAATATCAAAAGTTAGGAATCATATATATATATATATATATATATATATATATATATATTTTTTTTTTTTTTTTATATATATATATATATATATATATATATATATATATATATATATATATATATATATATATATGAAATTATATATATCACGAATAGGCATACATAAAAATATCAAAAATCAATTAAGAACATGTATTCAAAATGCCAACCAAAAAAGTTAAGAAGATATCATCAAAAGAAGACTTTAAGGAAGAGGCTAATTGATTCAAGAAGCACAAATTTGGTCAAAGGAATCAATAGCTAAGTATGAGATAAGCACAAGTTTGAAGGTAACAAGTAAAATTAAATACTCTTCAAGTCCATATAAAACTTTTAGCTTAACTCATATGCCCACATAAAGATATTTATACAAAAATATATATCAACATAAGAATTACATGATCTACATGTAAATGGAAATATAATTAATATAGTCATGTATCATTAATGAATGTTTGAAAAACTATCACAAATTCAAAACACATATAAATAAGCTTTATTAGGCAAAGACATAATTGATTCATAAGAGGTTTAATCAAAATAAAACATGATAATCAATAATAATATATTATGTGAGCGCAAGGTTAAAATAGAAGTATAAGTGTATACTTGTCAAGTGATAAGAAGCTTGTGCTAAACATGTATATTCACAAATACCGATTTAAAGTAAATATTACAAATTAATGAGAAATCGGTAAGAAGTAACTATCCTCAAAAACTTTAGAGACAGAGAGTTAAAATCATATTAACTCAAATTAAAATCAAGCTCCTATGGACTAGAGTGATATGCATGCTTCATAATATAGAGATTAAGAAAAACAAGCATGCATAAATAAAATGTGTTACACTTAATAGAAAATGAGTGATAAAGTATATAGTGTGAACTAATCATTTAAGCCGAGTAACTAGTCATGCTAGATAAAAGAATTTATAAGAAAATTAACTAATCATGCTAGTATTGTATCTCATATTAATTTATATAGAAGGCAACTGAAGGATATCAATGTGAGCTAGTAGCAAGACATCAAGAGAAACACGCTAGATTCTATAAATATAAATAATTTAAAGAAAAACGATTAGCATGTTACCAAAGTGGCTCTAGTGGCCACGCTTGTGTTGGTCCAATTGCTTGGTAAGATGACTTTTGAGCTTTGTAACAACCAATACTGCTCCTCGTTGCTATGTCCCGATACAAGAAGCTCCACCTATAACATTAGGCGAAGACTTTGGTATCCAAATAAACTTGGATCCACATTTGTTAGCTTTAGGGACCCATATACTATTTACTCTAGCATTGGTACAAACATTCCCACGAATAGGACAAGTTAAACTCATGTGTCCAATGCGAGAGCAATAGAAGCACCTCATATTAGTGTGTGCACTTGTATCAGAATGAGCATGATTATGAACATATGACATACTAGATTGATGAATATATTTAGAGTGAGCATGCATAGATTTGGTCTTAAGAATATCATGTTCTAATATCAAATTATCATGCATACAAGTAAGAGAATCAAATTTAACATTTAGAGCATTATTCTCTTTTTCAAATAAAATAATTCTAGAAATAAAATCATCATTTTGTTTCTTTAAAGAGTCAATAGAAGAATCATGCAAATGATTTAGCTCATGAGTTTGTCTCTTAAGATCTTATACTGATGAGGAAAGAGGTTTGATTTTCAAAATTAATGCCTCATTCAAACTCTTTAAAGAAACACAAGATGAGTTTTGAGAAACAAGTCTAGATAATAAAATATTGTTTTCATTTCTCAAAAACTCATTTGCTTCTTCTAAATGAATAACCTTTTAGAAAGTTCTTCATTTGTAGAATGAAGGTTGTCAAGAATCTCTAAGGATTGTTTAGCCATGGCTTTCTACTTAGAGCATTTCTTGCATTTAGAAGAAATATGATTGTCTATGCTACTAGAAGTAAAACCCTCTTTATCGGAGAGGAATAGGAGGAATACGATGCCATAGAAAAATAACAAGGATCTACTCTAAGGATGTTAAGCCTAACAATAGAGTCCTTGCTCTGATACCAATTGTAGGAACCCTAGAGGGGAGTGAATAGGGTTAAGCTAACTAATCAAGCACTTAGCATAAGCTAATTGGCAATTTAAAAATATAAGTACAAGAGAAGAAGCAATAACTAATACCGACACCCGATGTATCCTGGTATCCTCCCTAGAGGCAATCCAGTCCTGGAACTCTCTTCCGGATTTAATCCACTATTTGAGCAAATAGTTACACACGAGTTTGGATCCGATGAACTCGCCAACTTCTTACACTGAGAGCTTTAATCCGAAGGCCTTCTCCGACTTCAACCGAGAGTTTGGATACGAGGACTCTCCAACTTTAACCGAGAGTTTGGATACGAAGACTCTCCAACTTCAACCGAGAGTTTGGATACGAAGACTCTCCAACTTCAACTATTTCACAATAGGTTTTGATCTTCTTATACAATAAGATGAAGATCTTACTTTTAACTCAATAACTCTAACACAATTTGTTGATGGCAAATAAAAGCTTTGTAGAGTTGTTTTTGGATAGACTTTGGTGGTTTAGAAATTTTTAGGCTCAAAGCTATCAACCTTGAATGAAGGGGTTCAAGGCAATTTATAACCAAAGTATTGAAAAGAGCCAAAGGCAACTTTTCAACCAGCGATCGGCATATCATCGGTATGAGTCGGCATACCGTCGGTATACCGGTCTGGGATTACAATGGCTCAAAATATTAGCCAGTTGGAATTATTTAATGCTGGAAATCCGACCGTTGGACTTTCAATATTACAGAACCGGTATACCGTCGGTATGAACCGGTATACCGTCGGTATGAACCGGTATACCGTCGGTATGCCGATTTTGTAGACAGAAAACTTTCTGTGAACAAAATTCCGTATACCATCGGTATAGACCGGTATACCGTCGGTATGCCAATTTGCATCCGAAAATGATCCTAGGCTAATTTCTACCTTAACTTTCAATTTTACCATCCATTTTTTGTGTTTACAATTATTCCTAAGACTCATTATAGACTCTAGATATATTATAGCAGGTGCAGGCTTCTTCAGAGTCTTGAAATGATGACGGCATGGCATGGCTTATTTTCTTGATAGATGTTGGCTTTTTTCCTTGGCGGCAGCTGTCCAAAGATATCCAGTTTATGAAAACTGAATACCTTTCAGAGAAATCTTGGGGGATCCATCATCTTTGGCAATTGTCCAAAGATATCCAGCGGAACCCCCGGGTGCGTGGCTCCGGAGATGTCATCGGGTGGTTCAGAGAAATCTTGTGGGATCCGTCATCTTTGGCCCACCATGATTTCTTCGTTACATATGTCCATATTGATCTTGCTTATTACTTTTCTGTATGTACATGTTAGACGAACAAAGCAATATATATGTAGCAAGTATGATAAGATAAAAGTACATTAGGACTATGCAAAGTTTAAGTATCAATGCTATAGTGATAGCATAAATATTAGTGATATCATAATGTTAAACTTAATTGAATAACCATAATCAAAACATAATTCTGATTTTGGTAGCTCAATTAAATTTAAGATATATATAATAAAAACTCATATCAATAATATGTAGCACAATAAGCACATATCACCAAAGGTATATGTATAAGTAGAAATGCTATAGTGATAGTATGAAGATTAGTGATAATAAAATGCTAAACTTAATAGATTAACCATATTCAAAAATATGATACAATCATTGGGCCAACAAAGACATAAGTACACCGAGGTAAAGCACCTGCAAAACCAGAAATCGGAACCAGCTACCTTGAGAGTCTGCCAAAAATAATAAAGTTTATGGCCGACCATCCCAAGGACTTGGTAATAAATAGGTGAGATTACCAAGGGTGTAAGTACTCGTTCCTCTGCTAGAGATATAGCTTCTTATGTTGCATTTATTTTATAATTAGAACCTAAAATTATTGAAGAAGCATGTAGCGATAATTATTAGTTAGATGCTATAAAAAGAGAATTAAACCAATTTGAATGGAATCAAGTTTGGGAACTTCTTCCCAAGCCTACTGATCATCCGGTCATTGGCACCCACTGGGTATTCCGAAATAAATTGAATGAGAATGGTTTAGTCACTCGTAAAACGGCCCGACTCGTAGCTCAGGGATACAACCAAGATAAAGGTATTGACTACGATGAGACCTATACTCCAGTTGCGAGATTAGAATCCATTCGCATGTTATGTGCATATGCATATTTTTATAATTTCAATTTTTTTCAAATGGACGTAAAAAGTGCATTTCTTAATGGTTTATAAAAGAAGAAGTTTGTGTACCTCAACCTCCAGGATTTATTTATTTCAAAATTTTGACTATGTTTTCAAGTTGAAGAAAGCCTTATACGGTCTGAAACAAGTCCCTCATGCTTGGTACGATCGTTTAAGCTCCTTTCTACTTGATAACGGTTTTTCAAAAGGAAAGGTTGACACTACACTGTTTATAAAGTCTTTAAATAGAAATCTTTTTTTAATTCAGATTTTTGACGATATTATCTTTGGATCTACTGATGAGTCTCTTTATCAAAAAAATCCAAGTGTATGCAGAATGAGTTTGAGATGAGCATGATGGGATAACTCAAATTCTTTCTTGGACTGTAAATCAAGCAAACAAACAATAGGATGTTCATTAATCAAGCCAAGTACACAAAATATTTACTAATGAAGTTCGATCTAGAAGCCGTCAAACCTCTTGGCACTCCAATGGCAACTTCAACCAAGATTGACGTAGATAAACAAGGCAAACCTATCGACATACGTAAGTATCGAGGTATGATTGGTAGTTTACTTTATTTAACTGTTATTCGCCTTGATATAATGTCTAGTGTTTTCTTGTGTGCACATTTTTAAGCTAACCCCAAAGAATCACACATGTGCGTAGTTAAGTGTATCTTTCGATACCTTAAAGGTACTTCTTCTGTCGGCTTATGGTATCCTAAAACTATGTTCTTTGACCTAATCGGTTATTCGATGCTGAATTTGCTGGATGCAAAGTAGATAGAAAAAGTACTAGTGGTACATGTTATTTTCTTGGTAAGGTACTAGTTTCTTGGTTTAGCAAAAAGCAAAAGTCTATCGCATTATCTACTAATGAGGCTGAGTATATCGACGCATGACGTAAATTTTGTGGATGAAGCAATCCTTAGAAAACATTGATTTACATTACATACACATGCCCATTTTTTGTGACAATACTAGTACTATCAATTTGACTAAGAATCCTATATGTCATTCTCCCACGAAGCACATTAAAATTCGACATTATTTTCTTAGAGACCATCAAACAAATAGAGATATAAACCTAGAATATGTAGACACAAAGAAATAATTGGCTGACATCTTTACAAAACCATTAGCGGAAGATCGTTTCAATTATTTACGTCGAGAATTAGGAATTTTAGATATCAATAATATTAATTAATTTTATTTTAATTTTCATTATACAAAAGCTGTTTTTTAGACAAGCCTACAAAGGGTCTGTCTGTAACCATGGCTCCAGCTAAAGTGAAACGGTACTTAAGCGTTCCCCTGTGAACCTCCGTTAGCTAGGACAATACCCCTACAGCTAATCTGAGACAGTCGCTGCGTAACGAAATTTAATTCGCAAAATAATATTAATTATATTAATTAAAATTTAAAATTACTAAACTTGGAATTAAATAATTGAAAAGGAATGATGAATACAAAGTGGCATTTATTTCTGTACAAAATATGTCAATCGAACTGTAGGCGAACTCGTACCGAATTTGGCACGAGTTCGGCCTGAGTTCGGTTAGTGTCGGGTATTTTAAGTCAGAACCGAAGTAGACCCCTTTCTATTTATCTCCTTTCTCCTTCAAATAGAGCAGCAGTCGCGCGAAAGCGCCCCTAAACCCTAGTTCTTCCACCTTTGACTCCTCTCAATTCCTTTAGAATTTCTCTCCAGAACTTTGGATTCGTGCGTGGAATCTCATTCTCTTCTACATACTTGACTTCTAGAAGGTATAATTTCTTCCTTTTCTCTATTTCAATTTCTTAGAAATTCTATATTTTTTTAGAAATTATGCCTAGGATTAATAATCCTTTCAAGAGAAAGAAGACGGTGGCTAGCGAAGAAGCCTCCTCTTCGGATCCTCTTCAAGGATCTCACTTTTCACCCGTCCAAACGGACGACGGGACGTTCAACGAGTTTTTCTTTGAAACTCTTGAATAATCATTATTGTGGTATGCGGATTTTTTAATTCGCAATATATGCCCCAGCGCACCGATTAAGTGGACGATCTTTCCGTCAGACAAAATGTTCTTTGAAGCATTGGGATTGCACAACCATATCATTCATTCTTTTCCCATTGCTAGTAATGCTATTCGGCTATTTTGCTGCAACTTCACCTTAGCCGATGACACTTTTACTGTTAAAAGCCATGTCACAATCATTGATATTCATTTCAAAGATGCCGACTTAGCGAAAATCCTAAACATTCCAAATGTAGTTTCTCCGCTAGACAATATCACTAAATTTGAATTTCCACGGGACACGACTTTAAACAATTTCAAGAACCAACTTTGTGCTCCTGATCTTGTCCGTCTTGGAAAGTTTAAAGCTGCACATTTGAACTTATTCTTTTATGAGTTACATTGCATTGTATATTGTACTATTTTGCCAAAATCTACTTCCAAAGACGATGTGACCACCCTTGAAGTGTTTGTACTTTATTATATTCATAATGGATTTCTTTTTCCGTCCCTAAGACGATTATCCAGATGATGGTTAGAGGTCACAAGAGGAACATAAACCTTGTCTATGCGATGACCCTTCCTATCATCTTGTAGTACTTCGAGATTGATTTATCTTCTTGTGCTCATGACTCAGAGCCCAAGTATCTTCAACTCACTCGTCGCAGCAAAGCTGCCTCTCTTGCTCCTCCTACTGTACCACCTCCTCCACCTCTGGATTACCCTATAATGTTTGAGGGTATCTACCAGTACTTATTTGATATGCGACGTGCTCAGCTGGATGAGAACAGAGCGTTTCTTACTGACACGTTGAGGGAACGCGAGTTTCGAGATGCTAGTAGGTTTCAGGCCCTTGCAAACTCTTTTGCGGATCTGCGTTTTGCCCAGACTGGTTAGCATGCCAGTTCTCTTCCACGAGATCCTACTTTTTTTGGCTACCGCTACAAGGATGAGGTGGTCCATCACTTTTTTTAGCACAGTAATGCTTTTGATCGGTACCTGTTGACCCAAACTGGATCACAGTCAACATAATTTAGATAATTAACAAACTGATATCTGATATGATCCAATACGACACATCAAGTTCAAGACAGAATATCATCTATGATCAAATACAATGCATCAAGTTCAAGACAGACGTCATCTACAAGCTGTTACAATGCAAATGTTTTTGTTCTTAGTTTGTAATTTTTTAATTTATTGAGTCTAGAAAAATGTGTGTTGAGTCGCACTGAGTCATCTCAAACCCTATACATATATGTCTAAGCTCCACCATACAAAACAAACCAATTTTTGATCCAAACCAAACCACCCTCACCTATATAGGGCTTCTGGTCTGAGGTAGACAGAATTCGGGCCGAAGTCTGCCTAAGGCCGAAGTCTGCCTAAGGCCGAACTCGGCCTCCTTAAAATTAGCAACCTAATTTTTAAGAACACCTTGCTACGAGCTGTCCAACGTTCGAATTTTTGAATATTTGGGACAGAATTCTGGCCGAACTCTGCCTCCCCTGACAAGTATACATAGAGCTTGATTTCTTCCATTTCAAATCATCTCTCACTCTCAAGCTTTCTATCTTCTAAGGCCTTATATGCTCTAAGCCTTACTCTTCAAAATCTTCTAGCCACAAAACTTCCTAAGCCCTAAGGTGCTCAGTGCGATTCAGCTAGAAGTTCTGTGCAAGAGTGAAAAGAAGTCACTTGAAAAAAATTAGTTTCGCATCTTCGAATTCAAAGTAGTCGAGCGCTTCCAAGGCTCGTGTCTGTAAGAAGTTGGCATGCCCTTCTGACTAAAGGCGCGTGTGTACCCTATTTCACAAATAGTAATTTAAACTTGAAGCAAGAGTTCTCGGGCCTGGACTAGTCCTCCACGAGAGAAACCAGGATATATCGTTGTGTTTGGGTTTCCTCTTCTAAACTCTTTTACTTTTCGCATTATTACTCTCTGATTATATATTTGCTTTCTGGACTTTGCATAGATTTATTTTTTAATTGGCCATTATAGACACAAACTCTATTCACCCCTTCTAGAGTTGTCTACACGTTACATCAATTGGTATAAGAGCTTTGGTCTCTTGATAAAGGATTAACATCCTAGAGGTGATCTATGGCAACCACACAACCCATTTTCACCAACTACGATGAAGGATAGTCTACTAATAGGCCACCCCTATTTGATGGAACCAACTAAACTTACTAGAATACACAAATGAGTTTCTATCTAAAATCTCTAGGATTTGACTTATGGACCATAGTTACAGATGGTTATAAGAAGCCTGCTAGAATTGTAGTCGATGGGAACCTCATAGAGAAACCTCATGACAAATACACTGATCTAGAAAAGAAATAGGCTAGTCTAGATGCTAGGGCTATTAATGCTCTCTTCTGTGCTATAGACAGGACTGAATTCAAAAGGGTATCTATGTGTACCACTTTATATGAAGTATAGAAGCTTCTAGAAGTTACTCATGAAGGAACCACTCAAGTCAAGGAATAAAAAATCAGTCGGCTAACACAGGAGTTCGAATCATTCAAGATGAAGCCTAATGAGACGATCACACAAATGTTCACCAGATTTTTCGATATCGTCAACCCTCTATCTTCCCTTGGAAAGAACTACTCCAATCATGAGAAGATACGCAAGGTGCTACGGGGTCTAACGAAGAACTGGAACCCCAAAGCCACGGCAATCATCGAAGGCAACAATCTCACTACCATGTCTCTGGAGACTCTAATAGGCAAACTAATGACGCATAAGCTTGACCTCAAGGACTTTGAAGAAACTACTCCAAAGGAAAAAGAAATCGCTCTAAGAGTTCATCGCCGAAAGACTGCTCCAGACAAAACAGACGATGATGACTCCGAAGGTGATGATCAAGTGCTCATGGTTCGCAACTTTAAATAATTTCTACGCTTCAACCAAAGGAAGAAGGAAAAACACAAAGACGACGATGAAGAGCCTATCTGCTTCGGTTGTAAGAAGACGGGATATGTCAAGAAAGACTGCCCTGCAGTAAAGAAAAGAAGCCGATATGATAAATCATACAAGAGGCCATCCTCTCGAAAGTATGCCAACACGAGCATTTGGCACGAAAGCGAAGCCAGTGACTCAAAAGAAGAAGATGACGCTCCCCGAGATACTGCAAACGTCTGCCTAATGGTAACGTCTGACAAGGTAACAAATGATCCGCTTGATGACTTTACTCTTGATGAACTTGGAGAAGCTTTTAGTGATTTACTTGAAGATCACAAGAACTTACTTAGTAAATACAAACACGCAAAGGATAAGATTAGGACTCATGAAGCTGAGATTCATAGACTATCATGCTTACTTGATAATGTTAGAGACACTTCACCTACAGATAACACTAAGGAGTTTTCCAAGCTTAAAATAAGCTTACACGATGCTGAGTCACGTTTTGAGAAACAAACACATGATCTTAACGTACTCAATAAAGAGCTTACGGAAGAGGAAAAGAAGTACAATACTGCAGTTGTACGAATTAGTGCTTTGACTACCAAATATGATGAAATATATGTTGCCTCTAAAAGATTAGAGATCAAGGTGGGCAAACAGGTTATTCAACCTCAAACTCAGTGTTACGGTCACAGCACTTACACGAGACAAAAGACTACTATAACCACCACCTTTTCGAAATAGGGGTATTTTTTACTTTTTCCTAATTATTGTTATTAGTGTGGTTTCACATTATATCTTGAGTGACAAATTAGTTTTCAAAACTAGAATTTATATTTTGAATAATTATCTAAAAAATTAATAGTGCATATGTGTTATTATTGAATATGACTAATGGTTAGCCTTTGACTAGAATAGTGGTTAGTAATCCTAGAGGACCTAAACTAACTTATTATGACCATCCAACTAGATGATTAGAACTAGCCTAAATGACCTTTAGTTAGTCTCTGGCTAGATTAGAAGATTTAGTTAGAAAACTTGACTAAACACCTAATTAGGAAGAGAGGTTCAATCTCTAACTTGTCATAACTAAAGGGAGGTGTATAGTGGACCTTTCCTAGTTAACCAAACCCTAACTTTAACACCATATGGCAGCCCACCTTCCTATTGAAGCCCCACTTCATCTTATTCCTCTTTCCATTTTTATTTCAAGTCCTAATTTAGGAGCCTTTTTTCCAAATTGTTCCACACAATTTTTCTCCAAATTGAGCCAAATTTGTTTTATTCTCTTCCCCTTGGAGAGGAGAAGCCTCTATTGGCTAGCTAAGAAGGGATTGAAAGGATTTGGAGCCTTGAAGCTTGGTAGAGATCCAGATCTAGGAATTTTATATTGGAAATCCATCTCCCTTTTGGTATGAGCTCTCTAAACCCTTCCATTTTATTTCATTAGTGTAACTACATTCATTTATGACCCCATTTGCATTAGGGTACCATAAGAGAGGAGTTAAGGCTCTTCTCTTTCTATTTGAAGGTTTTTTCCATTTTATTTTGATGCAATTTGGGGGAAATCGAATTTGTGACCACCAAGTGTTAGATACGTGTCCCCAAAGGAACTTTCATATCCTTTTTGAGTCGTGATTGGGTGTATGTGTCCTAAATAGGATACGTGGTGTTGTGTTATGGTATCTCATGATATACATGGTTAGATTTGGATATATACATGTGTTTCTTTTGTCCAAAATAACCCAAATTCGTAATAATATTCATCCACATTTTTAGTAGCCATAGCAACTTAGAAATGTCATAACTCCTAGCTTAAGACTCTAATTAATCTCCCACTTTTTTAAAAGAACCGTATCAAAGTTAGCTTTCAAAATATATATATTAATAGGCTAAATTTGTTGTAGAACTTTCTGTAAAACTGTTTGAGTGTCAGTTGTCTGAAAGACGAACACGTTTTGATATTTTACGATTTCGAGAGCTACTGGACACGAAAATGCGATCCGTTTGAAGTTTCAGAAATCTAAAACGAAGGGTTAAGACTACATTAATCCTAGAATTTAGGGAATATTTCTAATAGGTGCAATATTAGTTTTAAGTAGAAAACTGACTATACGATATAGGCATTTTGTGTATCCTGTGAGCCTATGTAGTATGGATATAAAGTGAATGTAGGTATCATATGTTGTCAAGAATATGTATGATATAGTATATATATATGTGTGTGTGTGTGTGTGTGTGTGTGTGTGTGTGTGTGTGTGTGTGTGTGTGTGTGTGTGTGTGTGTGTGTGTGTTTGTATATGTATATGTATATATATATATATATATATATATATATATATATTATTGTTAGGTAATATGTGTTAGTTAGTGTGTGTTAATGTTGATACAAATGGTTATCAAGTAAGCCAAATATAGATAAGTTATGTTTCAAGGTATTAAAGTTGTGGTCAAGGTAATAGTATAATACTTGGGTACCATAAGGATATTGATATCATGATACTCAAGTATCATGAGTAAGGATAAATGAATATTAGGACTTGTGTAAGGTATCTGATTTGGTATCAAGTATTAGTATTAGAGTTAGTTGGATAAGTACATGGAAGGATAAAGTATTGGTCAAGATACTAAGATATTGTGTAATAGATAATATCAAGATGTCAAATGCTAAGAGTAGGATGAGTGAGTCCATGTGTGTATGATTGGTAGGATATGGTAAGCATAGGATATCCTGGGATAATTTTGACAGGTAATGGAAAAGAATGGTATATTGATATATAGGTATATAGGTAAACATATTACAATAATCTATAGCTATACATGTCATAGGATAAGGATATAGATATCTTCGTATCAATTGTAGGTAACCTAGGATACATATTTATGCATATATTTATCGAAGATCAAAGGTAGATATCTATCAGTATATGAACATATAGAAATAAGATACTAGAATACATGTTATGTTACATAGGGTATAGGTAAGGTAGCCAAGGCATGACATATCATGATATAAGATATATCAAGTATTAGGTAGAACATGGTATCCTAAGGATAATCTATCTATATATGTATATATAAATGTGTATATATATATGTATAGGTAGTTAAAGTAATTCTAAGGATAAAGGTAAATACCTTAGTAGTAAGGTAACTCATGGGTATGCATAGAATAGTAAGGATACAATATCACATATGTATTTCATATAGGTATCATATAGATACAAATATTATAGGATACATAGGAATACATATATATATATATTTTATATATATATATATATTTATTTATACGTATAGTTAAGGGGTATATTATACCATGTGGATATGGTATATGGCTATCTTGGTATAGTATAACATGTAGGGTGGATATATATATAGTATTATAGAAGCATAGAAAATATGGGGTTCTGGAACAAATTGACCCGCATAAAGAAGAGTCGCATGACAGACTCAGCATGTCCCTTGCGGCCCATCTTCACTAGACAGATTTTTGAGCCGCAGAAAGAATAGTTACTTATGCGGCCAAGCTGATCAACCCTTCTGATAAAAATGACAAAACTCTGTCAAAATTGGCAAAAAGGACTACGACCCGAGCCGCATGAACCTTATGTTGCTCAATCTATATGCTTCATGAGGCCAAGGATAAACTACAATCTGAGCCGCATGAGCTTTATTCGGCCCAGAATATAGAACCTATGTGGCTCATAAGTCCCCAAGCTACATGCGAACTAAGGGAGACTGCCGCATGAGTCTTATGCGGCCCAGCATGGCCGAACACTAAAAGGCTTATGCGGCTCAAATTAACTCAAACAGACTGATCCTATCTTGCGATGGGACACGAGACAGGCTGACCAAGTCTCACCCACCCAGAATTACTGTAACAATATCTCAACAAGTCACCAGTTGGCGGCCAAAGAGTAGGTCTTTATGTGCTGTTGTAGCCACGTGGCCACATGGCCATCTATGCGGCTCAAAACATATAACACTATAAATAGCAGGGTACCATACCCATGCAAAAGGCTGGCAACCTACGACGGTCAATTTCTTCAAGAGCAAGGACCGTGTCAGATAGTCCAAGGAGTAAGGCAGAGTTGCTACACTTTCCCGAGCCTCTATCGTCACCCTCTAGAATCAAAACTAAATAATTGTACTTAAATTGTTTTCTAGAATTTTTTTCTAGGCTTTCTTTTGTGCAAGCGAGTTTGCAATCAAGTTCAATTCATTTGTATTTTTTTGTGCTTGATATTTAATGGCAAACAAGTATATGAGTAAGGAAGTAACCAAGCACCATAGGTAATTATAGACAAACATGTATGAGGGTATAGTAATGGGTAAATGGTTAGCGATATGGGTCTATAGTAGGATATATGGATATATGTATATAATATAGATAAAGGGTAAATGTCTAGATATAGGTAAAAGGTATATTGATATATGTTATGGATAGGTAAAGGTAATGGTATTTGTAATAGGCATTGGGTACATCCATGTATATATAAAGTATAAATTGGCTAAAGTAATCCTAGATAGTAGGTAACTAGTAGAGATGTAAGAAATATGTATTGATACTTGGTAATATTAGCTATTATGGCTAATACTTTCAAGGTATAGATCTAGAAACGAGGTATTGAGTAGCATGGACTAGAAAATATAGTTTACACAAGGTATTGACCCTAGAACTAAGATATTAATAATAGTTAAGGTATTTGAGATATGGGCTAAGGGTAAGTGGATAGTATCTATAGATGATATATGTGATTTGGGATACCATAGTATATATGGCTTGTTGAGAATTCATGCATGATATATATGTATATGATATAGTACTATAAGGTATCCTAGAGTATGTGGGTCTATGGTTAGAATTATAACTAGCTTAGATAGAGTTGACCCCTTTGACTAGACAGTTGACCAAACCCTAGATGTTGACTTAGTTTGACTAAGAGTTGACCAAGTATTGGCTTTTGATCAAGAGATGTCTAGTATCATGTAGATTATATTGTACACTTTAATTATTATATCATGAACTCATTGTAACCTATACTGTTCTAAATAGGACTCTGTGACTCTAGTTTGGACATCTATATATATCAGTTGCTCAGGGTATTAGGCGAGTACATTCTCTGATAGTTTTTTATTGTCTTGATATCTACTATATCCGATTTAGTTGTAGTATTTTACTTTATTTCCGACACGATGGTACACGGACTAGTATACGTCGGATCCTGTCATGAGATGTCATTCCTAGGTTACCATGGTATATTGGTACATTGTTCGATCTTGTTTCATGTACTTTTATAGACGTCGATTCCTAAGGGGATTTGCTACCCTATTAGAGAATCACGTGTCATGACGTGATATATCCGAATCCATATACTACTCGAGAATGGGGAGTTATATTAGTGGTTATGTGATCAATACCCTCATGTATTCTCTTGTTCGCTTGTTCATAGCTCCACCCTCACTGCACGTAGGGTGTTGCCTGACCTGATACTAATTGTTCATAGATTTTTATTGTGGCCAGCATGATCTTATTTTTGTATATTTTCTGTTCATAGTCGGTCAAATAGAACAGCCTAATACTGACCCAAGCCGATCACATAACGCTATAATATCTTGAGACACTATTTATGTTTACATTATACATCAGATATTCTTGTACTGCTTACATTTCAGTATTTTATACCCTGACATGATATCGAGTTTTACATATACTACTTATTTCCAGTCTTGATCTCATCTTGTATTCCATTATAATTATCTCTTATAGAATTTGTCAATTCACATGAAACTAATGTTAGCATTTGTCTTTGCTCATATCCTAACAGGATAACCCCATTAATGTTTATAGAGGATTTAGATGCTGACTGCTCGACGTTCTATGGGTTTGGCACAGATGGAGACTTTGACTAGGATCTACCTTTGGTGATTGTGCTTGTAGAGGATGTACCTTCTATAGTGACCTAGTCTAGTAGGTTGACTGGACTGCGTTCCAACTGATTTTTGAGACTTGTAGTATACTTTATATTTTGGGAACTTGTGTTATGTTTTGAACTCTGAACTTGTGTTGTGACTTTCATCTATTTCCAGTTTATCTTTCCATCTTATCATATTTCGTGCTATCTTCCTTAGATGTCTTGTGATTGAGTTATGACTTTATACCTCCGTACGGAGATGACAGGTTTATATATTATATTTATATGCTATATTGTAGTTGACCTATACAGCGTTCTACCGCCAATTCTGCGGCGTAGGCTGGACGTACCCACGTGCTCGTGCCCCTAATCAGGGTGTGGGTCGTGACAGCTACTCATCACAAGAATACACGAGATAAGAAAAACACACATACACATGCTGCACACAATTATACTTTCATGTACACATATTCACATGCAGCACGACAATCACCTACACATAGACATCATCATCATCTGCTCCTAACACAAACATGCATGTTACATGTCACTACTGTGGTAAATATGGACACACTTTACCACAATGTAGAATTAGAAGATTAGTTTATTTAAATATGTATGCATGGGTACCGAAGACTAACATTTCAGGACCCTCAAGTATTTGGATACCAAAGGTCACATATACTCATGGTGTAAGTGGACATTCCTTAATCTTCTAGAAGCAAATAGATTTTCGATAGTGGGTGCTCGCGACATATGACTGAAAATGTAAATCTTTTTGCAACACTATCGATGAAAAAGGAAGGATATGTATCCTTCGGCAATAATCTAAAAGGTTATATTATAGGTAACGGTACTATTGGTAATCCTCCCTTTCATGTCATTAAAGATGTTTGTTTAGTAACAGAGTTAAAGCATTACTTGCTCAGCATTAGTCATCTTGCTGACAATGGATATGATATTAACTTTGGGAAAAATAAATGCTCTATATATGATAGATCACCTGGAGACATCGCTTTTGAAGGGATAAGGGACGATAACATTTATATATTCTATCTCTCGAAAGATACTAACAATGCAGGAAGATGCCTCTACGCTCACAAGGATGAAAGATTACTATGGCATATGCATCTTATACATGCAAACATGGATACCATATCAAGACTTTCAACCAAAAAGATAGTGAGAGGACTACCAGATATCACATTCAAAAAGGATACGGTATGTGCCGAATATGAGAAAAATAAGGCAACAAAATCTTCATTTAAATCCATCAACTTCGAAAGTACTACTAGACCCTTGCAACATCTTCACATGGATTTGTTTGGTCCTAGTAGAGTAGCCAGTCTTGGTGGAAAACTCTACGCCTTTGTGATTATTGATAACTTTTCTCGCTTTACTTGGATTTTCTTTCTTTCAAACAAAAGTGATACGATTTTTGTTTTCAAAATTTTTGCTAAAAAGGTACAAACGAAAAAGGCTTCATGATTACTCGAATGTGAAGTGATCATGGCAACAAATTCGAAAACTCTGATTTTAAAAAGTTTTATGATTTAAATAATTTTAATCATGAATTTTTTTGTCCTAGAACTCCCCAACAAAATAGTGTTGTGGAGCAGAAGAATAGAACTCTTGGCGATATGGCCAGAGTCATGTTGAATCAATTTTTACTTCCAAAATATTTTTGGACAGAAGCTGTAAGTACAACATGCCATCTCTTTATTAGGGTTTTGATTCGACCTATTTTAAAAAAAACTCCCTATGAACTTTGGTTTGGTAGAACCCCAACTATTTCTTATTTTAGAGTGTTTGGTTGTGACTGCTTTATCCTGAATACCAAAGACAACTTAGGTAAGTTTGATGCCAAAGCTGACGAAGGTATTTTCTTGGATATGCTTCAAGTGTGAAGGATACAGAGTATTCAACAAACGCTCCATGATTGTCGAAGAATATGCTAATGTTACTTTTGATGAGAATAGTAGTACAACAGCTGTTTCTGATGACGACAATGACGTACATATCAAATCTATAACTCCTACCTATAAGGTACAACATCTGGAACCAGTTCTCTGGACAGCTTACTAAAGAAGTTCTGCTTTACACCAGAACATCCAGAAAAGTTGGTAATAGGTGAGGTATCAAGAGGAGTAAGTACTCGTTCATCTGTTAGAGATTTTATAGCTAGCACTGTTTTATATCTCAAATAGAACCTAAAAATGTTTTAGAAACTTTTTCTATTAAATTTTAGATATCTGTAATGTAAGAAGAACTCAACTAATTCGAAAGAAATTAGGTTTGGGAACTTGTTCTAAACCTGCTGACCATTCTATCATTGGCACTCGATGGGTCTTTCATAACAAAGTTAATGAGGACGGCTTAGTCACACGTAACAAAGTACGTCTTGTAGCTCAAGGATACAAACAAGAGGAAGGTATCGACTACGATGAGACTTATGCTCCTGTTGTATGGCTTGAATCAATCTGCATGCTTTGTGCCTTTGCAAATTTCTAAAACTTCAAACTCTTTCAAATGGATGTCAAAAGTGCTTTTCTCAATAGTTTTATTAAAGAAGAAGTTTTCGCAACACAACCACCTGGTTTTGAAAATTATAAAAATTTTGATCATGTTTTCAAGCTTAAAAAAGCTCTTTATGGCCTCAAACAAGCCCCTCGTGCTTGGTATGAACGCCTAAGCACTTTTTTACATAAAAAGGGCTTATCAAATGGGAAGATTGATACTACACTTTTTTTAAAATATATTGATGACACAATTCTATTAGTGCAAATTTATGTAGATGACATTATCTTTTGGTCCACTAATGAGGTATTATGCCAAGAATTTGCCAAGTGTATGCAGAATGAGTTCGAGATGAACATGCTGGGGGAGCTTAACTACTTCCTTGGATTGTAAGTCAAAGAAAACACACAAGGGATTTTTATTAGTCAATCAAAGTATACAAAAGACATGCTGAAGAAATTTGATCTTGACAACATCAAACCAATCAGTACTCCTATGGCTACAACAACAAAATTAGAACCTGATAAAAGCGGCAAACCAGTCGACCAACGTAAGTATCGGGGCATGATCGTTAGTTTACTCTATTTAACTGCTAATCGCCCTGATATAATGATTAGTGTTTGCCTATGTGCTCGTTATCAAGCGAACCATAAGGAATCACACATAAGCGCAGTTAAACGTATCTTTCGATACCTTAAAGGCACTGTTATAGTAGGCTTGTGGTATCCCAAAACCACATCCTTTGACCTAATCGGTTATTTGGAGGCTGATTTTGTTGGATGCAAAGTCGACCGTAAGAGTACCAGCAGTACGTGTCATTTATTAGGCAAAGCTTTAGTCTCTTGGTTTAGCAAAAAATAAAACTCTGTCACACTATCCACAATAGAAGCTGAATACATAGCTGCAGGACGTTGTGCTCAGATTTTGTGAATGAAGCAAACCCAAGCAGACTATAATTTATCTTTTAAGCACATTCCTATATTCTGTGATAATACTAATGCTATTAGCTTGAGTAAGAACCCTATATGTCACTCACGCACTAAGCATATAGATATACGACACCACTTTTTAAGAGCTCATCAATTGTAAGGCACTATTAATCTAGAATTCATTGACACTGATAATCAGCTAGCAGTCTTTTTTACTAAACCACTTGCCGAAGAGCATTTCAACTTTCTTCGTCGATAATTGGGGATCTTGGATGAAAATGTCATACCATAAACCTTGGATGCACAAATACTTGTTAAATCATATTCATATATGTTGCATTATTTTGGGTACATGCCGAAGGGGTCCTTTTGTCAACAAGGCATAAAAGCCTAAGCGACACGGTGCCAAGTGTCTTTGGACTACCGCTAGCTGGGATCCGGCCCCTACAACTAACCTGAGACGATTCACATATACTGAATAATGATTCACAAGTCTATTGCATGTTTTACTTATTTTGTGGCCAATAAAATTGACTATTTCCAATTCAAGACCACCTTTTCTACTTTTTGTGCCCATCTTTACACTGTTTGGAGTTCTGGATCCACGGGGACTGAACTCGGGCCGAACTCTGCCTATGGAAGAATTCGGGCCGAACTCGGTCTGGTGGTTTCTAGAACCTTCAGCCATTCTTGGCCGTCCGATCTGCTTTATCAAAGCCCTACGTTTTGCTATTGCAGCCGGCCCTACTTTATAAAACCACGATTTTTAACCTCTCTCTTCATCTTCCACCTCTCTCCATCCACTTTTCTTAAAACCCTAACCCTAGATTTCTTAATTTTGGTGCTCTCTCCTCTCCAAACTCAAGATTTGAATCTTTTGGGGGATTCTCTTTCATCTTCATCAATTCTTTTTGAGGTATATCTCTTGTAGCTTGTCCTCTCTACTCTTTTTTTTCATAGCACCTAGACTATTTTCTAGAGGAAAAAAGAGTAGAAATGAAGCATCTTCATCCAATCATCCTCCTCCTAATGTCAATCCCCTTCACCCTTTATTTAATCTACCTCCTCCTCCCAATGCCGATACCTAGAATGAGCACATATTTATTTCTTTAGAAGCTTCTAACGAATGGTATTCGGACTTTTGTGGTCGTAGTGTGGAGCTGGGTCATCATATCAATTTTACCATCTTTTATGAGTTTGACCATAATTTTAAAGACCTTTGTCTTGATGAACTCGTATCTACATCTTTAAAAGTTTATCATAATGCCATACAAATATTTTATTTCAATCTTACTCAAGATGGCAATAAAAATTATTCAAAGGTAGCCGGTATCGACATTGAGTTCGATGTCTTCGACTTAGCGGAGTATTTGCAACTCCCTGAACCCAACTCTTGGGAACGCCTTGTCGATGCTCGTGACTTCAAGTTTATTGGCGATATCACCCTAGAAGGTTTTAAAGACATGATGTGTGAACCCAATACTCGTCCTCGTAAACTTCGTGTCAAATATCTCAACCAACACTTTTATGAACTTCATCATATCATATTCGCTTCTCTTTTGCCAAAAGTCGGATCTACTGATAAAGTCACTTACCTAGAGATTACGGTACTTTATTATCTTTATTTCACCATCCCATTCAACTTTTTACGTACGATGATGAACTGGATGATTCGTGCTAGGAAGAAGCCTAATGCGCTTGTCTATGCTATGTACCTTCCTATGATATTTTCTGGTATCAACATTCCATTAGAAGAATGTCAGTTTTTAGGACCTCCTGCATATCTATCTAAGGCTCGTAGGACTGTTCCTGTAACTTTACCTCCTGCTCTTGTTGAGCAAGCATCATCTAATTCTGATGCCCCTCAATCTGAACCACCTGCTGCAGTGGATTCTATCAGAGACATATTGTGCGACCGCTTTCGGTTGGAAGACGATTGCTACACTCAGCTGGATTATCGGACCACTCTTCAGATGACCGACAATAGCAACACTCTTTACGACATCCAATACAACATGGCAAGGCATCCCACTATGCCTTTCCTACAGGTTGGGATCCTTCTCGCGAAGGCTACCGGATTGATGACCCTTGGGCCATGAGGTATCTGGATCCTGATGCTGCTTTTGTCGATCCTTATCACTCTGCCAGCGAGCCGTTAAATTCTTCCGGTCCATCCCGTCCTCTTGCTCGTTGATGGCTGTGGTCTACTATTGATGATGTTGCCGATGCACTTTAGTTATGCTTTGTAGTTTGTAGTTTCATTTCATGACACTAGTTATCTTTCTGATGTGTTTTATTTTATTTCACATGTATGACTGCGAGTTTCTCATGATGGATTATCAAAACTGCTAGATTTCTCTATTAAAGTTTGGTTATGTTGTGTGTTTTCTCTCTTCACT
Organism: Iris pallida; assembly: GCA_029216955.1. Lineage (NCBI taxonomy): Eukaryota > Viridiplantae > Streptophyta > Magnoliopsida > Asparagales > Iridaceae > Iris > Iris pallida. Next base: position 18,737,050 of record JANAVB010011199.1, on the reverse strand, counting down.
TTGTCTATTTTTTATCTCATTACGGAGGAGCTATGCGCTATTTTGCTAAATGACAAAGGGGGAGAAAAATAGCATACTATGTGATATTTGATGTGATATTGTATATACATTATGTTGTGCCTGGATAGAGCTTTGTATCAAGAAAAAAATATTCAGTTGTGGGAGAGCCACGTCATATGTGCAAATTATCTTCCCTCCTTCAACATGTGTCCAGGAATGAATATTGAGACATATAAATATCATTTTGTTAATTACCAAAATGGGGGAGATTGTTGACCCAAACTGGATCACAATCAACCTGATTTAGATAATTAACAAACTTATATCTGGTATGATCCAATACGACACATCAAGTTCAAGACAGAACATCATCTATGATCAAATACAACGCATCAAGTTCAAGACAGACGTCGTCTACAAGTTGTTACATTAGGAATGTTTTTGTTCTCAGTCTGTAATTTTTTAATTTCTTGAGTCTAGAAAAATGTATGTTGAGTCGTACTGAGTCATCTCAAACCCTAGACATATCTCTCCAAGCTCTACCATACAAAATAAACTAATTCCTGAACCAAACCAAACCACCCTCACCCATATAGGGCTTCTGGTCTGAGGTATACAGAATTTGGGCCTAACTCTGCCTAAGGTAGAACTCGGGCCGAACTCTGCCTCCTTAAAATCATCAACCTGATTTTTAGGAACACCTTGCTACGAGTTGTCATGCCTCAATCCTGGAGGATCAAAATCTAGCCACTGGGTATGATGCCGTACAAGTCTAAATTGTATTTGTACAAGGCAAAACTATTATAGTTCCTCGTATTTCTCAAAAAACAACGACAGAGCAGCAAAACCAAGTAGATAAATTAAAGACACAACAAAATATGAATAAATGTATCTCTTTATTAATATTTGAAATCGATTACAAGAATTGTATCGGAATACGGAGTATACAACTGATTTCAAGGCTCTTGAATAGCCAACTAAATATACACTTGCCATTAGGCTACAACTGAACATGCCAACTTTGCTTACAATAAACTTGCCAATTTGTCTACAATCTCACTGATATATCTGAGTTATACTGTTCCATACATTATGTCCAGTATAGCAGAAGACATCATTTTGTATGAAGAGGTTCTGCGCACCCATCCGAATCATCAATGCCAAGCACTGATCAATCGATTTCTTCCATGCACGAGCACCTATAATATTGCCAACAATGTGGGTCATTACATCATGAATGTACTGGTGAGCGGTGCTGGCCCAACTCACCTAAGAAGACAACATTAAGTAATCATGTTGTAGAATATTATTAAAAGTGGTCTTTCTTGTTGCCTTAGGGTCAATTAGCAGTTCATATCCGACAGAAGTAAAGCACGCATCTTATCTATATAACCAGAATAATATAAAGCATCTGTTATCACCCCTTGGAGATTTCTTACCCACGGTCATACAGCCATCCCTGTACATTTATAATGCTTACTCATCCTGCATAAGACATTGTTCGGAACAATATCATATTTTAATATATTTGTCACCGTTCGGGTGATTCTTACCAACAGCCAACATCCTTTCCTATATTTGGGAAATAACTTACTCCTCCTGTATAAGACATCATTAGCACTGGACCTATCTATATGAAGGTCACTGACTACATGTCATCTTGGACTTATTGTTAGACGGCTCCCTTTCAGCGGCGAGTAGCTAGCCCAGTCCGAAAGGTTTCTAAATCAACGTGCAACTAGCTCGCGTTGTAGAAGTTGCAAGGACTTCGTAAGAAAACTTACGATTTTTCCAATAGTGGATTCAACTGGTAGTAAGAGTTCTACCGACTGGATTAGTCCTCAACAGAGGGATACCAGTATACATCGCTGTCTTTGCGTTTGCTCTCTTAACTCTGTCTTTACTTTATTTCAATTGTGATTAATATTCTGTGATTGTGCTGCTAACATTTTTTAATTAGCATTATTCCGCTGCCAACTCTATTCACCCCACCTCTAGAGTATTACGCTTTACTATTTCGTTCCTACAGTTATTTCTCCCAAAATCTTTTGATAGCAACATCCTACCATCGTCACTGAGCCTATAATCCTTTTTACCCAACTGATTCAAGTCATCGCCTGAATCTATAACTCATACCATTCCCAACAAAGACATTTATTTCATATTCTCAATCTCTTATTACCCAACATAATGCTAACCGTCAGAATCTAGCAATGGTTCATCCGAACACATAGAAATCTCACAGCGACTTATCTGTGGTGGCCCATGTAGGTCAGTGTTCACAAAATTATGCGAACTCACGGTAGTACCATATTAGTCGTACTGCTGCGAGCCTGCGCTCAGGAAATGCTCATTCACAATTAGGATTAAAATGATTTAAGAGAATGACTAGGAGTCCCTTGTTTAAAATTGACCGATTGGGTAGTTAAGGTTGTTAGATAGGCCATGCAATTTAGAAGTATTAAATTCAGATAGCTTGCTAGATCCCTATAGACACACTATTGCTTTCGATGTAATGATATGACCCAATATGGGTATACTACTCACTTGATTAGTTAGGCTTTTCCATAATTAAGACTATAATCTCGATAACATGCTCAGTTTTCTTTTGCTATATGTCACGACCCGCACCCACTGTTTGGGTACGAGAACGTAACAACGCCCAGCCTACGCCGCAGTGTCGGCGGTAGAACGCTGTCCTAGGTCACATCATCTAACAATATAATGCTAAGCAGTATATACTCCCCGAATGGGGGTGACATAGCAGATACATTCTCAATCACATCTAAGGTAGAGCATGATAAGGATAGGTAAAACATAAAATCCAAAAGAGATACAGGAGATAGAATTCTAAGTGTCTAAGATACATAACCCAGAAATACATCTCAAAACCCAATACAATAATCCACAAATCATATACAACTCTAGACAAATAAAATAGATATCTAACATCCTCTAATGTGTCTCCTCTAGGCTAGCAGGCACCTCCAGGCTATCTGTAAAAATTTTCAACAGGTCCAGTCAGGACAGGAGCGAGCACAATACATCTCATGCAGTTCATATCATGTCAGGAAATATAAAGCAGGCAATAGAATAAGATACATGAAACGCTGTAAGAAGATGTACATGAAAACAGGAGAGATATTTGATAACTGGAAATATATATACATGATAAGTAAGAACTGTAAGTGACTAGTGATTTAGAGTACGAGATGGCATGTAATTGGCTTAGGTTGTACATGATGAACATGAAAAGTAACAGAGTGTACATGATGGGTAAATCACATGACCATTTATACTCACCCCTACCCACAATCAATACACAAGGATCTATTCAAGTTACGTTACGGACATGATGTTTTGGTTATACAAGAGACACATGGGCAAACATGAGCGTACATGAAAGAACATGAGAGTACATGAACGTACATGTAAGAACATGAGAGAACATGAGTGTACATGAATAACGCAGAAGCAAGGAATACATGATGTACATGAAACACATGTCATAAAGTATCCGATGCGCCCGCTAAGGGGGATAACATCCCAAGAAGAGATCCATATAGTACCAATCCGTGATGATAACGTGACAGCATCAAGTAAAAGTAATCTAAACCGAGAATATAATTCGTGACAAGTATGAAACGATCAGAGAATGTACTCGCCTGATAACCTGAACAGCTGATAAGTATAGGGGGTCCCACTGAAGCCACAGAGTCCTATTTAAAGCAACACAGGTTACAAGGTGTTCACATTAAAATAAATAAAACCCTACAGGCAATCTATATTATTCTAGGTTCTTCTAAGTCAAAACAACTCTAGGTCGACTCCGGTCAATAATCTAGTCAACCTAGGTCAAGTGTTGACTTACAGTTGACGTTGGGTCAACTGGTCAACTCTGGTCAAACTGGGTCAATTCTAGTATAATATAAAGTGTACTTCGTTATTTGTACGTCGAAACTTACGACACGCAAATCGAGATAAAAAGATTATCGGTAAGGTTGATAATCTTATTATAGTGATCCACGTGTCCAACTTGTCAATTCTAGCGATGTGAGATCACTGGAATTGGCTGATCTCAGTTTCATTGTACTAATCCCGAAATACGAACATTATATGAATTAATTATTAATTAATTATAAAAAGGTTAAACTCAGAGAAACTATCAACAAACATTGTCGGACGATGAAATGAACATCGCCAACGTGTCCAGAAAGGTCAAATTAGCTAGGATAGCCTACCCATCGGTCCAATTTGGATACAAGGGCAAAAAGGTAATTCCGGGTCAAAACGGTGTCCGTATCGGAGCCGTTTTGCACTGAAAAACGTGCAAGAAAACAAGTCAATAAAATATAACAAATTATATATCCACGAAACCAGAATGTCGATACGAACCCAACGGTATCTCCAGAATTGGATTCCGTTGACCCGATCTCAATTTGGCCCGTTGACCAGAACTTGGAATTCCGGTTTGCACGGAAATGTGTGCCGGAACCAAAGTTCTCAAAATTCAGCAAACTACCTATCAACGAGTCCAGAATGACGATACGAACTCAACGGTATCTCCAGAATTGGATTCCGATGAGTCGATCTCAAAATGACCTGTTGGCCCGGATATTGGTATCCGACTTGCACCGAAATGCGTGCCCGATCCAATGTCCACCAAAACCTAGCAAATTATATGTCAACGAGTCCAGAATGACGATACGAACTCAACGGTATATCCGAAATTGGATTCCGATGAGTTGGCGTCAAAAAGTCCCGTTGACCCAGAATGTGGGACCCGCTTTGCACCGAAATGCGTGCCCGGGCCCACGTTCTCCAAATCTAACAAATTTTATATGAAAACATGCCAGAACGACGCCACAAGTCCAATGGTGGTGTCAGAAATGAAATTTGGAGTCCCGTGTTCAAAAATGGAATTTTACAAGTTGGAAATTACGAATTCGGACGACCAACTTTGGCGTCGAATTCAACCAATCAACAAGCTCACAATAAAACGAAACTGGAGGGGGAGTAAGAGGGTTATACCAGCTTCGCACAGGAACTGGTAGCACGCCAAACGGAGCTGCGGTGGAAGAGATACAAGCTGACGAAGTTGGCCCCGCAAAACTGTCCAAATTTAATACAATTTAAACGGTCAACTTGGTGGCCGGTTTTCATGTATCAAACGATAAAATTAACGGATGAAAATTGACAGGGATGAAGGTGGATATACCGAGATTGCGACGGAGCGAAGAAATCGCCGATCCAACGGTCGAATCTCCGGAAAAACGCGCACGAAGTCGCTGCGACGGAGCGCCAAAATGAACTCGATCCCGCGCGCGTCACGACGGGACGTCGTTCAAAACGCACGAATCGCCTCGACGGCGCGTCCAGGAGGACGTTGGCCGCCAGGGGAAGGCAGCGTGGGTTCGCAGGAAAGGGGGGCCACCCACGGGGGGTTCGTCGGAGCCACAGCGGCCGGGTGGCGGCGGCGGCGACGCCCGCGCGCGCGCGCCGTGCACCCTTGGCTGCTCCCGCTGTGCTGGTCGGCTCGCGCGGGGCTGCGCGCGGCCAGCTCGGCCGGCGAGGGCTCGTCGGGGGCGGCCAGGCGGCGCGTGGTGGAGGTGGTGCGGACTGTGATGGAGGTCGGGTGTAGGTGGTTGGTGGTGCGGACTGTAGGGAGGAGGAAGGAGGAGATGGAGGAGGGGATGTGGCGCGGGCTCGGCCAGGGTGGCCGGAGCCACGGCGAGGGAGTGGCCGAGCTCAGGGATGGCTCGGGTGTTGGTGGTGTTCTTGCTGCTGTTGTTGGTTTGTTTGTGCATGGAAACAACAATTATTTAGAGAGAGAGAGAGAAAGAGATGAGATGATATTAAATGTAAGAGTGAGAGAGAAAGTGAAAAGGTTGCTCTCTCAAAAATTAGGGCCGGCCACATGGCTGTAAGTGTGGGAGTTGGCTGCTATAGGGAAATATGTGGTGAGGATTTATTTGGAGAATCTAAGGACTAGGAATTAATTAGAAGGAAAAGGGCCATTCCAATGGATTTAAAATCAACGGAAATTTACACTCAAAATTGGAATAGACACTAGGTATTGGATATTATTTTTTGGACACGGAAAAATGAGGGTGTCCCGATGGAGGGCAACATGGAGCTGGACCGGACTCGGTGGAGCCGGATTGGGTCCAAAACCGAACATTGTGCAAAAATTGAATTAAAATTAGACGTTGATGATCATGTGTAAATAAGTTGCACATAGGAATTCCAATAAATGGGACACAAGTGGCGGACGGGTAGTAGGCTCAATGTGGGCCATGTCCATAATTGGGGCAGACAGGTTTTGGTCGACAGGGGACCCACAAATCAAGTTGGAAGATGAATGTGACGCCGTGGAGTGAAATAAAATCGGGTCACGTGTCGGGAAAGTTGTGCGAATCGAATAGGGCACAAAATGACGTGTCTGAGTGGGACACGAAAGTCATGGATGACGAGCGTCTCGAGTAGATCATCAATGAGGAGTTGGTTTCAAGAAACTGACTGGTCTTGCGCTCCCAAATTAAAAGTCATGGTAACGCGCTGAAAATGATCAAGGAAAAGAGTGGAAAAATAAATAACAATCAAATGGACTAAATCGACCCAAAGTTCAGCGAAGCAAAAAGAGCACAAGGGAACAAGTTTGGGTGGGACACCATATACCGTCATGAAGGTAATCGTGTCCACTCCAAAACTCGTGAAGAAGATTTCCAGAGTTGAACATCCCTGACACTCCAAATATCAAAGGCATGGGAAAGTACACTTAAGGGAAAAAAAAATAACAAATAAATTATTTATCAAAACCAATCAATCAGGAAATAAAATAAAATGAAAAAAAAAAATCAACCCGAAATTCAGGGTGCTAACATCCTACCCACCTTATAAAAATTTTGTCCTCGAAATTAAAATGTCCCTACTCCCTCTAGGTCAAACCCCCACAATCAAAGTCCCAGAACTTAAACAAATCATACCATCTAATAAAAGAACGGCATACAGGGTCATGGTATACGGTGACAGTGAAGTCTCATCTAGGTTTACTAGTCATGCTAACCAACGGTCATAGGGTATCAAACACACAAGCAATCCAGGGTGCTAAAATAGAAAGATACAGAAACAACAACCATCAAACTATAAGGTTGTCTACCACCCCATATGAAAACTGGTACTCATAAAAAATAAAGGAAGGTAACTACCAATCATCTGAAAAAAGTACTATCCCAAGAAAATCAAAATCACAAGTTAAAGAATTGAAAGTCACTTGCATTGAAATCCAATCACAATATATATACAGAGAGAGCGTTAGAGAGGGAAAACTAGCATCATGTAATATTATGTGGTTTGTGTGTGTATGGGTGTATGTGTGTGTCCTTGTACAGGGTTATAGCTTAGTAATGAAAGGTTAAACCCAGTTTTAGTTCAGCATTTATATGCAAAGTCTAAAAATAAGCTAACATTTAAAGCAGTGAAATATTAACATAATGCAGTCTCAGATTTGACAATTTCAACACAAAACTCAACCAAATTTTTTTTGAATTGAAACCCTACGTATAGCATACATGTGCAGTGATGTAAACATAACTAATAACATGAAATCTGTATTTGAATTACGAATTTAAACTAAAAAAGCAGAAAACCAGAAATATTGGGGTTTTGAAAATTTAAACATTAACGACATATTAATATGTATCTAGATATGTGGAAAAATCAAGTGTAGCATGCATACGTGTTAGGCAAAGTGACTGTTATATAAATATACTCATATATTCTCATGTCCCAAGCAAAAATTAATTCTACGCTAAGACTAACATTTAGATCCCTACCAAGATTGCAAGCAGGTGATTGACGTAATCAAGACAGTTTTATTATTATCTAATACAGGAATAAAAGCAAGAAGGAAATAATGATAAAATTTATTTGCTCATCTGTTTAAAGAATAACCATTTTGAAACCCAGCGCCAAATTATCGAATCCAAGATAAAATCTAGCAAAGTCATCGATTCATTGTATTATGAAAACTCTTAGCAAGAAATTTCACAAGGTTTATAAAACCAACTAAACTTACTCCTGAGTTAAATAATAGGAAACTAGACAAAACAACAAATAATAATTTATTTTTATTTTTTTTTGAATGACTGAGAAAAAGTAGAGAAAACATGTTCAAAAGTATTTAAGGTGCAATCCGATAATCATATGCGTCTATCCAAAATCATGGTACTCTAAATCCTCGTCATACTAGTAAGCAAGGCTACGATATTCACAGAGCCCTTGACTTATGCACATACCTCTAGAATCATGGTATTTAACATTTTCGCGGTGCCGCTAGCTTGGCTGCGAAAATCTTAAATTCCCACACCCGAGAAATACATCCAGAGTCAGACTATATGTCCTCACCAGGCTGGCTAATATGACTATAGAAGACTAGATTCCATAACATAGATGACCTAGCCCATATAATTTCATCTTGCCAAAAATTAAATTAAATCAATAATGAATACTCAAAAATCAAATCATATTTATTAACGAACATCAAATTCAAAAATGAACAAAATCCATCAAAATACGAACTCGAATGCAACAGCTACCATCAAAATTCAAAATTCGAAAATCTTCCATCAAAATTAATAAATACAACTCAAATTCAACAATAATCCATTAAAATCAAATTCGACAACAGAAAATAAAGATAAAACAAATCAAGGGAAAAAGAGTTTTCAAATCGAAGTTAAATAAGATTCTCCAGGGTCGTCCCGAAAATCTCTCAAGGGTTCCTATCTGTGATTGAGTACCTTCAAAATATATCCTAATCCTACTGCAGGCTGTAGTGGTACTCTAGTTCGAATACCACTACATAAACTCGACCTGCATGGGCCACAACTAAAAACGTGTCACGACCCGCACCCACTGTTTGGGTACGAGAACGTAACAACGCCCAGCCTACGCCGTAGTGTCGGCGGTAGAACGCTGTCCTAGGTCACATCATCTAACAATATAATGCTAAGCAGTATATACTCCCCGAATGGGGGTGACATAGCAGATACAGTCTCAATCATATCTAAGGTAGAGCATGATAAGGATAGGTAAAACATAAAATCCAAAAGAGATACAGGAGATAGAATTCTAAGTGTCTAAGATACATAACCCAGAAATACATCTCAAAACCCAATACAATAATCCACAAATCATATACAACTCCAGACAAATAAAATAGATATCTAACATCCTCTAATGTGTCTCCTCTAGGCTAGCAGGCACCTCCAGGCTATCTGTAAAATTTTTCAACAGGTCCAGTCAGGACAGGAGCGAGCACAATACATCTCATGCAGTTCATATCATGTCAGGAAATATAAAGCAGGCAATAGAATAAGATACATGAAACGCTGTAAGAAGATGTACATGAAAATATGAGAGATATTTGATAACTGGAAATATATATACATGATAAGTAAGAACTGTAAGTGACTAGTGATTTAGAGTACGAGATGGCATGTAATTGGCTTAGGTTGTACATGATGAACATGAAAAGTAACAGAGTGTACATGATGGGTAAATCACATGACCATTTATACTCACCCCTACCCACAATCAATACACAAGGATCTATTCAAGTTACGTTACGGACATGATGTTTTGGTTATACAAGAGACACATGGACAAACATGAGCGTACATGAAAGAACATGAGAGTACATGAACGTACATGTAAGAACATGAGAGAACATGAGTGTACATGAATAACGCAGAAGCAAGGAATACATGATGTACATGAAACACATGTCATAAAGTATCCGATGCGCCCGCTAAGGGGGATAACATCCCAAGAAGAGATCCATATAGTACCAATCCGTGATGATAACGTGACAGCATCAAGTAAAAGTAATCTAAAGCGAGAATATAATTCGTGACAAGTATGAAACGATCAGAGAATGTACTCGCCTGATAACCTGAACAGCTGATAAGTATAGGGGGTCCCACTGAAGCCACAGAGTCCTATTTAAAGCAACACAGGTTACAAGGTGTTCACATTAAAATAAATAAAACCCTACAGACAATCTATATTATTCTAGGTTCTTCTAAGTCAAAACAACTCTAGGTCGACTCCGGTCAATAATCTAGTCAACCTTGGTCAAGTGTTGACTTACAGTTGACGTTGGGTCAACTGGTCAACTCTGGTCAAACTGGGTCAATTCTAGTATAATATAAAGTGTACTTCGTTATTTGTACGTCGAAACTTACGACACGCAAATCGAGATAAAAAGATTATCGGTAAGGTTGATAATCTTATTATAGTGATCCACGTGTCCAACTTGTCAATTCTAGCGATATGAGATCACTGGAATTGGCTGATCTCAGTTTCGTTGTACTAATCCCGAAATACGAACATTATATGAATTAATTATTAATTAATTATAAAAAGGTTAAACTCAGAGAAACTATCAACAAACATTGTCGGACGATGAAATGAACATCGCCAACGTGTCCAGAAAGGTCAAATTAGCTAGGATAGCCTACCCATCGGTCCAATTTGGACACAAGGGCAAAAAGGTAATTCCAGGTCAAAACGGTGTCCGTATCGGAGCCGTTTTGCACCGAAAAACGTGCAAGAAAACAAGTCAATAAAATATAACAAATTATATGTCCACGAAACCAGAATGTCGATACGAACCCAACGGTATCTCTAGAATTGGATTCCGTTGACCCGATCTCAATTTGGCCCGTTGACCAGAACTTGGAATTCCGGTTTGCACGGAAATGTGTGCCGGAACCAAAGTTCTCAAAATTCAGCAAACTACCTATCAACGAGTCCAGAATGACGATACGAACTCAACGGTATCTCCAGAATTGGATTCCGATGAGCCGATCTCAAAATGACCTGTTGGCCCGGATATTGGTATCCGACTTGCACCGAAATGCGTGCCCGATCCAATGTCCACCAAAACCTAGCAAATTATATGTCAACGAGTCCAGAATGACGATACGAACTCAACGGTATATCCAAAATTGGATTCCGATGAGTTGGCATCAAAAAGTCCCGTTGACCCAGAATGTGGGACCCGCTTTGCACCGAAATGCGTGCCCGGGCCCACGTTCTCCAAATCTAACAAATTTTATATGAAAACATGCCAGAACGACGCAACAAGTCCAATGGTGGTGTCAGAAATGAAATCTGGAGTCCCGTGTTCAAAAATGGAATTTTACAAGTTGGAAATTACGAATTCGGACGACCAACTTTGGCGTCGAATTCAACCAATCAACAAGCTCACAATGAAACGAAACTGGAGGGGGAGTAAGAGGGTTATACCAGCTTCGCACAGGAACTAGTAGCACGCCAAACGGAGCTGCGGTGGAAGAGATACAAGCTGACGAAGTTGGCCCCGCAAAACTGTCCAAATTTAATACAATTTAAACGGTCAACTTGGTGGCCGGTTTTCATGTATCAAACGATAAAATTAACGGATGAAAATTGACAGGGATGAAGGTGGATATACCGAGATTGCGACGGAGCGAAGAAATCGCCGATCCAACGGTCGGATCTCCGGGAAAACGTGCACGAAGTCGCTGCGACGGAGCGCCAAAATGAACTCGATCCCGCGCGCGTCACGACGGGACGTCGTTCAAAACGCACGAATCGCCTCGACGGCGCGTCCCGGAGGACGTTGGCCGCCAGGGGAAGGCAGCGTGGGTTTGCAGGAAAGGGGGGCCACCCACGGGGGGTTCGCCGGAGCCACAACGGCCGGTGGCGGCGGCGGCGACGCCCGCGCGCGCGCGCCGTGCACCCTTGGCTGCTCCCGCTGTGCTGGTCGGCTCGCGCGGGGCTGCGCACGGCCAGCTCAGCCGGCGAGGGCTCGTCGGGGGCGGCCAGGCGGCGCGTGGTGGAGGTGGTGCGGACTGTGATGGAGGTCGGGTGTAGGTGGTTGGTGGTGCGGACTGTAGGGAGGAGGAAGGAGGAGATGGAGGAGGGGATGTGGCGCGGGCTCGGCCAGGGTGGCCGGAGCCACGGCGAGGGAGTGGCCGAGCTCAGGGATGGCTCGGGTGTTGGTGGTGTTCTTGCTGCTGTTGTTGGTTTGTTTGTGCATGGAAACAACAATTATTTAGAGAGAGAGAGAGAGAGAAAGAGATGAGATGATATTAAATGTGAGAGTGAGAGAGAAAGTGAAAAGGTTGCTCTCTCAAAAATTAGGGCCGGCCACATGGCTGTAAGTGTGGGAGTTGGCTGCTATAGGAAAATGTGTGGTGAGGATTTATTTGGAGAATCTAAGGACTAGGAATTAATTAGAAGGAAAAGGGCCATTCCAATGGATTTAAAATCAACGGAAATTTACACTCAAAATTGGAATAGACACTAGGTATTGGATATTATTTTTTGGACACGAAAAAATGAGGGTGTCCCGATGGAGGGCAACATGGAGCTGGACCGGACTCGGTGGAGCCGGATTGGGTCCAAAACCGAACATTGTGCAAAAATCGAATTAAAATTAGACGTTGATGATCATGTGTAAATAAGTTGCACATGGGAATTCCAATAAATGGGACACAAGTGGCGGACGGGTAGTAGGCTCAATGTGGGCCATGTCCATAATTGGGGCAGACAGGTTTTGGTCGACAGGGGACCCACAAATCAAGTTGGAAGATGAATGTGACGCCGTGGAGTGAAATAAAATCGGGTCACGTGTCGGGAAAGTTGTGCGAATCGAATGGGGCACAAAATGACGTGTCTGAGTGGGACACGAAGGTCATAGATGACGAGCGTCTCGAGTAGATCATCAATGAGGAGTTGGTTTCAAGAAACTGACTGGTCTTGCGCTCCCAAATTAAAAGTCATGGTAACGCGCTGAAAATGATCAAGGAAAAGAGTAGGAAAATAAATAACAATCAAATGGACTAAATCGACCCGAAGTTCAGCGAAGCAAAAGGAGCACAAGGGAACAAGTTTGGGTGGGACACCATATACCGTCATGAAGGTAATCGTGTCCACTCCAAAACTCGTGAAGAAGATTTCCAGAGTTGAACATCCCTGACACTCCAAATATCAAAGGCATGGAAAAGTACACTTAAGGAAAAAAAATAACAAATAAATTATTTATCAAAACCAATCAATCAGGAAATAAAATAAAATGAAAAAAAAAAATCAACCCGAAATTCAGGGTGCTAACACTATATCTGGATATAAATTTCATATCATGAATTAGAATTACATGTTTTAAATTCTGGTTTACTGTAAGGATTTAGTTTATAATTTCTGATTCTGCGATTCGTGTACGAATCTCGAGGTAGATCGATTCGAGATTTCCCTCAACCATTAAAATGCATATGAAATAGATACTAAAATGTTTGTATTTTTTTCGTCCTTAGTTATTTTCTCCATGTTAAATCTTTTAAATTAAGTGTTGTGACTGATAGGACAAATACCTACGCCTTATTCTTGGTCAACTTGTTTGGATCTCTAGAAGCTCATAAATTTTACGGATATAGTTAAAGGAGTATTAGTTAACTAATAATAGTTAGACAGCAGCGCACTGTCATCATTTAGCTGAGAGTGGAGATGTGGGTTCACTGCAACCAGCAGCGCACTGGCGAGGCACAACCCATAGAATTGAAAACATTTCAGAGAATCATAGTCTATAAAAAATTGCTAAAACTATGTCCTCTTGGCCTCTTTAGAACTTAGATACCCTTGTGTTAATATAAGGTAGAGTACTTGATGGCATAACACCCCTGAATCACGGAACCAAGAGTTTACCGCAGCCTGAGTATACAGGCGAGGCAAAATTCTCGATAAATTGACTTCAGGCGTGATTGTCAGTTTAGGATACTATAGAGGATAGGAAATGTCATGTACGTCCCATAATATCCAAAACCAAAACTAGTGAAGGCCCTGTAAGTTGGATAGCCTGTCTTCCAATCTAGCATTATGTAGTCCTTGTGATCTATTGACGAGGTAATTTACTGACACTAATAAGTTACCTAGAACGTAGAATTCAGAAGACGATAACCTATTAGTCGACTAATGCTTTAAAGACAAGAAGGTAGTAGGATGCCTATATAAATAAGAACACCAGGTAAGAATTTGATTCTCTCAAAACTCAAACTACTTATTTCCTCCTTCTAAAAAATCTTGCAAACTTATATTTTGACTATCTTGACCAACGCTGCTATTACAGCCTAGTTTTTGCAAGCTTACTCTTTTATCGGGCTTGATTCAATACATATGTTTATTGGAGACGCCCGCTAACATATTGTCTAATCAGAATCATTGTATTACGGTCTGATCAACCATGATGCATTTTGTTTGCTCTTTATCTAATTTCTCTACGTGGACTGAGATGTAGATGTCTCTAGGATCTCATCCGCGACTGCTTTGACAATTCCTCTCGAGTTATACATTTGCCTTGATTCACGTAATTGTAGTCAGTGACAACTCTCTTGAACTCTTTATTGTTTTTGTTTTTCATTGATTGGAACGGCGAAAGCTTATAATTGATCGATAGATACCGTGTATCCCCATGGCCACGATAGTTGCATACACAAGGGTAACTACCATCGGCCAGCTCTGTGATTGGAACCTTGCCTTGAGTAACTCGTCCTCCCTTCGACCCTAAAACCATACCTTAGCTTCTAAGGTGGGTAGACTGTAGGCCTTCTAATCTTAGAATATACGAGGATTACCGATTGATTAGAATAATTTTCCTATTAGAATGATAGTTAGTGTCCCATGGACTCCCACTTTCCATTTATATCATTTTGTGTCCCCGACCGTGCCATTAATATTCAGAGCACGAGACCAGCTGTTACCCCTCAACAAATTTTATATCCAAGATCTAGACAAGTCCACCTTCATCTAGGTATATTATGTCCTACTCAAACCCGTCCCCTTGTACTCTATTTTTATGCTACGACTTTCAGGTTAAAAGGACTAGCTATAACCTTCACCATAGTACCTACCTGGTATACTTTCTGACTTCCACCAGAGCCTCAACCTTGACTCAACTCAATCGACCCAATATATGGTTGCGATTTACTCGAAACCCACTATGCCCATGCCACTAGTGTCCACCCAATTGAGGCCTCATGTGCTACTTAAACACAAAGGTCACTGTAGGTGCATTTTAGGCTTACGGACCTAGCTAACCAACCCGACTAGCGACTAGCTCAACCACTTTGGTAGAATCCTATTCTAAGTTACCCTAATCTAGTAGGAATAGTTTTATCATAGGGATCTTGTCTAGTCCATATAGGTTGAAACCCAATGTTCATCCGACCAACGACTGATGCCCAAATAGAGAACCCATCAAGACCACAACCTTGATTTCTTAAATTTCGTTCCAGTATGAAATCCTGTTCAGATAGAATTTTGAGAATGAAATTTAGGTATTGCACGAGTTGCAAGCCCCTCTAGGAGATGAAGGGTTCTTCGATGTAGCAAGTGACTGGACTAGAGTAACCCAATCTAGTAGATATGGCAGTGGTTCATAAACTCACTTTCTATCTGTAACATTGGATACTCTCCACTTCTCTTGAAACTTCACAGCTGCCCCGATTATTCTGCCTTATCTTTCTGTCCCCCTATTTCGGAGCGACGAATAGTCGTGTTTACTAGAGTTTACCAATATTTCTCAGCTACTTGTGTAAATTTGTTGCCTGTTAAATTTTGGGTTACTGATAGATACGAGAGGTTTTTTTTAGAAACCAGATGCCTAGATAATTGTTGGTAGGATTGTTAGCAACTAGTTAGAAGATTATGAGATTTTAGTTCAAGGGAGTAGTATGACCTAAGATGGGTAGAAGTCCTCGAGATTTCATAAATACCAAATGACTAGAGAAGGCCAGAAATATTTTTGGAGAAATTAAATTTGAGGAGATTAAGTGAATTCCAGACTTTGAATTTTAAGAAATAGTTATGAATTTGGATTTCGAGGACGAAATTATTTTTAAGGTGGGTAGATTTGTAGCCTCCCTTCCCGAAATTTTTCAAAATATTTTTTATTTTATTATTTATTTGATTTAAATAGTGATTTTAGAATTTTATAAATAATTGAATAGTTAATTATTATGGTAGATGATTTTAGTCATGGTTGAGTTTTGTAGTACCAGACAACTAGGAATCATGGTACTGATAGTACAGTGGCGTGCCTAGACTAGTGTATTATCCATGCCAAGGAAGGCCGAGCCATAGTGATGCCCTAACTAGAAAAACCAAGTCAAGTTGTGACATGACCATTATAAATAGTTAATTATTTATTATTAATATTATTTGACATAGAGTGACCAATTATGCCATTTTTAGCCCGGACTGGATCCGAACTGAGCCCGAGCTCATGTAGGCATCCATTGTACACAAAGTTTTCATGTAGACACATTTCAAGTAGATGCAATGCCTAATATTGGTATATTAAATTTCGTTATTTTATTATTATTATTATTTTATTGGAATTGTTATTTGATATTATTATTTTATTGGTTATATTATTTTATTATTGTATATATGTATGTGTAGGTATATATAAATATACGAGATACGTGAATATGTGTATATGTTACGTATATATAAATATGCGTATATGTGTATGTATATAGGAATATATATAGAGGTATATATGTATTTGAGTGTATGTGTGTGTGTATTTTGTATAATAAATATATATAATAGTGAATATGTGGATGTATATATAAATATTGATATGTATATGTATATATAAATAAATATATATATGAGTATGTGTATGAATATATATATATATATATATATATATATATATATATATATATATATATATATATATATATATATATAAATATATATTAGGGAATGCATGTATTTATAAGTATTATATAGGGGTGTATAGGTATATAAAATAGTGTATATGTATATATATAGATATATATATAGAAATGTGTATGTGTATGTGTATGTATATATATATATATATATATATATATATATATATATATATATATATATATGTATATGTAAATATACATAAATATATATTGTGAGTATGTGTGTATACATATATAAATGTATACATGTACTTAGATGTATATATATATATATATATATATATATATATATATATATATATAGAAATAATAAATTGAGAATAGAAATAAAATAGAAAAAGAGAATGCAAAACCAAACCAACTCAGCCAGGCCAGGCCCGGTCCAGCCGAGCCCAGCCCGGCCTGACCCCAAACCCCCAGGCCCACGTGAGATCCTTCCCCCCTGTTAAAATCGAGCGTTCCCGAGCGTACTAATACACACAGCGTGTATATAAGTTCTCGAGAAAACAAAAAAAACCTAACACAACTCCCTCGCCACGTTGGCCCTAGCCTGGGCGGCCACCCCGGCGGCTGCGTGCGCCACTGCAGGCCACCTCAGGCTGACCAAAGGCCGACCAAACCGCACAGGAGCGCCGACACAGGCGTGGACTTCAACAGCAGCAATCGCAGCGCGGAGGCCGACTTTATGGTACATTTTCTCCGTCTACGTTCGATCATTCTTCGAACTGTAAATTATTTCGAATAGCCAACATAACCCCCTCGAAAACTTGTAAATAAGTTGGACTGTATCGGACCCATCCGTCCGGTATATTGATGCGAAGTCGAGAATAAATCTCTTTAAAAACAGAACCGTAGGACTATCCAACTACCCGAGTGAAAGGCGATCCCTGATCAACCTGTTAAGAGTTTTAGAAATCTAATTGAAGAGACTTATTGACAACATATAGGGCATGGAAACCTTATTAATAGTTTCATTTATTGTGGATTAGGAAGTAGTAGAAACCAGATGGAAAATTAATAAAAAATCGTTCAAAACAGTTTAGAAATCATTGAAAACCATCCACACGACGTGCGTCCTGCCATTTCGAGCGACGTGGTCGCGAGCTGAAAGGATTGAAAGCTGCGTAACGGCTTTGTGGTCGTGTAGGCTTTGACGGAATTCAAATTGGTCACGTGTGCGCGACAAATTTGATGCGTATCCATCGAAATTCACCGTATCGTGCACTTTACAAATTTCTCAATTACTTTGTACACGCTCGTCAGATCGAGACAAAACTTATGCCAGCAGAACTGTATCATTTTTCTGGTCTAGTATGCCAATTTTGGTCCGATTCCGAGACCGTTAATAAAATCACCGTTTTGTGGGTCCACGGTCCCACTCAACGGGCGATTTTGTGCACGGCCCGCCGGAATCCAACTCTGGACATACGGTTGGGTTCGTATCAGAAAACCAGATCCATAGACATGTAGTGTGACGATTTAGAAACCGTTGACTCTGGCACGCTTTTCGGTGTAAAACGGGTCCAACGGTGGACATCATTTTTGTCCAAAATTACCGTTTTGCCTCTGTGTCCAGAATTGGACTTAAGAACAGGCAATCCTAGCTAATTTAACTATTCTGAGAATGTTAGTACTGTTTATTTCAGCATCCGGAGACTTCTACAGGTGTTGACTGATTGTGGCTCATTGAGTGGTATGGTATTATTGGTTTCTCCAGCTAAGGACCTCAGGCAAGTGCACTTTCTGATTGCTTTCCGATTCATAGTAGTCTTTTTATTTCATGTCTATACATATATCTTGCTGCTTGTTGACACGCTCGTCACACGGAGTAGTCGGGAGGGGAAATATCTTAGTACACATGTGAACTACCCAGAAATATCCCCAAAATGTCTATTATTGTATGATAGCAGCTGCACACGACACATGTCGAAACAGATATTTCACACCACCTAGATAGATGTTTTTTATTAGTTTTTCCTTGTTTACTTCTCTATCGTGCTATGTCATCAGTTATCTTCCAGTTTTTATTTCTCATATGCTATTCTCATGCCTTGTTAATTCTATTGTGTTTTGCATTGCCGTCGGTTTGTGTACTTGTTCCATTTCTGACTGAAAACCATCATTTTTCAGGTTTAGCCGCGATCATTCTTAGCACTGGGAAGATTTGGGTATGCTGAGGCCAACCTAGAAGTAGATAGCCATTGTATCATTTCATTAATTGTAAAACTTTGTATTTTCCTTTAAATATAAATGTTGTAATTGTTGTAATAAATTAGAAATGTGAATGAGCAGCAAATGTGATATTTTGAGCATTTATTTCTTGCGGGCTTGACAGCGTTCTTTCGCCGACTCTGCGGCGTAGGCTGGCATGGACACGTCTCGTATCTGAAAATCGGGTGCGGGTCGTGACATATCCGAACTTAATCACCGAGTGACATGCCTAGCCGTCATGTATCAATTGTAATCCCAACTACGACTCGATAATACCCAAATACCTTATAGGTAAGCAATCACTATATTATGAACACGGTCAAGGGTCATCTTATCGCGAAGAGGGTAGAGCCATATACCACTCAAAGCTCAAGCCATCACGACACAAAATTCCCTTCGCATCAAACCAACGTCCAATATGGACTATCCATCACGCAGTGGCTTTGTCGACCACAAATACCAAGTCAATTCCCTCGCATCTGAAACATAACCAAGCCAACACACAAGCGAACTCAAATTCTGTCGATTCACATTCACTGAAGTCATGAACAATTCATGTTCCAACATACCATGCCATCACCCAATGCCGATTGCAACATAACAATCAACTTCTATGAATCTTACACTTAAAGCATCAAGCACACATTACCAACTTATTATAGCATAGCATCATTGTTATTCATTTTGGTATCTTTTAAGATTTTAATAAAGCACACACATCATATACCACATATTTAGACTTATTGTATAAAACATCCAGTGAGCGGCTAGAAGGATCAACGAACTTTCAGTCAAGGGAGCAACTTACAATAATTTGAAAACAATATTGAATAGTTATGGAAGCACTTTGAGTCATCGTAGAGGGAACTTTGATTTTATCGCGGAAGCAACTTTGAGTAATCGCGGAAGCAACATTTGAGTCATCGCGGAAGCAGCTTTAAATTATCATAGTAGCAACTTTGATTCAAAACAAATCGAATAAGAATCCAAGGACATAAAGCCGTGCTCTAATACAATTATGTCATGTCTCGATCCCGGATGATCAAAATCAAGCCACTGGGCGTGATGCCGTACAAGTCTAGATTGTACTTGTACAAGGCAAAACCATTACTGTTCCTAGTATTTCTCAGAAAACAACGTATCGCAGCAAAACCAAGTAGATAAATTTAAGCCACAACAAGATATGAATAATCTCTTTATTGATATTTAAAATCCATTACACGACTTGCAGCAAAATACATAGTTTATAATTGATTTCAAGGCTCTTGAATAGCCAACTGAATATACACTTGCCATTAGGCTACAACTGAACATGCCAACTTTGCTTACAATAAACTTGCCAATTTGACTACAATCTCACTGGTACATCTGAGTTATACTGTTCCATACATTATATCCCGTATAGCAGAAGACATCATCTTGTAAGAACAGCTTCTGCACACCCATCCGAATCACTAATGCCAAGCACTGATCAACCGATTTCATCCATGCACGAGCACCTGTAATATTGCCCACAACGAGGATCAGTACATCATCAATGTACTGGCGAGCGGTGCTGGCCCAACTCACCTAAGAAGACAACACTAAGTAATTATGTTGTAGAACATTATTAAAAGTGGTCTTTCTTGTTGTCCTAGGGCCAATTAGTAGTTCATATCCGACAGAAGTAAAGCATGCATCTTATCTATATAACCAGCATAATATAAAGCATCTGTTATCACTCCTTGATGATTTCTTACCAACGGTCGTGTAGCCATCCCTGTACATTTATAATGCTTACTCAGCCTGTACAAGACATTGTTAGGAACAATATCATATTTTTAATATATTTATCACCGTTCAGGTGATTCTTACCAACAGTTGACATCCTTTCCTGTATTTGAGTAATAAATTACTCTTCCTGCATAAGACATCATTAGCACTAGACCTATTTATATGAATGTCTCTAACTACACGCCATCTTGGACTTATGGTTAGACGACTCTCCTTCAGCGGCGGGTAGCTAGCCCAGTCTGAAAGGTTTCCGAATCACCGTGCTACTACTTCAGCACTGTGCTACTACTTCAGTATGAGGTTTCCCCAATGACGAATCGGTTTAAGGCCTTGGAATACCGTTCGAGGAACCACCTTGTCGACAAGTTGTCCATGACCATGCAAATATATACAACTTATCTAAGAAGAAAATATATAATGCATGATAAGGAAAACTAAGTAATAACCCATCATTCTCATTCATATTGCCATCTTGCCTTGAGCCAACTATCATATTATCATCTGCCCTAATCCAGGGTCTTAGCGTAACCAATATTCTACATTGGCACAGGATAATAGAATGTTGTTACTCAATCTCTTTCCCACATCCTTGATACCATATATCTTTCCAACAAACTCAATTTACTCACCACCCAATTCTTGGGACTTAGCATTTGAGTTACCATTTATTTATTGAGCTAAGGCTCGATATACTCACTGACCAAGTATTTGGGGCTTTGCATTCACCTATCTTGTAATTTATTGCCAAGCATGCAAGCATACAATTCATTGAATGATCGAATCACACCATTCAAAAATTGATTCGCAACAACTTTTGGTTCATGTGATTAATTATTTTTATTATCTTTCTGACTTTCATGCAAGATGTTATTCAACAACTCAACGACTAAACACAGCCTACTATACTTTATTTTAAGCGTGAAGCTAAAGGATCTTCGAAGGGTTCAACACTACTCACTTTTTATAAGACGATTCTGCCTCGATCGTATAGCCTTCCAAGCAATCCTTCGCATATTCCCAAGTCCAACAAGGCTTCATCGAACCAACCATCCATCATAAGGCATCTTGTGGGCCGGTGGTACTACACGAGCTGTCCAACGTTCGAATTTTTGAATATTTAGGACAAAATTCTGGCCGAACTCTGCCTCCCCTGACTAGTATAAATGGAGCTTGATTTCTTCCATTTCAAATCATCTCTCACTCTCAAGCTTTCTATCTTCTAAAGCCTTATATGCTCTAAGCCTTACTCTTCCAAAACTCCTAGCCACAAAACTTCCTAAGCCCCAAGGTGCTCAGTACGATTCAGCTGGAAGTTCTGTGCAAGGGTGAAAAGAATTCACTTGGAAAATTCCAAGTTTTACATCACGACACTACTAAAATAAGGCAAATTAGCGATGTCATGATACGTCGCTAATTATGGAAAATACGTTGCTAATCTTAATTAGCAACGACTTTAACGACAGAAAATGAAGGTCGCAAAAAGCTAGTCGCAGATGACAAATTCGTCGCCCAATGTCGCTGTTTGCGACGTCACTGCCGTGTTCGTCGCAAAGTTAGCGACGGAGAGCGACAAAAACTTTACGTCGCAAAATTAGCGACGTAGTGCGACTACTTAGCGACGTTTATTTATATTTATGTGATGACATGGCATGCCTGCCACGTCAGCAGAGTAGCGACGTACAGCGACGTAACGCCGCTAATTAGCGACGTAATGCCGCTAATTAGCGACATCCCCATACGTCGCTATACGTCGCAGATCCGTCGCTATCCGTCGTAGAATACTAAAAAAATTTTAAAAAATATAATGTTTACTTTTGTTATGCTGTGTGTCTGTATTTACAGTGTGTGTGAAGTGCAGTGTTCGAACCAACGACAGTTTTGCTTATAGTTCTATGTTTTAATCTGGATAGAAAGAGCAACAGTTCAGGGTACACTTCTCAGAGCTTCCTCTTCACGTCCTTCACCTTCTCGGGATCCTGTACGACGTCCCGAGAGAGTGAAGGATGTGAAAATGAAGCTCTCAGAAGTACACCCTGAACAGTTGCTCTTTTTGTCCAAGATAAAACATACAATAGTAATCGAAACTATCGATGGTTTCGAATACTGCATTTCAAATACACTGTAAACACACACACATTATTACAAAAATACACATTATATTTTTTAAAAATTTGGACAGCACCTCCTTTGTATATCAGATCATCGCTTATAACCCAGCGTAGGTATATTTGTCATCCCCGTCGCAGATATCATCATAATTAACAGTCTCCCATCATAATAGTCTACAACAAATAGATGAATAACAGTCTCCCATCATAACAGTCTACAACTAAATATCATACATGTACTCAATGAAAATACCAACAAATTAAATATCACAAACATACATGTCCAACAAACATACATGTCCAACAGAGTCAAATAATAATAAAAATCAGTGTACAGAATGGTCAATGGGCCCATAGGGCCAATACATACAAAGTTGGTAAAAAATCTACTAGATCACTGAGGACCCCTATCGCGCATCTGAGATAGCATGTAATCATACTGCTCCTGTGTGAGCTGCACCGTAGGGGCAGTAGGAGGCAGTGCAATATCTGGAGTCGGCACAATCGATGGACCGGGAGGACGTATCTGCTCCAGCTCTCGCAGTGCTCACCATGCGCAGCAAGGGTACTCACCATCCTCTGAGTATCTCCTTAATCAAAGTTTATACCTGAGTGAGTGAGGCAGACATGGTCTTCTACGATCCCTTCAGCTCAACCTATCTACGCTCTGTGTGCTGCGTAGACTCAGTGAGCGTGTGCAAGCTGGCAGCTGTAGCCTGCTGTAGACTCATCAGCTCTGTATACTGCTCGGCCGCATCAAATCGTCCGGTGATCATCGGATCGTCGCTCTGCAGTATGGTGATCAAAATTGCTGCTGCAACTCATGACGCAGCTCGTCGATCTGACGACCAATACCTTGAGCTCGTGATGACGCTGCGAAGCTGGAGACTGCACAATGACAGAGGGGGCCCGGGATGACTGACTTGAAGCCAAATAGGCATCGTAGGTTCCTGTACCGTAGTACATACCCTTCTGAAGACCACCAACGGTGGTCATCCAAAGGTCGTCCTGCGATGGAGTTGTAGGCGGCTAAAAGGAAGTACCAGCCCCTCCTTCTGCTGGTGCACTAGCCAGCAGCGCCTCTTCTTGTAGCCGAAGAAACTCGGCCTAGAACAATGTTTGATAACGTCTAAGTGTTGCTAAGTCTATATTGATATCTATTTTCCTGTTTTCTAAATTATAATAAATTAATATAAAGAATAGAACGTACATATGCCTGCGTCGCCCTCTCGTCAATGAACTCCCCAGCCCTCCAATGGATGATCAGGAATACGGTTACCATGTTGGGGTCCTCACCCTTTTTTACCTATTAAAATATATTATCTTATTAGTATTAAACATCTATCCAACTATATAAAATAAGGTCCGTCATAGAAACGTACCAGATGACGAAAATGCTCCGTCATTGGAATGGAGCCACCACACCACTTACTGGCGCTCGACCGCGCTACCTTGGCCTTGTCAGACCGCTTCTGTACTGCCTGGCCCGCCGAATCTAGCCTTCATCGCAGTCTACTGCTCTGGCATGATCCAACCATGGATCGGCTTTCCGGAGCGATCACGAGACTACTGGTCGTGGATCGCATCACGGATGAGCTTGCCTGCGACGGCAGAAAATTGGACCTCGATCTTCGCCGCCCGATGTGGTGGATAAAAATAGTCCTCTACAAGAATAAAATAGAAAAGTTTATAGTATACACAAATAATTATTAAAATTTAAAAATAAACAATTTTTTTACCTTGAAGTGGGCCAACCAAAAAGCCTTCCTATCTGCGGGAGCATCTGAGTAGTTAATCCAAGGCCCACCATATTTCTGCCTCAAATAATCCCAGCTGTCTCTGTACTGCAGGAGGCGGATACCTATAAAATAATAAATTTCATGAATATATATGTACATATAATCATTTGAGAAATATATATTAACTAATTAACTTACTTCGTAGGCCCGTCTATCCAAATCTCCATACGCGTCTCGTCCGGGGGAGCGCATGGAGGGTCGCTCTCACTTCCTGCCTGGACAGGATCAGTCTAATCGCCGTCCTCCATATGCTCGGCGTCGGCTCTCCTCATGGAGCCGTCGACAGGAGGAATGCTGGACACGAGATCAGGAATGCTGGACGATGAGGGAGGAGTCGCCAACCTGCTGGAATTGCCCTATCCCGGTAATGGACCGGGAACAGAATGGTACACTGGCGTACTTGGAGATGAGGATGAGGGTACAGAATCTGCATCCCAGCCCGAGACAGACGGGACTGCCTAATATAATATCCTCCGTGTCGTCCTCCTGCTGGTCTAGTCATACCTGATAATAACATATGACAATAAAAAAATATACATATTTATATGATAGACATCACAGATTTTTGAAAATTTCATAGTCACAGATAAAAGTGTCACAGATTATATGATAAAAGTGTCACTAAAGTGTCAAATATGATGATAAAACAAACATACAGATTTAATCCTCTTCTGAAAATTATCTAGTTCGTTCAGCATCATCTTCTTCTTCTTTCTTCTTCTTCTTCCTTCTTCTCCTCCTCTATATCTTCACTTTCATCTGTATCTTCCTCTTCAGATAATTCTACTTCTTCTATACAATTAGATGTGTAATGAGAAACTTCCGTCGTGTCCACTTCTATAATATTTGTTACAAAAGGTAGTTCATCCTCTTGATAAGCTATATCGTCAACCTCAATGGTATTTCTAGCTTTGGTCTTGCATACTGTCCACCAGTCCGACCTTGTTGTTTCCCTTTTAGGATAACTTGTGAAGTACACGAGCTGAGCCTGACTTGATAGGACAAATGGTTCATAGGCTTGATATCGATGCCGATAGTTTATATCCACAAGACCGTGCTTGTCTACTTTCCAACCTTGACCTTCAATCGGATCGAATCAATACTGAATAGCACAATCTTAGCAGGCTCTATTCCATAACTATATGTCAGCTCCACAATCTCCCGTAGGACGCCATAAAAATCGTTGCCCGTATCAACATCTTTGTAGTTCGAAGATCTGATACACAAACAGCTATTTTTGGTGGAATCGAGATCCCAAAGTTGTCTCTGATCGAGCAAATTGTTGACTTGAACCTAAACCCATTAACACAGTAGCTTGGCCATATTTTGCAGCATAAATTGGTCCCTTGGCTAGCGTTCTAATAGACTCATTCTCAAGTCTTGCGTATAGACGATCGACCTAAATACCACGAAAAATAAATTAATCTCATTCTCAAGTGCATATACAGAAAGGTAATTACAGAGTTCTCAAGTCTTACATATGCACTCAACCATGATGGAAAATAATGCCTCATTTCTTGTTCTAGTTCTTTTTTTGTTAAGTGTGGCCTACCTGACCTCACATCAATATTAAATATGCTGAAAACAACATCGTTCAATTAATGTAATAGTGTAATAATCAACACTATTAAAATAATATAGACGTATTAATTACTTACCCCTCTAGCTTCCTACTTTATCATCATCACAGTTGAGTAATACTTATACCTGAGCAGCCCTTAGCTCATCATCGTTCAGATATCTCTTCTTCATTTTACCCGATTGCTTTCCTGGGGCATTGAATACCTTCAGTATTGTATCATTATATTCATGATCTCCGTCGTCATTTCTGGAAGCTCTCGTTCTATTAGTTGCAACATGAGGCTTGAAATACATCGAACAAAAGTTTGTAATCTCTCGAGAACGGCTTCACAAATAGAACCCTCGACCCGGGCTTTATTTTTCACCTTTTTTTAGGTGATTCAAATGTCGCTCGAACGGGTACATCTATCGATATTCGATGGGTCCACCACGTGCCTCATAGGATAGATGAATCGACAAATGCTCCATAGAATCAAAAAATCCAGGAGGAAACACCCTCTCTAGCTTGCACAGTGTTACTGCAATGTCCTTCTATTGATTTTCTAGACGATCAACGAGCAAATTCTTAGAACAAAGATCCCTGAAGAATATGCTAAGCTCCGTCAATGGATCCCAAACTTCCTGCGGTAAGAATTTCCGAAATGCAATTGGAATTAACCTCTCCATGAATACGTGACAATCGTGGCTCTTCATACCCGTCAATTATTTTCCTTCGGATCGACACATCTTCTCAGATTTGACACATATCCGTCTAGAAATTTTAGGTACTGGATCCACCGACAAAGTCTCACTTTATCCTCCTTGTCCTGTGAGAAAATTGACTTCGGCAGGAACTGTTTTCCATTCTCCTCTATCAAATGCAACGCAGGGCGTTTGCATATTTCGTCTAAGTCCAACCTGGCCTTGGGATTGTCTTTCATTTTTTCCTTTACGTCCATCACAGTATTAATTATGTTATCAAACACATTTTTCTAATATGCATGACATCAAGATTATGTCTGATCAGATTAGTACTCTAATATGGTAGATCCCAGAATATGCTCCTCTTCGTCCAGTTATGATCTCTACCAAATCCATCGCACTTGTACCCAGTTGTAGGATCTTGATAGTACTTAGAAAATCTCTAACCTCCTCCCATATCGTGGCTCGTACCACCTTGGCGGTGGATCACCCTTCTCTACAATGTCAGCATGGAATACATTTCTGTTTTTCTGAACGGATGATCTTTTGGCAGAAATTGTCGATGACAATCAAAGAAACACGATTTTTCGTATTTCAAGCGAAAAGCCTTAGTATGGTCCATGCAATACGGACATGAGAGACGGCCATGAGTGCTCCATCCAGATAACATTCCATAGGCCGGAAAGTTGTTGGTGGTCCATAAGGGTTGCCTTCATCTGAAAATTCTGTTTCCTGGAAACATCGTACGTGTTAGCGCCTACTTTCCATAACTGATTCAACTCATCTATCAAAGGCTGTAAGTACATATCAATATTCCTCTTGGGATTGTTCGGACCAGGAATTATAACGGTTAGAAACATGTACTAAGTCTTCATGCTCATCCAAGGCGGTAGGTTATACGGAGTGACAATCACAGGCCAGCACGAATACTGGGATCCCAAAAGACCAAAAGGAGTAAAACCGTCAGAAGATAGCCCCAACCTGACATTACGCAGATTAAAGACAATACACTCTATCAAAGTGCTTTCACGCTTCTCCATCGGATGGGTGATCTAATACTCCTTCAATCTGTTCTCGCATGTGCCAACTCATATTTTGGCCGTCTCTTTCACCATAAATAATCTTTGCAACCGCGGTATTAAAGGCAAGTAGTGCATTGAATCGGTCGATCTTCTTGCACCGGTAGACCTTCCTGTACTAGTTGTCTTATAGCGATCAGCACCATAAATCTGTACACATCTGCGTCCTTGTCGTTTGTAGTACAGCATGCACCCATTGCGACAAGAATCGATTTTCTCGTATCCCATCCAGAGTGATCTCACCATCCTTTTAGACCGATAGAAGTCTTTAGGTAACTTAGAACCCGCCGGCAAGATCTCTATAATCAACTCCAACACTCGGTTGTAGCATTCTTACGACAGGTTAAAATCTGACTTAATGCTCAACAGTCTTGTAACCACTCCAACGGTGAATGATTCCCACAACCAGGATACAATGGAGTCCTTGTATTCTCTAGCAACTCCATGAACTTTGCAGCATCGACATTCGGTGTCTCCTCAACTGCATCATGAACGAAACTAGTCCCCACAGCGTCGAAAACCATGTTCATGCCCGTCGTCGTACGCATGGATATACGGCTCAACATAAGGCTCCGGCTCTGATGCTAAAGACACAAGTTCTTCGTGTGCAGTCCACTGATAGTAATTAGGTGTGAAATCCTTCGAGTACAAATGATATGTCACTTCCACTTCTGGATAATATTTCACGCTATGACATTTTACACACGGACACTTAATTTTGGTGTCGTCCATGTACTGAGGAAACGCCTTAGCAAACTGCAGGAACTGCTCTACTCCCGCAATGTACTCATCCGCACACCACACATATCATCAGGACGACGATTGTACATCCATGAACGATTCCACAGTAGTAATTCATATCCATTTGGAAATAATTCTGCAAAGATGGACACACATGTTCAGCGCAGTAAGCAACTAGTCAAACTGGGTGAAGTTGAGTTGACTAAGTCAATATCTTGGACTCCTTGGTCAAACTAGGCCAAAGTCAACTCTTGGTCAACTCTAGTAGTCAAACTCTGTCAACTATGGTTAAACTAGTCAATGCCACCATTTTAGGCCCTAACTAGCCCATACTAGCTAGAACACACCATTCAAGGCTATACAAGCCTAACCTATAATTCAAGTACCAATAATGACCAAAGTCAACTCAAGCTATTTCATACACACAAGTAATATCTATATAGATATATACATATATATATATATATATAATATATATATATATATATATAGGCATGCATATACTATATGCCTATATATTAAGACAAGGCAACTTTCATGCATTCATATATTTAGACACTCTAACATAGGCTATATGCCTATATCACATATGAGTTACATGATATAGTTATGTATATATATATACAATACCATCTATCAAACTTATATATATAGAGAAGTAGAGAGTGGGTGGTGTGTGTACATGCACATGTGAATGGGGGATCAGTGTGTTGACTCATATGACAGGCGTATATATGTAAATGAGGGAGGCTAACATGCTTGTATTAGGCTATATATGTGTGTGTACCTAGGCAAGAGTGAGTGAGTGAGTGAGTGAGTGATATGAACTATGGGTAGTCCAATTTGGACAGTGAGGGGATTTATTGTGTTCAGTCAAATAGAAAGGAAATCAGTTCATTTCACACAATATTACATATTCCTATAACATATTTCAGTGTGTCCATGTGTCCATGTGTGTGCGTATCCATGTGTGTGTGTGTGTCTGTGTGTGTGCGTGTGTGTGTGTGTGTGCGTGTGTGTGTGTGTCCGTGTGTGTGTGTATGTCCGTGGGAGAGGAGAAGGAGGAGGAGGAGGAGTTAGGTTAGGGTTTACCTGGAAAGAGGAGGAGGGCTCGAGGAGAAGGAGCTCGACGGGAGTAGGGGTTGCCGGGGGGGAGGGAGTCAGGGGAGTAGGGGTCGCCGAGAGGGAGGGAGTCACCGGAGGAGCTCGAGGAGGGGGAGAAAATTTCGAGGGGGGAAATTTTGAGTGGGAAAAAAAGAACACAGCATGCCCTAAGTAAAATAGTTAGCGACATATGGAGGAGACGTCGCTAACCGTTACCAATTTTTAATATAGGTGACATATTTAATGATATGTCGCTAATTCCGTCGTATAGCAACGAATTTCTAGGACGTCGCTAATATGCAAAAAATTGGCGACGTTTTTTGTTGGCTTCGCTAATTTGTCGCTAATATGTCATATTTTGGTAGTGCGAAGTCAAATTAGTCGAGCGCTTCCAAGGGTCGTGTCTGTAAGAAGTTGGGGCTCTTTGACTAAAGGCACGTGTGTACCCTATTTCACAAATAGTGGATTCAAACTCCGAGCAAGAGTTCTCGGACCTGGACTGGTCCTACGAGAGAAACCAGGATATATCATTGTGTTTGTATTTACTTTTCTAAAGTCTTTTACTTTTCGCATTATTACTCTCTGATTATATAGTTGCTTTCTGGACTTTGCATAAAGTTATTTTTTAATTGTCATTATAGACACAAATTCTATTCACCCTCCCTCTAGAGTTGCCTACACATTACTTAGTACTGTGGTTCTTGTGCTACTCCACACCATCTCATGGAGCTGGCACTTCTGGGGTTGGTTCTTCTGGACATGGTGGCGATGCTGATCGCAATGATAATGATTCTGTTTAGCAGCTAAGGATTTGATCTAGGCGTTACTGTTTTGTCTAGATGTTTTCTGATTAGACTCTATTATTTTTCTATGTGTTCATGGAAATTTTGACATTCCAAGATAGTAGTACTTTTTTAGCACTTCTATGACTGTTTGTGAGTTGATGTATTCAAACTCTTTTTATTATGCATTTTCTATCATTCAGTATGTATTGTTTCTTTTTGGTATACACTTCTACGTTTTATGCTAAGCACTATATATCTTAGCTGTGCTTCTTTCATAAAACTGCTTGTGAACTTAGTGTTATTTCTTTATATTATCTCTATGTTTCTTTAACGTTCATCTTATACATAAATTGCGGGGAAGCTTCTCTTTTGTAATTATTTTGCTAAGTGACAACGGAGAGAATAGGATCTAACATCTTTTTTAGGACAATTTCTACAAGGAGGAGAAAGTACAGAACAGTACCTTACTAAATTTTGATTTTATCAAATCAAGATCAAGATGTTATATCAGTCAAGATTTGTCAATTATCAAAATGGGAGAGATTGTTGGCCCATTTGTCATGGTCAAACCTGATTTTAATAATTGATCTAATCATGTCTCGATATAAGGGCTACTTGGACGATCTAGTCAAACTGCTACCATTCAAGACTTGAAGTCATTTTGCCATTGTGTCTGTATTTTCATTGTCAATGTATTTTTCATAATTTATTGAGTCTAGAAATACAATGTACACCGAGTCTTACTGGCAAATAGGCTACCCAAAAATGTTTTCAAAATACCCTTTAGTTTTAAAAATAAGTCCACTTACAAAAGCTCATAACTGCTTGACTTTTCAAAAGTCCAAAACCCGATTTGCAAAACCCTAACCAACCAATTCTAGACCAACATAATTCGGACCGAGTACGGCCCAAATTCGGTTAGTGGAACGTTGGCATTTCAAACCCAGTCTCCCGCATTTACGGAAACAACGGCTATCTGCCAAGATTCTCTCAAAGAATTCTGCCCGAATTCTCATTTTGGAAAACCTATAAATAGAAAAGAATTTCTACTATTTCAACACACCAATTCACTTTTTCTTTCTCTCTAATCCTACTACTGTCTTCCAAAAGCCTTCTAAGCTTTCATTTTTTAATTTCAAGCAAGTTACAATCCTCTAGTCGATTTGCCAGTGCGTTACGGTCTAGAAGTTTCAGAGTGATTATAATCAGAGGCTTGATTGAAGATAGACACTTCATAATTAAAGTTGGTCGAGTGCTTTAGATCAAAGCTCGCGTTGTAGAAGTTGTAAGGACTTCGCATAAAAACTTGTATTTTTCTATAGTAAATTTCAACTGAAGATGGAGTTCTTCCGACTTGATTAGTCCTCACAAGAGGAAAACCAATATACATCCTTGTGTTTATGTTTTCTCTCTGCTCTCTACTTTTACATTTCCATATATGAGATATATTTTTGTTATCTTGCTCCTAACCATTTTTAATAGCTAATTTTCTGCTACCTACTCTATTTACCCCCTCTAGAGTATAGTGCTTTACATCTCGTTCCTACAAGGTGGAGATCGGAGGGTATTGATGGCCTACACCACCTTGGCAGCACTGAGATCCCCATCCGAAGTAGAGGTTCCGATCAATTGGGAGGGTTCAGACGTAGGGCGGCTGGTTCCATAATCCCTGTGCCCTTGTAGCCCGATGAGGAATGCCCTTGGTGGAGACAAGATCCGCAGTATAGAAGGAAAGACTCGTAATTGATCTTTGATAAGCTGCAACCATCGGGAAGCTCAGTCTGAATCCTCGGGGAGGGAGCTTGCTCACGTCCATGTCCACAAGCACCCGGGACCTGCTCGGCCTAGAAAGATTGGTGGTGGCCTTATCCAGCGAGAGACGGGAACCGACACATTGTAGATATTTTTGTCATTTTATATTATTATATAGTGTGTATTTTTTATTAATTAAATGTGATGGTTGCATTTATTAGTAGACTAGCCTTTATTGGACCCTTGGTTAATAAACTTATTTGGACTTGACATGACACTTGGACCTACATTTTAAGTTGGATACAATTAGACTCATTTAAGTCATAATAGGTCATGAATAAGATTAGAACTAATTACCAACTTAGGCTGAAGGCTTCCATAGGTTAACCAAACCTTCATGACAACTATAGGAGGGCAAAGTGGACATTTCCATAGACATTTAGGGCTTTATGACCAGCCACTATTGGGAGGGAGGTTTCATTCTTTCACATCTCATTTTGGAGCTCAAACCCCTAGTTTTAGTGCTATTCCATTTCCCACTCATTCCTTCACCATAATTCCTTCAAACTCTCTCAAATCTTCACCCATTCTTTATCCTAGAAGGCTTGGAGCTTGGAGACCAAGGAGTACAAGAGTAAGAGACCAATAGCTTGAGGATTTGTGTCCAACTTCCTCCTTATGTCCGTTGGAGATGCTATTGGAAATCTATCTCCCAATAGGTAAACTACTTGTCATTTCTCCTAGTTTAGACTCTATTTCTTGCATGATATCATAAGAAAACTTATCATGGACTAAGGGTACCATAGGAGGAAGAACATGGCTCTAATGACCATGTTGGTAGAAGTTACATAGACTTTTGTACCATTTTTGGAAAAATCCGAAAATGGTACACCAAGTGTTTGTCATATGTTTTGATAAGCTAAATGGTGATACGGTAGGACACGGAGTCAATTTGGGGGTTTTACTCCTCCTTCACTTGTTACAATATGTATTTCACATGACACATTGCACTAGCTAGACACTACACTAATTAGCTTATAATTATCATTTTAGACATGTTCATGTGTTGTGCGATGGTTAGGACAAGGTTTGGTGTAAGTATCATGAGAGTATCGGAATTTTAATGCGATACTAGTATGATGCACACCAAGTGCTTGTGGAAATGCATGTGTGCATGTGTATACACTAGAGTTGTCTCTATGTGTGCATAGAGTGCATTAATATGTGTAGTATACATAACCTATGTGTTGGTGTACCTACATGTATACTTGAGTTTGTGTCAAGTATACAAGTGGTGCCTACATGTATAGGTGTGCGTGTGTGACACTCATAGGAGTGTGAGAGTGTTATTTAAGAGCGTGTGCTGGTAGTATACTGTCATGAGTGTCTTTGAGTGCTTGTGTATGGTGTAGTGTGTTGTGTGAGTGTGTGCATGTGTGTGTGGGAAGGAAGTAGCTGTTATTGAGTGAAAGAGTGAATGTGAGTGTGTAGGAGAGGGAAGGACAGAAATATGATAGTGTCAAGAGAAGGATATTGTCAAATGTGACAGTGAGATAGGTGAAGAACAGATGGCAACTCTAGAGGGGGGTGAATAGAGTTTATATAGAAAATAACCAATTAAAAATTAACTCTTTCACGAATAATAAATAATCAGAGTAAAATACGGAAAGTAAATGAAGAGCAAGAAAGCATACGCAAACACAGCGATTTTAACCTGGTTTCCCTCGTGGAGGACTAGTCCAGGCCTGAGAACTCTATCTCAGGATTAAATCCACTATTTGTGAAATAGTAGTTTACACAACCCGTGCCTTACTTCAGAAGAGCACGTCAACTTCTTACAGAGGATCGCAGTGGCGATTTGCTTGGAATTGTCCAAGCGACTTCTTCAACTCTTGCACAAGAATCCTAACTGAGAGATGTGAGCACTCGAACTTAGGAGGCTTGTGGCTAGTAGATGGGAAGGGTATGGCTTATTTGAGCTATAGAGAGAAGAGAATAGAAGATTGGATGATTTGAAATGAGAGAATTCATGGCCTATTTATGGTTTTTGTAGGCAGAATCGACCAGAATTCGGGTAGGAAAATTTCAAATATTGGCCGTGGACAACTAGCAACCAGCTAACCCTAAAATTAGGGATGCTGATTTCTAGGGGACAGAGTTCGGCCCGAACTTGTGTGGAGGCAGAGTTCGGCCCGAAACTCTGTCTCCAGAGCAGAGTGATCTAAGTGGCCAGTGGGTATTTTTCTGGATGGTGGAGTTTGAGGATATGGGTAGGCTATAGGTCAAGTCTCAAGAGCTCAGCATGACACAGTTTACATCAGTCTAGACTCAACAAAAGTTAAAATACAGACTCAAATAATGAGAAGCTGAGACTGAGCTGTGTCTGACTTGAGCTTAATGACGTCGTGTGTCATATTGATTATTACAAATTATTTAGTCAATGTTATCAATATCTGGTTGACTATGACTTTGTGGTCAACAATCTCCCCCATATGATAATTGACAAAATAATATATGTATATTCAATATTCATACCTGGACATAGTTGATAAAAAAAAAACATAGCCCCCATAATCAATGCCAAGGCAAAATAATAGCTCTCTCGTAAAAGTGAACGGTGCCGAGCTAGAATCAATAGCTCCCCGTAAAGAATGCATTAACCTGTTGGCTGATAAATAATATCTCCTAAAAGCACCAAATAGCACATATAAACAAGAATATACATATTTCTCCCCCTTTTGGCATTAGCAATATAAACTGCATATGAATAATAATGATGCAACCACACCAAATAGAGAAGAAACTATATAAATATCAAAACGAGCAACTAGCATAGAATAAAACTATGATAAGCATAAAATGTCATCACACATCACCAGAGTCATCAAACTATCAGAGTTTTAGTACAACCCAAGTACATAAAGCCAAATAAAACTAAATAACTGGAAATCAGAAAACGGAAACTAGAATCATCAGAGCAGCAGCAGATAGTAAACGCCATCTCCATCATGGAGCACGAGAAGGCCCAGCAGAGTCTGAATGATCAGTGAATGAACGGCTGGGGTCCACAATAGCAGCATCCGGATCCAGATAGCGATGACCCAGGGGTCGTCAATGCGATAACCAGCGCGACCAGGATCCCGCTCCATGGGAATGGGCATAGAAGG
Organism: Iris pallida; assembly: GCA_029216955.1. Taxonomy (NCBI): domain Eukaryota; kingdom Viridiplantae; phylum Streptophyta; class Magnoliopsida; order Asparagales; family Iridaceae; genus Iris; species Iris pallida. The sequence goes on along the minus strand of JANAVB010011199.1, from coordinate 18,701,479 downwards.
GTGACGGACATAAATACCGAATATCGTGCAGTGAGTTGCTGAGGGCACTCATCTGCAGGGTAGTCCGGTAGTCCATCTGAGTCCAGCGATCGTCCTCCAATGCAAAACGATCTCTGAGCATGGTCTGAATGGAGTCAAGAGGTAGGAGGAGGAGGCGCATCCTGTCCAAGTGGAGGGGCGTCGGGCTCCTCATCAGAATGCAGAAGTCAGGAGAAGCAACAACTGCCTGAAGGCATCGTGCCTTGGAAAGGAATACAGGAACAGCAAGAAAGGACAATCATGAAGAGGGACAATGAACGCACGAAAAACCATAGAAGATACAAAGGATAAACCAGGGCTCGTGGTTTCTTCTACAGTTAATCATCCAGTCCATCATGGTACGTGGAAGATTGAACGAAATGCGATAATAAAGATGATACAAAACAGAGATCTCAAAATATGTAACCTCATCGGTGGAGCCAGCTTTTGGCAAAATAGTTGAAAATAATTCGATGAAGTTCATAGAAATACGGGTTGAGGTGCTTGGCCATAAGCTTGCGAGGACTTATGTTAGGAGCACATAATTCCTCCTTGAAACTCTCAAGAGAAGTTTACCAACAAATTGGAATTGGCGAGCTTCCACAAGCTTATCCCAAATATCGAGATCTTGGAGTACAAGATACTCGCCCAACTCAGAAGCATCAAAAGCAATATCAATACCGGCAACCCGGGAACAGATGTGAGTGGCATCGTGAGTCAAGTTACAATAGAACATTTGTATGGCGCTACGATAAATAACAAAGTTTGAAGCCACTAACTCATTTAAGCAAAGATCTTGAAACAATGATTCAAATTGTGAGAAAATAGTAAAATTTATGGGATGTCCGCGAAGACGGACGAGTCCGAAAGTCACTAAACCACTCGTTGGAGGCATCTAGCGACACAAAAATCGGTCGTCATAAGTATTAGGGTCGCGGTAAGGAGGTGGATTGAACAACGGATGAAGGGGTTGTTGTTGTTCAACGGGTTGCTCAATGGGAGGAGGAGGATTTGAAGAGGAAGCACCCTCAGTTCGAATCCTCTTCCCACGGGCAAGCGAGGAGCCATTTGCAAAATAATAGAGAACATGAAATAGAGATGGAGAAGGAGTTATACCTCAAATCAACAATGAACAGTGAAAGAGAATGAGGAAATAGCCCTTCTCTTGATTTTGATGAGCAATGGAGCACTTTGGAGAGAAAACTAGGGTTAGGGTTTGTAAAATATGTTTGGAGAGGTGAAGGTGGTGGTAAGAATGAAGGAGAGAGATGAAAACCCGAATATAAGAGGAGGGTTTTCTTTGGTCGAAGTAAATCTGGACCGTAGGATGACAATTGATCAAACGGCTGTGGCTGTCCCCGATTCTGGAATATGGGAACCGAATTCGGCCCGAACTCTGTTAGGGACAGAGTTCGGCCCGAGTTCTGGATCCTTGTTCCAGAACTGAAAAACAGGCCAGAAGATGGAAAAATAGCTAAGTATGGGAAATTAAGTAAGATATGAAAGAAAGAGCTTGAAAGATGCAATCAATATGAAAAATAGCAGGATGAAATTGAAAAATAGTGAATCAGCAGTAAGAAATCAAAAAAACCATATAATAAATAAGAAATATATCATAATTCAATAGTTTGAAGTTGCCATGGGTTAGCTGCAGGGGCCGGACCCAGCAGCGGTAGTCCTGTGGACTAGTGTACCGTGTCGCTTAGGCTTTTATGCCTTGTTGTCAGAAGGGCCCTTTCGGCTTGTACCCATAGCAAGTTCATCGTAAGAGAATCATAATATAATCGATATTTATGCAGGTGAGTTTCAATTATGACAGCTTCATCTAAAATTCCAAGTTCACGACAAAGGAAATTGAAGCGCTCTTCGGATAATGGCTTAGTAAAGAAGTCTGCTAGCTGATGATCAGTGTCAATAAACTCTAAGTTAATCGTGCCATTTTGTGATGATCACGCAAAAAGTGGTGTCTAATTTCAATGTGTTTTGTGCGTGAGTGACAGATAGGGTTCTTAGTCAAGTTAATAGCACTAGTATTGTCACAGAATATAGGAATGTGCATGAAAGTAAATTGTAGTCTTCAAGGGTTTGCTTCATCCACAGAATTTGTGCACAACAATGCCCGCTGCGATGTATTCAGCTTCTGTTGTGGATAGTGCGACAGAATTTTGTTTCTTGCTAAACCAAGAGACTAAAGCCTTTCCTAATAAATGACACTGTCGCTTGTACTTTTACGGTCGACCTTGCATCCAGCAAAGTCAGCATCAGAGTAACCAATGAGGTCAAATGATGTTGACTTGGGATACCATAGGACTACTGTAACCGTACCCTTAAGGTATCGAAAGATACGCTTAACCGCGGTCAAGTGTGATTCCTTAGGATTTGCTTGATATCTAGCACATAAGCAACACTAAACATGATATCGGGGCAACTAGCAGTAAATAAAGTAAGCTGCCTATCATACCTCGATACTTACGTTGATCAACGGGTTTGCCGCTCTATCTGGTTCGAGTTTGGTTGAAGTAGCCATTGGAGTGCTGATTGGTTTGACGTTGTCAAGATCGAACTTTTTCAGCATGTCCTTTGTATACTTCGACTGACAGATGAAAGCATTAGCCAGCCATTTGTTTCACTTGCAGACCAAGAAAGTAGTTGAGTTCTCCCATCATGCTCATCTCAAATTTGTCTACATACACTTGGCAAATTCTTGACAGAGGGTTTCATCAGTAGACCCAAAAATGATATCATCAACATAAATTTGAATTAATAGAATAGTGTCTTTAAAAGATTTTATAAAAGTGTAGTATCAATTTTCCCTTTTGAAAAACCTTTCTCAAGCAAGAAGCTGCTTAGCCTTTCATACCAAGCTCTGGGGGCTTGTTTAAGGCCATATAGCGCTTTCTTTAGCTTGAACACGTGGTCGGGAAATTTGTGATTTTCAAAGCCAGGGGGTTGTTTTACATAAACTTCCTCCTTAATAAAACCATTCAAGAAAGCACTTTTCACATCCATTTGAAATAATTTGAAATTTTGATAATTTGCAAATGCACAAAGCATCGAATGGATTCTAGTCTAGCAACCGGAGCATACGTCTCATCGTAGTCGATACCTTCCTCTTGGTTGTATCCTTGAGCTACTAGACGAGCTTTGTTGCGTGTGACTGAACCATTTCATTCACTTTGTTTCTAAACACCATTTAGTACCATTATCGAGTGATTAGCCGGTCTAGGAACTAGTTCCCATACTTGGCTCCTCTCGAATTGGTTGAGTTCTTCTTGCATAGCAAAATCCAAAATTCATCATTAAAAGCTTCAGAAATGTTTTTCGGCTCAACTTGTGAAATAAAGGCAGTGCTAGCAATAGAGTCTCTTAGTGATGATCTGGTAGTTACTCCACGTGAAACTTCACCTATCACTAAATTTTCTGGATGAGAAGGCTTGAAAGAGAATTTCTTTGGCAAGCCCTCCAAGAATTTGTTTCAGTAGGAGTATTCATTGGAGTAGAAGTTGATGGCTCAACGTCATCAAGAGTACTTGCTGCACTGTTATCTTCATCAAAAGTCACATTTGTTGACTCTTCCACAATTAGTGAGCGTTTATTAAAGACTCTATCCCTTACTCTTGGCGGCATAACCAAGGAAAATACCATCGTCAGCTTTGGCATCAAATTTGCCTAAGTTGTCTTTGGTGTTAAGGATAAAACATCTACATCCAAAAACTTTAAAATAAGAAACATTTGGGTTTCCCAAACCAAAGCTCATAGGGTGTTTTCTTCGTAATGGGACGAATAAGCACCCTATTCAAAATGTGGCATGCTGTACTGACAGCTTCTGCCCAGAAATATTTGAAGTGAAAATTTATTCAACATGACTCTAGCCATATGCCGAGAGTCCTATTCTTCCGCTCCACAACACCATTTTGTTGAGGAGTTCTTGGAAGAAAATTCATGATCAAAACCATTAGAATCACAAAATTTTTCAAAATCAGAATTTTCGAATTCGCCTCCATGGTCACTTCGGATTCGAGTGATCATGTAGCCTTTTTGTTTTGAACTTTCTTGACAAAAATCTTAAAAACTGAAATAGCATCACTTTTGTTTGTGAGAAAGAAAACCCAAGTAAATCTCGAAAATCATCAACAATAACAAATGCATAAAGTTTACCACCAAGACTAGCTACTCTACTAGGACCAAATAAATCCATATAGAGTAGTTGCAGGGGTCTAGAAGTACTTACAGAGTTGATGGAATGAAATGAGGATTTGGTTGCTTTGTTCAATTCACATTCGGCACATACCGTGTCCTTTTTGAATGTGATGTCGGGCAATCCTCTCACTAGCTTCTTGGTTGATAATTGGATAGTATCCATATTGGCATGACCAAGACGCTGGTGCCAAAGTAATCGTTCATCTTTGTGGGCATATAAGCATCTACCTGCATTGTTAGTATCTATGGAAAGATAAAAAATAAATGTTATCCTCTCTTTTCCCTTCAAAAACAATGTCTCCGTTGACCTATCATAAATGAGGCAATTGTTTTGTCCAAAGTTAATATCATATCCATGATCAGCAATGACTAATGCTGAGCAGGTTATGCTTTAACTCGGTCACTAGGCAGACATCCTTTATTACAGGAGAGGGAGGATGACCAATAATACCATTACCTATTATGTGCCCTTTTAAATTGTTACCGAATACGTATCCTTCTCTCTTCATCGATAGTGATGCGAAAAGATTTGCGTCTTGTCATATGTCGCGAGCATCCACTATCGAGAATACTTACTTTCAGTTGAGGAGGGAAGGTCCACCTACATCAAGAGTAGATGTGACCTTTGGTACCCAAGTTCTTGAGGGTCCTGAAAAGTTAGTTTTCGGAAACCATGCATATTCTTTTTGTCTACCAGTCTTCTAACTCTACATTATGGTGAAATGTGTCCATGTGATCCACAGTAAGTACAGATAGCATTTTTATTTACACTAGGAATATGAGAATAATATCTATAGGCAGCATGATGTGGATGGACATGATGCGTAGAGTTTGCATGGTGATCATGGTGATGTTGTCTATGTGGCATGGCAATGGTGATATTGTCTATGTGGCATGGCATGCTGATATTGTCTATGTGGCATAGTATGCTGATATTGTCTATGTGGCATAGTATGCTGATATTGTTATATGGCATAGCATGGTGATATGGCATGATATGGTGATTTTGTATATATGGCATGGCATAATGATGTTGTCTATATGGCATGGCATGGTGATGATTTCTATATGTAGAGTGATGTTGGTTGTGTCTTTGTGCAGCATGATGAGTATGAGAAGTATTCTTACGTACGTGGTTTTTGTGTTTTATGAAAGTTAGTGTATAAAAGCATGGTTACGTGCTGCATGAGGATGACGTGGTTGACTAGCTTGAGTGGTGTTGTGCCCATGTGATTGGGTTTGAGGTTGAGCAACCTGTTTTCCTAATTTGGTTTCTAATCTCTTAGAAACAGCTTGCAGTTCATCAACCTTAATATTTAAGCCATATATCTTAGTCATTAAAACCTTGTGTCTACTCTTTTCTTCAGCAAGCAACGTGTTGAGTGTTGTGATTTCTTGTGTCTGTTGCTCAATACGTGTTTCAGCATCATGTAAGCTTAATTTAAGCTTGGATACTTCATTAGTGTCATCAGTGGGTGTCGTGTCTCTAATGTTATCAAGTAATAGAGAAATTCTTTATTCGACTTCAAGACTTTTGATTTTATCCTTGGCATGTTTGTATTTACCGATGACCTTTTTGTGATCATCGAGTAAATCAGTGAAGGCATCGCCAAGTTCATCAAAAGAGAAGTCATCTAAAGTTTCGTTAGATACCTTGTTGGAAGTTGCCATTAGGCACACATTTGCTTTATCTTGAGGAGAGTCCTTTTCTTCCTCGGAGTCACTTGCTTCACTTTCATGCCAAATGCTTGTGTTGGCATATTTCTTTGATGAGGTCTTCTTGTATGGCTTCTCATAGGTTGCTTTTCTTCAAGAATGGACAATCTTTTCGGACGTGTCCAGTCTTCTTGCAACCATAGCAGGTTGGCTCTTCTTCATCGTCTTCTTGTGGTTCCTTCTTTCTTCTATTGAAGCGAAGGAATTTCTTGAAGTTGCGAACCATGAGAGCTTGGTCTTCGTCATCCGAGTTGTCGTCTTCGGTCTCATCGTGCTCAGCCCTTCATCGATGAGCTTTGAGAGCGATCTCCTTAGTCTTCGGAGCAGGCTCTTCGAAGTCCTTGAGGTCAAGCTCGTGAGTCATGAGCTTACCCATCAAGGTCTCCATTGACATGGTTGTGAGATCGTTTCCTTCTATGATGGCTGTCACCTTAGGGTTCCAAATTTTTGGTAGCCCCCTAAGCAACTTGTGAATCTTCTCATGATTTGAATATTGCTTTCCAAGTGAAGACGGGGTTGATGATGTCGAGGAATCTTGTGAACATCTGTGTGATCGTCTCTTTGGCTTTCTTGAATGTCTCGTATTCTTGCGTAAGACGACTGATTTTTGATTCCTTGACTTGGGTGGTTCCTTCATGCGTCACTTCTAGAAGCTTCCATACTTCGTGAGATATGGTGCATGTGGATACCCTGTTAAACTCATTCCTGTCTATAGCACAGAATAAAGCATTAATAGCTCTCGCGTCTAGACTTGCCTTTTTCTCTTCGTCAGAATATTTGTCATAGGATTTCTCAATAAGATCACCGTTGACAACTATCCTGGCGGGCTTTTTGTAACCGTCAGTGACGACTGTCCACAGGTCGAAGTCTAGAGACTTGAGATAAAAACTCATCCTTGTTTTCCAATACGTGTAGTTAGTTCCATCAAATAGGGGAGGCCTATGAGTGGACTGTCCTTAACCGTGATTGGAAATCAAGGATTGTGTGGTTGCCATGGATCAGCTCTAGGATGTAAATCCTTTGTAAAGAGAACAGAGCTCTGATACCAATTGAAGAACAGATGGCAACTCTAGAGGGGGGTGAATAGAGTTTATATAGAAAATAACCAATTAAAAATTAACTCTTTCACGAATAATAAATAATCAGAGTAAAATACGGAAAGTAAATGAAGAGCAAGAAAGCATACGCAAACACAGCGATTTTAACCTGGTTTCCCTCGTGGAGGACTAGTCCAGGCCTGAGAACTCTAGCTCAGGATTAAATCTACTATTTGTAAATAGTAGTTTACAACCCGTGCCTTTACTTCAGAAGAGCACGTCAACTTCTTACAGAGGATCGCAGTGGCGATTTGCTTGGAATTGTCCAAGCGACTTCTTCAACTCTTGCACAAGAATCCTAACTGAGAGATGCTGAGCACTCGAGACTTAGGAGGCTTGTGGCTAGTAGATGGGAAGGGTATGGCTTATTTGAGCTATAAGAGAGAAGAGAAGAGAAGATTGGATGATTTGAAATGAGAGAATTCATGGCCTATTTATAGTATTTTTGTAGGCAGAATTGGCCAGAATTCGGGTAGGAAATTTCAAATATTTGGCCGTTGGACAACTAGCAACCAGCTAACCCTAAAATTAGGGATGCTGATTTCTAGGGGACAGAGTTCGGCCCGAACTCTGTCCAGAGCACAGAGCTGGTCTAAGTGGCCAGTGGGTATTTTTCTGGATGGTGGAGTTTGAGGATTATTGGGTAGGCTATAGGTCAAGTCTCAAGAGCTCAGCATGACACAGTTTACATCAGTCTAGACTCAACAAAAGTGTAAAATACAGACTCAAATAACTGAGAAGCTGAGACTGAGCTGTCGTCTGACTTGAGCTTAATGTAGACGTCGTGTGTCATTGAATTATTACAAATATTATTTAGTCAATGTTATCATCTGGTTGACTGTGACTTTGTGTCAACAATAGGGAGCATTGTGTGTGTGTGTTACACACACACATGAGTGTCAATAAGAGTGAGAGAGAGGGCAGCAGGTTCCTATGGGTTGGTAGGCAACAGCAGTTGCATAGGCATAGGGGTGTGCTTGTGCGTTGTGAGGGGAGCGACATGTGTAGAGGGGACTCCCTGCAACAGGGGTATTAAACCCCATAGCACGGGTAGCAGGGATTGTTCACTACACAGGTAGGGAGGGTCCCCCTTGTCTGTATGGAAGGAATGGGGCTAGTAGGAGGTTAGCTTCATGTTATATTAAGTTAGAGTGAAATCCTAGCATAAGTAAGCAACAGTTGGTTGAGTGTTGGTTTGTTGGGTCAAGGGGTCTTAGGTTCGAGCCTCATTTTTGGGAGGGTGAAGGGATTTGGCAGATACTTTTTGGTGGTTCACTATTAGCTTTTTGCTCCTCGTCTTATGAACTTCAGGTTTAAATAAAATGGAGCCATATGTAGCCCAATCAGGGCACTAGACCACTGGCTGACTTGGGGGGGTGGTCCCTGAAGTGGACTGTGGTTCGAGCCCCTGTCTTTAATGAGGGGGGAGGCTTTAGCTGCTGTGACTTCCCCTGGCTTCTTTTTGTGAGTGTCCATTTTTCTCTCAAAAAGTACTACTATGAGTTTGCATGATAAAATGCAATAGTGAGCCCCTAGCTCACTTGGTTAGCAGGAGAGATGATAAGTGTGAGCCCTGGGTTCAAGGCAAGTGTTTGTAAGGATTTTTGGGTTCCTGCCCTTTTCCTTATTATTTTTTTATAAGCAACCTAAACCGTTCTTGGTATCAAACCTATGGCATTTGTTAACAAACTCCAATAGTTTTTGCCATCAACCTTAATACAAATTTTAACCAATAAGCCATGAGTATTGTTATAAGTAGGTAACTCTTGTAGCCAATAATTAATTAATTCCTAAATCATTCTATAGGTTCCTTGGATTACTTGGACCCAATTTTCGTGCTAGACTTTCACACTCGACATCCGGTGGCAGTCAAGTATACCTTGCCACTATGTTATTCCTTTTGTTACATTTTATGTCTTGCTACATTATTGTTGTTTTACAATTGTGCGTCCGAGTATAACTCTGGGTACAACCAATGGGATACGTTGGTCGTCACTTGCTTGCCTAGTTCCTTAGAGACTACCCACTGTAAGGTGGATACACTAGTATCTCGCTGGACCGTGACACATGCTTGGACACAGAGATGTTATACAGAGATACATGACATGTACCACGTATTCGATTGATCATCAGTGCGGCTAGGATGTGCGACGGTATAGTTCATGCTAGAAGCTTTCATTATGACACATTAGGCCCCGCACTGGGGATTGTGTGTGTCGTGGTTTCGACTCGCTCTAGATACATTGGATGGGGAGGACAGTTACTAGACAGAGGGTCTGCTACTGGTACTTGTTGTTAATAGTGAGGCAGTTCGGACGAACCCCACTACGAGATGATCTCTGGTTCGGAGAGCTCCATTCGTCGAAAGTTGTTTTCAGTGCATTTACACATAGTTGATAGAGCACCACTGATTCTTTATTCTTCTTCATTATTCATAGTGGCATGTATGTTATGTATCTTGTTACGTCCCGCTGAGGACCTGGTTTCCTTCCAGGTTGGCTGAGTAGGTCTGCAGAGTTCCTTGTTGGATTGTTGTTGAGCACCCATATTTCATTGCAGGTATTAACTCTTCAGTAGTATACATGTTTCATTTCTATATCTCATACCTTCTTGATTTGTGTAGTATTTATAGACTCTTTTCTTCTTGAGTCTACTCGGACTAGTATGATTATTGGACTACAGACTAGTATTAATATTTTCTTTTTTTATGCTCATGTTACATGGATTGAGATATAGAGTTGATATAGAATATTTGTACCACTTTAAACAGCTTATATGTATTCGAGTCGGACTATAGTCTGTTGAATACGTAGCTGGCCAATGCCACCTGGCTCGGTCCCGCATATTTAGGACTTGGGCATGACATGTTGGGCCTTAGGCCATGTGTTTACCTTCGTACACACAGGTATGTGAGAGAGGAGTGTTGTAGCAGTAGCTTTAGGCAGGGGATTAATTAAGTGTAAGGATTGCACAGTATTAGAGTGTTTGGGGTGTCAATTGCACACACACTAGTAGTAGGTACATGAATGGTGTAGGCACTGAATGCGCTAGGCAGACCAGTGGCCTGTGTGAGAAGGTGGGTGCCCAGGCAGGGGACTCACCCCCTGTTCGAGCTACAAAGTGGTAGGCTGCTTGGCCTTAAAGACAGCAGTGACAGGAGGTTTAGCCCAGGCAGCACAGTGTGCAGGACTATTTT
>JANAVB010011199.1:18499723-18691239 GCA_029216955.1 Iris pallida | reverse complement strand
AGTCTCATTTGCTGATTTGCTTAGGCCTTAAGAATCTGAGTTTTTGATTGAATGCTTTTGTTAATAACAAGATGGTAAATCATTGAGTATGCTTTAAGAGAATTCACATGTTGCCTCGCCAAGAAATAAATGTTGCCTTGATGAACAGAACCTTGCCATGCTAAGAACAAGAAAAGAAATAATCTGCATGCTAATAAGAAGACTCGTTGCCTGCTAATAAGAACTGAAATGATGCTTGTCATGCTTGATAGGATAAGAGAAAACAAATGAATCGAATTGAATGCTTGATCATTGCTTGCTGCTTGTATGCTTGAGAATTATAGACATGTACAGACGGACTTGTACATGTTGACCTGAATAAAAGAAAGGCACGAATTGAACGTGTCGTATATCTGCAAAGGCATGAAAAGAACATGTCGTACATCCGATCACAAATCTGTTTCATCTGATAGAATCTTGCTAGAGCATGCATATGGTCTCGGACAACTCTTGCATGAGTAAAATTTGTCTTTCGGGTGGTATCTGGGGGCGCCTGGAACCGCTCGGCCTAGGAGAGATTATGAGCACACTGGGTGCAAGGACCCATGTTAAAAGTGTAGCCGTTATCTGTGTCCTTAGCGACGAGCTGAACCCAAGAGCGTCACAGCGGCTAATCATGGGTTTCCCATGGACCATCATATAGATAGGTGTGGATTAGTGCAGAGTTGAACCGGAGAGTCACAGCTGCCAATCGGTTTGCATGTGTCTATCATATGTTTTGCTAAGAGCTAACGATGCAGAGACGAACAGGGAATGTCAATATTGGTTTCATAATGTTTATGCTAATCCTTGTCTTGTGCAGGGATGGACGGTCGGCTATGGTAAGAATCACTGAAAAGTGATACACATGTATTGCTTGAGTTTGCTATATGAATTGCTTGAAAAGATAAATCTGTTACCAAGAAGTGCTATGTTCTACTAAAGAAAAGATGTAATATAATGCTTGTAATCTGACCCTCAGAATGTCTTGAATCAAAGAAAAGTTATGATATCGTGCTTGTCATTGACCCTAACAGCTGCCCGAACAAAGAAATGAATATGCTCATGAAACACGCTGCGCACTGCACATGAAATGAGTAGTCATTATGCTAGAATTGAATAGTCCCTGGTATGCTTGAAATGATATGAACTGTGGCTTTTCAAAGATGTTTTCAAAAGAGATGTAAACTGACTCTGTATGCATGAAATGAACATAGGTAAAGAGTAGCAAGATCACATCACAACAAATGTTTTCTCACTAAATGAACAGTGATCGTTTCAGACAAATGTAGCTCTTTGTTCACACATTCACCAGTATGCTGATTTACGGACCCACCATCAGTCTACATACAGGTGCACCATGCATCGAGAAGGATAGTCCGAAGCGATAGCCCGAGCCTCATCCTCAGAAGCCAAAAATCAGAAGAGATGCCAAGAGATGACATCTGTACAAGAGTTTGGTTTTGTATATAAAAGGATGTAATGTATAGGAACGGGATCATTGTAATCTGTAAAGTTCTGAGAGAATGTAACATTGTATCAGAGGAAAATGAGAGCTTGTAATCTGTTCAAATCAAATCAATAAAAAGAATTGTTCCTTGTTACCATTGTGTTCAATACATGTATTCTGAGAATATGTTCGCTGCTGCTTCAATTATCTGTGATACGTTCCGCTGCGTATTGTCAACCTTGTCTATTTTGTCTTGCTTCAGGTCTTGGCCTTGTGCAAGCGCAACTTAGGCTTGCACAGCATCACGCCTTAGCGAGGACGAACGGTCCCAAAAGAGTCTGAAGCGAAGACGAAAGGACTCTGCGGGATCGAGGCATGACAAAAGCTGCCCTCTGGCAACCCTAATTCCTCCTTGATTGAAATTTGCCAAAAGAGACTGCCCCACAATCAGTCTCTGGATGGGCAAAAGTCAATTCAAGAATTGGAAGACGTTTATCATCAGTGCCACCAGCGCAGAAGACAAGGTGAAGAAAGTCCGCCAACTGGGATTGCACATCTCGGAAGATGAAGATAGGGGCAATAAAAAACAACAACAGTGGTAATTCCTCCAGCAACCGAGACAACAAGGGCAAGCAGGCTATGGTGACCGACACAGCCCCAAAGCCCGAAATGCCGACAGAAAAGCAGTGGCCTCAGATGACCTACTCTTTCGAGGATGGCCATGTTAAACCCATCTTAGACATGCTCATCCAAGGAGGACGAATTCAGCTCCCTACTCCCAGGCGTGAGCCTCGTCCTGCAGATATGGAGAGCCCCAAGTACTGCCATTACCATCGCTATGTTCACCATGCTACACAAGACTGCTATCAGCTGAAACGATACATCCAATATCTCATCGATTCTAAGGCCCTGGCTATTGATTTCGAAGAGGTGACTGTAGCAGCCAACATGGTGTCAGTACATTTCGGCAACTTTCCTCCGACGAGGACTCAAAACGGAGTAGTACCTGTCCCCTGAGCAAGGATAAAGGTCGCCAACCTTCCACCTCCTCGAGACCAAGCTGCTGGTCTAGTGCTCCTTACCACATCACGAGGGAAGATCATGTGGGTCCATCAAGACTTGGTACCTGAGGTGGCTCAGTCCGTGTCTTCCTCCACCAGCAAGAAGAAGAAAAGGAAAGTCAAATCATGCCGCATGATCTCGACAAAGGTCGAAGAAGCTGCTGCTGTTGTTACCCGCTTCGGCGTACAAACCCAACCTCCACCGGGTAACTCGGCTGAAGATCCGCAGCCGACAGCTGCTGATGCTCCAGGACCTCTACAGCCTTCGACGACCGACAAGCCTAGGCCGAAGGAGACTCGCTTCGACAAACCACTCCGAAAAGAGATGCCTTATGGGCTAGAAAGGCCATACAACTTTGATATCCTGGTGCAATTGGCCAACACACCAGCCAAATTGTTGCTATATGATCTCCTGAGACTCTCCAAGGATATCCGCGTCGTACTAAGCGAAGCACTCCAGAATGCCGACGCATACCTGGCTCTGTCCAATCTTACTGGGGAAGACTCGTCGGCAGACCTCCAGGACAGCGCTTGCACAGAGTTAATGCCAAACATTGCCTTCACTCCGCAGGATATGCTTATCAAAACTAACCTGCACGATCGCCCTCTGTATTATACTGGGTACATTGGCGATATCAAGGTCGATCGGATGCATATTAACCCCGGGTCCTCCATAAGCATTATCCCGAAGAGCCTACTACACCATCTGCGCATCCCAATGCATCGCCTGACGCCAATAAGCACCGCCATCAGCGGTTTCAATTTGGACAGGAGCTACCCGATCGGAAAGATTTGCCTAAAGTGCCAAATCGGCGACCTTCAGTCAGAAGTAACCTGTTATGTCATAGATGCGGACACTTCCTACAATATTCTCCTGGGCACCCCTGGATACACGATTATATGATCGTGCCCTCCACACTGCACCAGTGCTTCAAATACGTCGACAAGCACGGCTTCGTAAGAACAGAATTTACCGAAATCGATCCCTTCAAAGGGGTCGAGTTCTACTACTCAGACTCGTGCTTGTATGAGAAGTCGAAGAAGCATCTCGTCGAAGGAAATACTCAAGCTCAAATCGAAGCAGCATCTGGATCAGAAGAACCTCTGACGATCCACCTCCAAGCCCGCAAGCCTGGCATGGGCAATCAATATTGATTGTCATGAATCTTGGGAAGCTCGGATCTCCTGCCACGTGTCTAATCCTTGTGATTTCTATAAATCTGTTTTGATTTGGGTAATTATGATGATTGCACTAAATCATGTTGTTGGGATTTGTTAATAACTCTTGATTGATTTCGTGCCATGTGGGAAACTGATCTTCTGCCACGTTCATAATCGCGAGCCACAGCCGCATGAGGGTAGCTTCTTAGGTTTTGGACTGCATGAAGGTGGCAGCCGCATAGATGAAGTCTCCAAAATCTGAGCCATATGGGGGTAGTTTTTAATTGAGCCGCATAGGACTTGCCACGTGCCAAGGCTGCATAGGCGTGGCCTCTCAATATTTGAGCCGCATGGAGACGATGCCTATGATCCGGGCCGCATGAGAAAAACGACCGCATAGGGTGACTTCTCATAACATGAGCCACATAACGAGGGTCTTCACGCTCTGAGCCGCATACGAGCATCAGCCGTATGGGACGGTGGCAGCCGCATAGGGGCTTTGTTATTGGTGGATCGTGCCAGCAATAGAAGAGATTTTCTCCATTTTCCGAGAAATACGCCATCATATCGAAGTTCATCATTTCAGCTTTAGTGTCAGATTTATTGCTTTATGTCAGAGCATTTAATGGGAGCAGTCACTTCATGGCTAGCTGTAAAGCTGCATAGGGTCACGTGATTCTCGCCTGAGCCGCATGAGGCTATTGAAGGATTTCTGAGCCGCATGATGCTCTGATAAATTCCTGAGCCGCATGAGGCTCCTTCTGCTTTAAGCCGCATGGGCTTCTTCTATTTTGAGCTGTATGGGCTTCTTCTGTTCTTTTTCATGCTTCTACAAGACCCCCTTCAAAGTTTTCAATTTGAAAAATTGGAATACTTTGAATAAGAAGCATGGCTATATGAGCTCTGCTGGCCGCATAGGATGTTCTTGGCCGCATGGCTTGTCTGGCCGCATAAACTCCCTAGCCGCATGAACTGCTATGGCTGTATGTTGTTCTCTCTGCCATGTAAGTGGCATTAATTGCTCTTGATTCGTTATGATTTGGAGTCGTCTTTAGGGGGAATCCCAAGAGTCGGTTCATTAACTATTTGGATTTCGTGCTTTGATGAATCTTCTTTATGAGAGAAAGGGCAAAATTCGAGGAGTCGGTTTTGCCTGCAGCAGACGATCCGAAGCAATTTATCGGTCCACATGCCCCCCATATGTCGGCCTATAAATAGGGTGCTGTTAGAATAGAGAAAACTCCTTTGCCTCCTTTTGTCTTCCTCTTCTCTTGCCCTAAGCTGTTATTCTCCTTTCTCCTCCGATCATCATCACCAATGGCCTCGAAAGCTTCCACAGCCGCTGCAAAAGGAAAGGGTGTGGCTTCTTCGTCAGCCCGGGCGCCTGAAGTCCACCTCGACGTTCATCCTCCCATTGTTGGTAAGGGTTTGGGGCAGATCGTATCTTTTAAAACCAAGACGGCTCTGTTGCATGCTTTATGCACAAGCCTTTAATGTGTTTCCCCGTTCTCGTCGGCTCTGTTCAATTTGTTTGGGCCACATGTGCGTCCCATATCCAAGCCGCATGGGGTATATCTCATGTCCGAGCCACATGGGAGTCATCCAGTGGCCGCCTAGACGCTTCACAAACTGGACCGCATAAAGCCCCTCTGAATCAGAATCGCATTAGCTCCTTTTTGGACTGTGCTGCATAAAGCCCTAACCATCTTTTGACTTTGTTTCTTTTTATCTTTGATTCTTGCAGCAACCCTGCCGAAGGCTGAGATCATTGTGAAGGAAGAGTTGTTGCCCCCTTTCAAACAAGAATCATCGCTTGTTAAGGAGGAGGTAACACCAAAAGTGGAGGAACAGAACGGAGAGCTGGTGCCCATTGCTGTAAAGGAGGAGCCCCAGTCTGACGGCGATAGTACTGGGAGTTCTGACCTTCCTACTTCGGACGAGAATTTTGCTCAAGTATATCCTTCATATGCAAAATGGTTAAGGGATTGGTATATGCGCCCCCACAACTAGGATTCGCGGGCCTCTCACAAATGTTCGTCTTTTGTCTTGATATTTCTGTCTACCTTTAGCTGTAGTTTGTGTTTTGCTTCCTTTGGACATCAATGTAATCTTCTTCCTTTTTGTCTGAATGAAATGATAGAGAACTTTTCTGGTTTTCTCATGAGATGTAGTCATGTGAATGTAACCGATTTTGAATGACCGGAATACATTCGTAGTTGCCCCAATGGGAGACTTTTTGTGGACCTATTATCCTTGGCGTACCTTGGTTCTGGATACGGATAATAAGTTGGGAGGGAACCAACATACTTACTCAGAGGTAATGAGGACATGGCAAATACCAGACATCACTTTCAAAAAGGATACGGTATGTAGTGAATGTGAGAAGAATAAATCTACCTGATCCATATTTAATTCCAAAAATAATATAAGTACCACTAGACCTCTACAATTACCGCATATGGATTTATTTGGGCCTAGTAGAACTGCTAGCCTAGGTGGTAAGTTATATGCGTTTGTAATAGTAGATGATTTTTTTAGATACACGTGGGTATATTTTCTTGCACGTAAGAACGATGCATTATGTAAATTCGTCTCTTTTTGCAAGAAAGTCCAAAATAAGAAAGGATTCTTGATCACTCGTATTCGAAGTGATTATGGTTGTAAATTCGAGAATACAGAGTTTGAGCAATTTTATGACACATACGGTTATTTGTACGAGTTCTCCTGCCCTAGGACTCCACAACAAAATGGAGTTGTGGAGCGTAAGAGCAGAACTCTATCTGAAATGGTTAGAGTAATATTGACCCAATTTTGTCTACCTAAATATTTTTGGGCTAAAGCTGTCAATACAGCTTGTTATGTTCTCAATATGGTTCTCATTCGACCAAAATCGAAGAAGACTCCCTATGAGTTATGATTTGATAGAACACCCACAGTTTCATACTTTAAAATATTTGGTTGCAAATGTTTTACTCTTAATACTAACGATAATTTGGGAAAGTTTGATGTAAAGGACGATGAGGGTATGTTTTTAGGTTATACGGCCAAAAGAAAAAGGTACCGAGTCTTCAACAAAATGTCTATGATCAATGGAGAATCAATAAATGTCACCTTCGATGAACTAAATCGACAGATGATTGACGATGATGATGAAGACTATAGGAACCCTAGAGGGGGGGTGAATAGGGTCAAGCTAATTAATCAAGCACTTAGCACAAGCTAATTGGCAATTTAAAAATATAAGTGCAAGAGAAGAAGCAATAACAATACCGACACCCGATGTATCCTGGTATCCTCCCTAGAGGCAATCCAGTCCTGGAACTCTCTCCGGATTTAATCTACTATTTGAGCAAATAGATACACACGAGTTTGGATCCGAAGAACTCGCCAACTTCTTACACGAGAGCTTTAATCCGAAGGCCTCTCCGACTTCAACCGAGAGTTTGGATACGAAGACTCTCCAACTTCAACCGAGAGTTTGGATACGAAGACTCTCCAACTTCAACCGAGAGTTTGGATACGAAGACTCTCCAACTTCAATCTTTCACAATAGGTTTTGATCTTCTTATACAATAAGATGAAGATCTTACTTTTCAACTCAATAACTCTAACACAATTTGTGGATGGCAAATAAAAGCTTTGTAGAGTTGTTTTTGGATAGACTTTGGTGGTTTAGAAATTTTTAGGCTCAAAGCATCAACCTTGAATGAAGGGGTTCAAGGCTATTTATAACCAAAGCATTGAAAAGAGCCAAAGGCAACTTTTCAGCCAGTGACCGGCATATCGCCGGTATGAGTCGGCATACCGTCGGTATACCGGTCTGGGATTGCAACGGCTCAAAATATAGCCGTTGGTATTATTTAATATTGGAAATTCGACCGTTGGACTTTCAACATTACTGAACCGGTATACCGTCGGTATGAACCGGTATACCGTCGGTATGCCAATTTTGTAGACAGAAAACTTTCTGTGAACAAAATCCGTATACCGTCGGTATAGACCGGTATACCGTCGGTATGCCGATTTGCATCCGAAAATGATCCTACGCTAATTTCTACCCTAGCTTTCGATTTTACTATCCATTTCTTGTGTTTACAATTATTCCTAAGACTCATTATAGACTCTAGATATACTGTAGCAGGTGCAGGCTTCTTCAGAGTCTTGAAATGATGATGGCATGGCATGGCTTCTTTCCTTGATAGATGTTGGCTTTTTTCCTTGGTGGTAGCTGTCCAAAGATATCCAGTTTATGAAAACTGAATACCTTTCAGAGAAATCTTGTGGGATCTGTCATCTTTGGCAGCTGTCGAAAGATATCCAGCGGAACCCTCGGGTGCGTGGCTCCGGAGATATCGTCGGGTGGTTCAGAGAAATCTTATGGGATCCGTCATCTTTGGCCCACCATGATTTCTTCATTACATATGTCCATATTGATCTTGCTTATTGCTTTTCTGTATGTACATGTTAGACGAACAATGCAATATACATGTAGCAAGTATGATAAGATAAAAGCACATTAGGACTATGCAACTTTTAAGTATGAATGCTATAGTGATAGCATAAATATTAGTAATATCATAATGTTAAACTTAATTGAATAACCATAATCAAAACATAGTTCTGATTTTGGTAGCTCAATTAAATTTAAGATATATATAATAAAAACTCATATCACTAATATGTAGCACAATAAGCACATATCACCAAAGGTATATGTATAAGTAGAAATGCTATAGTGATAGTATGAAGATTAGTGATAATGAAATGCTAAACTTAATAGATTAACCATATTCAAAAATATGATACAATCATTGGGCCAACAATCTCCCCCTTTTTGATTATGACAAATTGGTTAAGTTTAGTATGGACATAATAGATACATGTATCACTAATATATAAGCAGATATATGGATGTACCACTAGTAGCATGTTACTTAAAATACTTCTACCCCTTATTAAAAAAATTGAAGCACATACATAAACTTACTTCTCCCCCTTTGACATGATCAAAAATAGGCTCCCCCGTACTAAGAGATAAAAGGAAATTAATCTTAAGTACATAAATCAGAGCATGAGGAAGGCATGGACAATCATGATCAAGAAATACTAAATGAAGAACAATGGGAGAAGTGTGTAAAGACAAGTATGGAAACTACATATCAAATGTAGAGTACCAAATAGAAAATAGCTTGTCAAAACACAATACAGTTGGTAGAACTAAAAGTATTTGAAAATAATCAATAGATAGTTTACCAACATGAAATCCAAGAAAGAAATCCAAAACATAATATGATATGAAATATAATCTAGTTTTGGAAGGAAGCAATATACCAATTGAAATAAAAGATATCAATCAAGGATTTCAATCAAAAGCCCATGAGGATTAGATAATGGCAAAGTAATTGATATAGAATAATCTAATTATTCGCAAAATATATATGCTTACCCAAGTTCATGCATTTGAACTCAATTACCTTAACATGCTATATGAATACCCTTTTAGATAAACATGAAGGTAAAGGAAAAAAAATACTTGAGAAGGAGAAATTCAGTCGACTTGAATGCTCCCCCTCAAAGTATTACCAATATAGATAAAGAAGAATTTTAGGTAAGTCCTCAATAAGAAAAGCCAAATCAATTAAGCATATAAGGAAAGCCAAAACAATGAAAGCACAATAGTCATCAAGATAAGATATGAAAGCTAGTATTAAAAAGATGACTTATCTAATCCATATAAAAGATAGAGATAAATAATAAAGACACTTGCATACACTCTCATAAATCCTTCACAAATAAAATATCATGACCACAATAATAGGATATGAAAATGAAGAAATATGGTCCATAATGAACTAGGTATACGACATATTTAAGGGTATAAATAAATTGAAACAATTGATTTGCTCCCCCTCAAAATATGCGTATATAGGTCCAAAGCACTTATAGCATAAAATATATAACTAAAAGATTTGGAGGTAAATCAACTATGGATTTCTCCCCCTTGCTCAATGCATATAAGGCTATAACATCGTCATAAGACGAATAATATCATCTTTAGTCAAGAAGAGATATCCAATTAATAGCCACTAAAGACGAACGAACAAAAGAATATTCTAATTTAGCACGTATAATCAAAAGATGGCATACAATAATCTATATAGGAGGATCTCATATTTAAATATGATAGATCAATGTATGTTATCTTTTGAGAAAAAGTCATCAAGAAAAAAAGAATAAAGTCAGTTAAGAACAATCATGATGATAGACAGAATATAGCTAAAAAATAAAATAAAAATAAAATTCGAATATCATGTCCATGATTATCTAATTAAGAAAGAATCAACCAATTTATTACTTTACAAGGACTAGGTATGTTTCACCATATATGTACCCATCAACGGGTAAAATCCAGACCTTGCTAATGGTAAATAATAAACCATAAAGTTCAAATAGCAAAGGCCCATATATGGCAATCCATGAGTAGTCAAAGAAGAGTAATAAATTAGTTTGATAATCACATAATAAGATAATATAGGACTACTCAACCATTATGAACTTTCATCAATAAAAATAAACAAGTTAAACATGATCCAACAAATCTCATAAAGAAAATCCCAAACCCATATTTATGATAAAATCTAATAAATCGATGAAAAATATGGAAAAGAGTCATTCTCATTTAAATGATTGTAAATCTAATCAAGAAGAGATGTAAATGATAGTACGATGAAATCATAACTCAAGAGTGAGAGAAATTTAAGAGATACATGCTAATGACTAATAAGGAAGGAGACTTAAAAAAAGGAATCACAAACCTCCAAGAGAAACAAGATCTATTCAAAACTTTGTAAAACTAGTTTTAGAGAACAAACATATGTATCTAAAATAGGATACAAATTACATTTAGAAGAATCACAGATCTGGTTTATGTAAACCAGCAATTCATATATAGATAGAAAAGAAAAACAATAGCTAGATGAGTGAAAGTGAACATAGATTATGTAGCTTAACAATATATCATAAATAAGCCAGCTACATAACTAATTTAAGATTAATGAGTTAAGTTATTAACAAGATAAAAGTGCTCATTAAATCTTAAGTCACAAACACTAACGATACTTGCTTAAGCAGAGAGTTCACAATTAAGACATACATTTTGAATGATCAAAATAATTTATAGACTCTTTACTAAGCAAGGATAAGAGCAAGAAGATAGTCAAAAAAAAATTAACTAGACTCTTATCAAAATATGGCCAAAGAGATATTCAAGAAAACACAATAAAACAAATCTCTTTGCCAAGAAATGAGATTAATCCAAGATAATGAATTAATAGATCGATCTAGAGAATGCAAGATATTATAGCCATTATGCAATAAGTGTATTCTCTAGAAATGAAAAATCTCAACACAAAAGCTCAAACCATAGTAGCTAAAGTCATAAAAATATGATATATCAATTACATGTGTTCTCATGAGCTACAAAAACCATTGGGCAACAATAATTCAAAAAGAAGTATAAACCCAAGGATTGAACAAAGAAAGATCATTATGATCATGAAAGCTAAATGCTAAAGATATCAAGAAGTACATTTTTTCAAAGAGCTTTCATAGTGCACCATAGTAAAATATAAAGATATAAACTAGAAAAAGTGCACTAATTAAGGAGATAAATTTAACAAGCAATGTAAAGCACAAAACCATGTGATCCTTAATAGAACATCCATAATTAGTCACGAGCAAGATAATAATAAACATTTTCTCTCAACATCCTAACTTAAAAGTATAAAACAAATAAATATCAAAAGTTAGGAATCATATATATATATATATATATTTTTTTTTTTTTTTTAGGAATCATATATATATATATATTATATATATATATATATATATATATATATATATATATATATATATATATATATATATATGAAACTATATGAAACTATATATATCACGAATAGGCATACATAAAAATATCAAAAATCAATTAAGAACATGTATTCAAAATGCCAACCAAAAAAGTTAAGAAGATATCATCAAAAGAAGACTTTAAGGAAGAGGCTAATTGATTCAAGAAGCACAAATTTGGTCAAAGGAATCAATAGCTAAGTATGAGATAAGCACAAGTTTGAAGGTAACAAGTAAAATTAAATACTCTTCAAGTCCATATAAAACTTTTAGCTTAACTCATATGCCCACATAAAGATATTTATACAAAAATATATATCAACATAAGAATTACATGATCTACATGTAAATGGAAATATAATTAATATAGTCATGTATCATTAATGAATGTTTGAAAAACTATCACAAATTCAAAACACATATAAATAAGCTTTATTAGGCAAAGACATAATTGATTCATAAGAGGTTTAATCAAAATAAAACATGAGAATCAATAATAATATATTATGTGAGCGCAAGGTTAAAATGGAAGTATAAGTGTATACTTGTCAAGTGATAAGAAGCTTGTGCTAAACATGTATATTCACAAATACCGATTTAAAGTAAATATTACAAATTAATGAGAAATCGGTAAGAAGTAACTATCCTCAAAAACTTTAGAGACAGAGAGTTAAAATCATATTAACTCAAATTAAAATCAAGCTCCTATGGACTAGAGTGATATGCATGCTTCATAATATAGAGATTAAGAAAAACAAGCATGCATAAATAAAATGTGTTACACTTAATAGAAAATGAGTGATAAAGTATATAGTGTGAACTAATCATTTAAGCCGAGTAACTAGTCATGCTAGATAAAAGAATTTATAAGAAAATTAACTAATCATGCTAGTATTGTATCTCATATTAATTTATATAGAAGGCAACTGAAGGATATCAATGTGAGCTAGTAGCAAGACATCAAGAGAAACACGCTAGATTCTATAAATATAAATAATTTAAAGAAAAACGATTAGCATGTTACCAAAGTGGCTCTAGTGGCCACGCTTGTGTTGGTCCAATTGCTTGGTAAGATGACTTTTGAGCTTTGTAACAACCAATACGCTCCTCGTTGCTATGTCCCGATACAAGAAGCTCCACCTATAACATTAGGCGAAGACTTTGGTATCCAAATAAACTTGGATCCACATTTGTTAGCTTTAGGGACCCATATACTATTTACTCTAGCATTGGTACAAACATTCCCACGAATAGGACAAGTTAAACTCATGTGTCCAATGCGAGAGCAATAGAAGCACCTCATATTAGTGTGTGCACTTGTATCAGAATGAGCATGATTATGAACATATGACATACTAGATTGATGAATATATTTAGAGTGAGCATGCATAGATTTGGTCTTAAGAATATCATGTTCTAATATCAAATTATCATGCATACAAGTAAGAGAATCAAATTTAACATTTAGAGCATTATTCTCTTTTTCAAATAAAATAATTCTAGAAATAAAATCATCATTTTGTTTCTTTAAAGAGTCAATAGAAGAATCATGCAAATGATTTAGCTCATGAGTTTGTCTCTTAAGATCTTATACTGATGAGGAAAGAGGTTTGATTTTCAAAATTAATGCCTCATTCAAACTCTTTAAAGAAACACAAGATGAGTTTTGAGAAACAAGTCTAGATAATAAAATATTGTTTTCATTTCTCAAAAACTCATTTGCTTCTTCTAAATGAATAACCTTTTAGAAAGTTCTTCATTTGTAGAATGAAGGTTGTCAAGAATCTCTAAGGATTGTTTAGCCATGGCTTTCTACTTAGAGCATTTCTTGCATTTAGAAGAAATATGATTGTCTATGCTACTAGAAGTAAAACCCTCTTTATCGGAGGAGGAATAGGAGGAATACGATGCCATAGAAAAATAACAAGGATCTACTCTAAGGATGTTAAGCCTAACAATAGAGTCCTTGCTCTGATACCAATTGTAGGAACCCTAGAGGGGGTGAATAGGGTTAAGCTAACTAATCAAGCACTTAGCATAAGCTAATTGGCAATTTAAAAATATAAGTACAAGAGAAGAAGCAATAATAATACCGACACCCGATGTATCCGGGTATCCTCCCTAGAGGCAATCCAGTCCTGGAACTCTCTCCGGATTTAATCCACTATTTGAGCAAATAGTTACACACGAGTTTGGATCCGATGAACTCGCCAACTTCTTACACTGAGAGCTTTAATCCGAAGGCCTTTCCGACTTCAACCGAGAGTTTGGATACGAGGACTCTCCAACTTCAACCGAGAGTTTGGATACGAAGACTCTCCAACTTCAACCAAGAGTTTGGATACGAAAACTCTCCAACTTCAATATTTCACAATAGGTTTTGATCTTCTTATACAATAAGATGAAGATCTTACTTTTAACTCAATAACTCTAACACAATTTGTTGATGGCAAATAAAAGCTTTGTAGAGTTGTTTTTGGATAGACTTTGGTGGTTTAGAAATTTTTAGGCTCAAAGCATCAACCTTGAATGAAGGGGTTCAAGGCAATTTATAACCAAAGTATTGAAAAGAGCCAAAGGCAACTTTTCAACCAGCGATCGGCATATCATCGGTATGAGTCGGCATACCGTCGGTATACCGGTCTGGGATTACAATGGCTCAAAATATAGCCATTGGAATTATTTAATGCTGGAAATCCGACCGTTGGACTTTCAACATTACTGAACCGATATACCGTCGGTATGAACCGGTATACCGTCGGTATGCCGATTTTGTAGACAGAAAACTTTCTGTGAACAAAATTCCGTATACCATCGGTATAGACCGGTATACCGTCGGTATGCCGATTTGCATCCGAAAATGATCCTAGGCTAATTTCTACCTTAACTTTCGATTTTACCATCCATTTTTTGTGTTTACAATTATTCCTAAGACTCATTATAGACTCTAGATATATTATAGCAGGTGCAGGCTTCTTCAGAGTCTTGAAATGATGACGGCATGGTATGGCTTATTTTCTTGATAGATGTTGGCTTTTTTCCTTGGCGGCAGCTGTCCAAAGATATCCAGTTTATCAAAACTGAATACCTTTCAGAGAAATCTTGGGGGATCCATCATCTTTGGCAATTGTCCAAAGATATCCAGCGGAACCCCCGGGTGCGTGGCTCCGGAGATGTCATCGGGTGGTTCAGAGAAATCTTGTGGGATCCGTCATCTTTGGCCCACCATGATTTCTTCGTTACATATGTCCATATTGATCTTGCTTATTACTTTTCTGTATGTACATGTTAGACGAACAAAGCAATATATATGTAGCAAGTATGATAAGATAAAAGTACATTAGGACTATGCAAAGTTTAAGTATCAATGCTATAGTGATAGCATAAATATTAGTGATATCATAATGTTAAACTTAATTGAATAACCATAATCAAAACATAATTCTGATTTTGGTAGCTCAATTAAATTTAAGATATATATAATAAAAACTCATATCAATAATATGTAGCACAATAAGCACATATCACCAAAGGTATATGTATAAGTAGAAATGCTATAGTGATAGTATGAAGATTAGTGATAATAAAATGCTAAACTTAATAGATTAACCATATTCAAAAATATGATACAATCATTGGGCCAACAAAGACATAAGTACACCGAGTAAAGCACCTACAAAACCAGAAATCGGAACCAGCTACCTTGAGAGTCTGCCAAAAATAATAAAGTTTATGGCCGACCATCCCAAGGACTTGGTAATAAATAGGTGAGATTACCAAGGGTGTAAGTACTCGTTCCTCTGCTAGAGATATAGCTTCTTATGTTGCATTTATTTTATAATTAGAACCTAAAATTATTGAAGAAGCATGTAGCGATAATTATTAGTTAGATGCTATAAAAGAGAATTAAACCAATTTGAATGGAATCAAGTTTGGGAACTTCTTCCCAAGCCTACTGATCATCCGGTCATTGGCACCCACTGGGTATTCCGAAATAAATTGAATGAGAATGGTTTAGTCACTCGTAAAACGGCCCGACTCGTAGCTCAGGGATACAACCAAGATAAAGGTATTGACTACGATGAGACCTATACCCCAGTTGCGAGATTAGAATCCATTCGCATGTTATGTGCATATGCATATTTTTATAATTTCAATTTTTTTCAAATGGACGTAAAAAGTGCATTTCTTAATGGTTTAATAAAAGAAGAAGTTTGTGTACCTCAACCTCCAGGATTTATTTATTTCAAAATTTTGACTATGTTTTCAAGTTGAAGAAAGCCTTATACGATCTGAAACAAGTCCCTCATGCTTGGTACGATCGTTTAAGCTCCTTTCTACTTGATAACGGTTTTTCAAAAGGAAAGGTTGACACTACACTGTTTATAAAGTCTTTAAATAGAAATCTTTTTTTAATTCAGATTTTTGACGATATTATCTTTGGATCTACTGATGAGTCTCTTTATCAAAAAAATTCAAGTGTATGCAGAATGAGTTTGAGATGAGCATGATGGGATAACTCAAATTCTTTCTTGGACTGTAAATCAAGCAAACAAACAATGGGACGTTCATTAATCAAGCCAAGTACACAAAATATTTACTAATGAAGTTCGATCTAGAAGCCGTCAAACCTCTTGGCACTCCAATGGCAACTTCAACCAAGATTGACGTAGATAAACAAGGCAAATCTATCGACATACGTAAGTATCGAGGTATGATTGGTAGTTTACTTTATTTAACTGTTATTTGCCCTGATATAATGTTTAGTGTTTTCTTGTGTGCACATTTTTAAGCTAACCCCAAAGAATCACACATGTGCGTAGTTAAGTGTATCTTTCGATACCTTAAAGGTACTTCTTCTGTCGGCTTATGGTATCCTAAAACTATGTTCTTTGACCTAATCGATTATTGATGCTGAATTTGCTGGATGCAAAGTAGATAGAAAAAGTACTAGTGGTACGTGTTATTTTCTTGGTAAGGTACTAGTTTCTTGGTTTAGCAAAAAGCAAAAGTCTATCGCATTATCTACTACTGAGGCTGAGTATATCGATGTATGACGTAAATTTTGTGGATGAAGCAATCCTTAGAAAACTTGGTTTATATTACATACACATGCCCATTTTTTGTGACAATACTAGCACTATCAATTTGACTAAGAATCCTATATGTCATTCTCCCACGAAGCACATTAAAATTCGACATTATTTTCTTAGAGACCATCAAACAAATGGAGATATAAACCTAGAATATGTAGACACAAAGAAACAATTGGCTGACATCTTTACAAAACTATTAGCGGAAGATCGTTTCAATTATTTACGTCGAGAATTAGGAATTTTAGATATCAATAATATTAATTAATTTTATTTTAATTTTATTATACAAAAGCTGTTTTTTAGACAAGCCTACAAAGGGTCTGTCTGTAACCATGGCTCCAGCTAAAGTGAAACGGTACTTAAGCGTTCCCCTGTGAACCTCCGTTAGCTAGGACAATACCCCTACAGCTAATCTGAGACAGTCGCTGCGTAACGAAAATTTAATTCGCAAAATAATGTTAATTATATTAATTAAAATTTAAAATTACTAAACTTGGAATTAAATAATTGAAAAGGAATGATGAATGCAAAGTGGCATTTATTTCTGTGCAAAATATGTCAATCGAACTGTAGGCGAACTCGCACCGAATTTGGCACGAGTTCGGCCTGAGTTCGGTTAGTGTCGGGTATTTTAAGTCAGAACCGAAGTGGACCCCTTTCTATTTATCTCCTTTCTCCTTCAAATAGAGCCAGCAGCCGCGCGAAAGCACCCCTAAACCCTAGTTCTTCCACCTTTGACTCCTCTCAATTCCTTTAGAATTTCTCTTCAGAACTTTGGATTCGTGCGTGGAATCTCATTCTCTTCTACATACTTGACTTCTAGAAGGTATAATTTCTTTCTTTTCTCTATTTCAATTTCTTAGAAATTCTATATTTTTTAGAAATTATGCCTAGGATTAATAATCCTTTCAAGAGAAAGAAGACGGTGGCTAGCGAAGAAGCCTCCTCTTCGGATCCTCTTCAAAGATCTCACTTTTCACCCGTCCAAACGGACGACGGGACGTTCAACGAGTTTTTCTTTGAAACTCTTGAATAATCATTATTGTGGTATGCGAATTTTTTAATTCGCAATATATGCCCCAGCGCACCGATTAAGTGGACGATCTTTCGTCAGACAAAATGTTCTTTGAAGCATTGGGATTGCACAACCATATCATTCATTCTTTTTCCATTGCTAGTAATGCTATTCGGCTATTTTGCTGCAACTTCACCTTAGCCGATGACACTTTTACTGTTAAAAGCCATGTCACAATCATTGATATTCATTTCAAAGATGCCGACTTAGCGAAAATCCTAAACATTCCAAATGTAGTTTCTCCGCTAGACAATATCACTAAATTTGAATTTCCACGGGACACGACTTTAAACAATTTCAAGAACCAACTTTGTGCTCCTGATCTTGTCCGTCTTGGAAAGTTTAAAGCTGTACATTTGAACTTATTCTTTTATGAGTTACACTGTATTGTATGTTGTACTATTTTGCCAAAATCTACTTCCAAATACGATGTGACCACCCTTGAAGTGTTTGCACTTTATTATATTCATAATGGATTTCTTTTTCCGTCCCTAAGACGATTATCTAGATGATGGGTAGAGGTCACAAGAGGAACATAAACCTTGTCTATGCGATGACCCTTCCTATCATCTTGTAGTACTTCGAGATTGATTTATCTTCTTGTGCTCATGACTCAGAGCCCAAGTATCTTCAACTCACTCGTCGCAGCATAGCTGCCTCTCCTGTTCCTCCTACTGTACCACCTCATCTACCTCTGGATTACCCTATAATGTTTGAGGGTATCTACCAGCACTTATTTGATATGCGACGTGCTCAGCTGGATGAGGACAGAGCGTTTCTTACTGACACGTTGAGGGAACGCGAGTTTCGAGATGCTAGTAGGTTTCAGGCCCTTGCAAACTCTTTTGCGGATCTGCATTTTGCCCAGACTGGTTAGCATGCCAGTTCTCTTCCACGAGATCCTACTTTTTTTGGCTACCGCTACAAGGATGAGGTGGTTCATCACTTTTTTGAGCACGGTAATGCTTTTGATCGGTACCTGTTGACCCAAACTGGATCACAGTCAACATAATTTAGATAATTAACAAACTGATATCTGATATGATCCAATACGACACATCAAGTTCAAGACAGAATATCATCTATGATCAAATACAACGCATCAAGTTCAAGACAGACGTCATCTACAAGCTGTTACAATGCAAATGTTTTTGTTCTTAGTTTGTAATTTTTTAATTTATTGAGTCTAGAAAAATGTGTGTTGAGTCGCACTGAGTCATCTCAAACCCTAGACATATATGTCTAAGCTCCACCATGCAAAACAAACCAATTTCTGATCCAAACCAAACCACCCTCACCTATATAGGGCTTCTGGTCTGAGGTAGACAGAATTCGGGCCGAAGTCTGCCTAAGGCCGAACTCGGCCTCCTTAAAATTAGCAACCTGATTTTTAAGAACACCTTGCTACGAGCTGTCCAACGTTCAAATTTTTGAATATTTGGGACAGAATTTTGGCCGAACTCTGTCTTCCCTGACAAATATACATAGAGCTTGATTTCTTCCATTTCAAATCATCTCTCACTCTCAAGCTTTCTATCTTCTAAGGCCTTATATGCTCTAAGCCTTACTCTTCAAAATCTTCTAGCCACAAAACTTCCTAAGCCCCAAGGTGCTCAGTGCGATTCAGCTAGAAGTTCTGTGCAAGAGTGAAAAGAAGTCACTTGAAAAAAATTAGTTTCGCATCTTCGAATTCAATGTAGTCGAGCGCTTCCAAGGCTCGTGTCTGTAAGAAGTTGGCATGCCCTTCTGACTAAAGGCGCGTGTGTACCCTATTTCACAAATAGTAATTTAAACTTGAAGCAAGAGTTCTCGGGCCTGGACTAGTCCTCCACGAGAGAAACCAGGATATATCGTTGTGTTTGTGTTTCCTCTTCTAAACTCTTTTACTTTTCGCATTATTACTCTCTGATTATATATTTGCTTTCTGGACTTTGCATAGATTTATTTTTTAATTGGTCATTATAGACACAAACTCTATTCACCCCTCTAGAGTTGCCTACACGTTACATCAATTGGTATAAGAGCTTTGGTCTCTTGATAAAGGATTAACATCCTAGAGGTGATCTATGGCAACCACACAACCCATTTTCACCAACTACGATGAAGGATAGTCTACTAATAGGCCACCCCTATTTGATGGAACCAACTAAACTTACTGGAATACACAAATGAGTTTCTATCTAAAATCTCTAGGATTTGACTTATGGACCATAGTTACAGATGGTTATAAGAAGCCTGCTAGAATTGTAGTCGATGGGAACCTCATAGAGAAACCTCATGACAAATACACTGATCTAGAAAAGAAACAGGCTAGTCTAGATGCTAGGGCTATTAATGCTCTCTTCTGTGCTATAGACAGGACTGAATTCAACAGGGTATCTATGTGTACCACTTCATATGAAGTATAGAAGCTTCTAGAAGTGACTCATGAAGGAACCACTCAAGTCAAGGAATAAAAACTCAGTCGGCTAACACAAGAGTTCGAATCATTCAAGATGAAGCCTAATGAGACGATCACACAAATGTTCACCAGATTTTTCGATATCGTCAACCCTCTATCTTCCCTTGGAAAGAACTACTCCAATCATGAGAAGATACGCAAGGTGCTAGGGGGTCTAACGAAGAACTGGAACCCCAAAGCCACGGCAATCATCGAAGGCAACAATCTCACTACCATGTCTCTGGAGACTCTAATAGACAAACTAATGACGCATAAGCTTGACCTCAAGGACTTTGAAGAAACTACTCCAAAGGAAAAAGAAATCGCTCTAAGAGTTCATCGCCGAAAGACTGCTCCAGACAAAACAGACGATGATGACTCCGAAGGTGATGATCAAGTGCTCATGGTTCGCAACTTTAAATAATTTCTACGCTTCAACCAAAAGAAGAAGGAAAAACACAAAGATGACGATGAAGAGCCTATCTGCTTCGGTTGTAAGAAGACGGGATATGTCAAGAAAGACTGCCCTGCAGTAAAGAAAAGAAGCCGATATGATAAATCATACAAGAGGCCATCCTCTCGAAAGTATGCCAACACGAGCATTTGGCACGAAAGCGAAGCCAGTGACTCAAAAGAAGAAGATGACGCTCCCCGAGATACTGCAAATGTCTGCCTAATGGTAACGTCTGACAAGGTAACAAATGATCCGCTTGATGACTTTACTCTTGATGAACTTGGAGAAGCTTTTAGTGATTTACTTGAAGATCACAAGAACTTACTTAGTAAATACAAACACGAAAAGGATAAGATTAGGACTCATGAAGCTGAGATTCATAGACTACCATGCTTACTTGATAATGTTAGAGACACTTCACCTACAGATAACACTAAGGAGTTTTCCAAGCTTAAAATAAGCTTACACGATGCTGAGTCACGTTTTGAGAAACAAACACATGATCTTAACGTACTCAATAAAGAGCTTACGAAAGGGGAAAAGAAGTACAATACTGCAGTTGTACGAATTAGTGCTTTGACTACCAAATATGATGAAATATATGTTGCCTCTAAAAGATTAGAGATCAGGGTGGGCAAACAGGTTATTCAACCTCAAACTCAGTGTTACGGTCACAGCACTTACACGAGATAAAAGACTACTATAACCACCACCTTTTCGAAATAGGGGTATTTTTGACTTTTTCCTAATTATTGTTATTAGTGTGGTTTCACATTATATCTTGAGTGACAAATTAGTTTTCAAAACTAGAATTTATATTTTGATTAATTATCTAAAAAATTAATAGTGCATATGTGTTATTATTGAATATGACTAATGGTTAGCCTTTGACTAGAATAGTGGTTAGTAATCCTAGAGGACCTAAACTAACTTATTATGACCATCCAACTAGATGATTAGAACTAGCCTAAATGACCATTAGTTAGTCTCTGGCTAGATTAGAAGATTTAGTTAGAAAACTTGACTAAACACCTAATTAGGAAGAGAGGTTCAATCTCTAACTTGTCATAACTAAAGGAAGGTGTATAGTGGACCTTTCCTAGTTAACCAAACCCTAACTTTAACACCATATGGCAGGCCACCTTCCTATTGAAGCCCCACTTCATCTTATTCCTCTTTCCATTTTTATTTCAAGTCCTAATTTAGGAGCCTTTTTTCCAAATTGTTCCTACACCCAATTTTTCTCCAAATTGACCCAAATTTGTTTTATTCTCTTCCCTTGGAGAGGAGAAGCCTCTATTGGCTAGCTAAGAAGGGGTTGAAAGGATTTGGAGCCTTGAAGCTTGGTAGAGATCCAGATCTAGGAATTTTATATTGGAAATCCATCTCCCTTTTGGTATGAGCTCTCTAAACCCTTCCATTTTATTTCATTAGTGTAACTACATTCATTTATGACCCCATTTGCATTAGGGTACCATGAGAGAGGAGTTAAGGCTCTTCTCTTTCTATTTGAAGGTTTTTTCTATTTTATTTTTATGCAATTTGGGGAAAATCGAATTTGTGACCACCAAGAACTTTTATATCCTTTTTGAGTCGTGATTGGGTGTATGTGTCCTAAATAGGATACGTGGTGTTGTGTTATGGTATCTCATGATATACATGGTTAGATTTGGATATATACATGTGTTTCTTTTGTCCAAAATAACCCAAATTCGTAATAATATTCATCCACGTTTTTAGTAGCAATAGCAACTTAGAAATATTATAACTCCTAGCTTAAGACTCTAATTAATCTCCCACTTTTTTAAAAGAACCGTATCAAAGTTAGCTTTCAAAATATATATATTAATAGGCTAAATTTGTTCTAGAAATTTCTGTAAAACTGTTTGAGTGTCAGTTGTCTGAAAGACGAACACGTTTTGATATTTTTACGATTTCGGGAGCTACTGGACACGAAAATGCGATCCGTTTAAAGTTTCAGAAATCTAATACGAAGGGTTAAGACATACATTAATCCTAGAATTTAGTGAATATTTCTAATAGGTGTAATATTAGTTTTAAGTAGAAAACTGACTATACGATATAGGCATTTTGTGTATCCTGTGAGCCTATGTAGTATGGATATAAAGTGAATGTAGGTATCATATGTTGTCATGAATATGTATGATATAGTATATATATATATATATATATATATATATATATATATATATATATATATATATATATGTGTGTGTGTGTGTGTGTGTGTGTGTGTGTGTGTGTGTGTGTGTGTGTGTTTGTATATGTATATGTATATGTATATATATACATATTATTGTTAGGTAATATGTGTTAGTTAGTGTGTGTTAATGTTGATACAAATGGTTATCAAGTAAGCCAAATATAGATAAGTTATGTTTCAAGGTATTAAAGTTGTGGTCAAGGTAATAGTATAATACTTGGGTACCATAAGGATATTGATATCATGATACTCAAGTATCATGAGTAAGGATAAATGAGTATTAGGACTTGTGTAAGGTATCTGATTTGGTATCAAGTATTAGTATTAGAGTTAGTTGGATAAGTACATGGGAGGATAAAGTATTGGTCAAGATACTAAGATATTGTGTAATAGATAATATCAAGATGTCAAATGCTAAGAGTAGGATGAGTGAGTCCATGTGTGTATGATTGGTAGGGTATGGTAAGCATAGGATATCCTAGGATAATTTTGACAGGTAATGGAAAAGAATGGTATATTGATATATAGGTATATAGGTAAACATATTACAATAATCTATAGCTATACATGTCATAGGATAAGGATATAGATATCTTCGTATCAATTGTAGGTAACCTAGGATACATATTTATGCATATATTTATCGAAGATCAAAGGTAGATATCTATCAGTATATGAACATATAGAAATAAGATACTAGAATACATGTTATGTTACATAGGGTATAGGTAAGGTAGCCAAGGCATGGTGTAAAAATGTGGGATACTTAATGAATTAAGGTATCATGACATATCATGATATAAGATATATCAAGTATTAGGTAGAACATGGTATCCTAAGGATAATCTATCTATATATGTATATATAAGTGTGTAAAAAAAAAAAATATATATATATATATATGTATAGGTAGTTAAAGTAATTCTAAGGGTAAAGGTAAATACCTTAGTAGCAAGGTAACTCATGGGTATACATAGAATAGTAAGGATACAATATCACATATGTATTTCATATAGGTATCATATAGATACAAATATTATAGGATACATAGGAATACATATATATATATATATATATATATATATATATTTTATATATATATATTTATTTATACGTATAGTTAAGGGATATATTATACCATATGGATATGGTATATGGCTATCTTGGTGTAGTATGACATGTAGGGTGGATATATATATATAGTATTATAGAAGCATAGAAAATATGGGATTCTGGAACAAATTGACCCGCATAAAGAAGAGCCGCATGACAGACTCAGCATGTCCCTTGCGGCCCATCTTCACTAGACAGATTTTTGAGCCGCAGAAAGAATAGTTACTTATGCGGCCAAGCTGATCAACCCTTCTGATAAAAATGACAAAACTCTGTCAAAATTGGCAAAAAGGACTACGACCCGAGCCGCATGAACCTTATGTTGCTCAATCTATGTGCTTCATGAGGCCAAGGGTAAACTGCAATCTGAGCTGTATGAGCTTTATGCGGCCCAGAATATAGAACCTATGTGGCTTATAAGTCCCCAAGCTACATGCGAACTAAGGGAGACTGCCACATGAGTCTTATGTGGCCCAGCATGGCCGAACACTAAAAGGCTTATGCGGCTTAAATTAACTCAAACAGACTGATCCTATCTTGCGATGGGACACGTGACAGGCTGACCAAGTCTCACCCACCCAGAATTACTGTAACAATATCTCAACAAGTCACCAGCTGGCGGCCAAAGAGTAGGTCTTTATGTGCTGTTGTAGCCACGTGGCCACATGGCCATCTATGCGGCTCAAAACATATATCACTATAAATAGCAGGGTACCATACCCATGCAAAAGGCTGGCAACCTACGACGGACAATTTCTTCAAGAGCAAGGACCGTGTCAGATAGTCCAAGGAGTAAGGCAGAGTTGCTACACTTTCCCGAGCCTCTATCGTCACCCTCTAGAATCAAAACTAAATAATTGTACTTAAATTGTTTTCTAGAATTTTTTTCTAGGCTTTCTTTTGTGCAAGCGAGTTTGCAATCAAGTTCAATTCATTTGTATTTTTTTGTGCTTGATATTTAATGGCAAACAAGTATATGAGTAATGAAGTAACCAAGCACCATATGTAATTATAGACAAACATGTATGAGGGTATAGTAATAGGTAAATGGTTAGCGATATGGGTCTATAGTAGGATATATGGATATATGTATATAATATAGATAAAGGGTAAATGTTTAGATATAGGTAAAAGGTATATTGATATATGTTATGGGTAGGTAAAGGTAATGGTATTTGTAATAGGCATTGGGTACATCCATGTATATATAAAGTATAAATTGGCTAAAGTAATCCTAGATAGTAGGTAACTAGTAGAGATGTAAGAAATATGTATTGATACTTGGTAATATTAGCTATTATGGCTAATACTTTCAAGGTATAGATCTAGAAACGAGGTATTGAGTAGCATGGACTAGAAAATATAGTTTACGCAAGGTATTGACCCTAGAACTAAGATATTAATAATAGTTAAGGTATTTGAGATATGGGCTAAGGGTAAGTTGATAGTATCTATAGATGATATATGTGATTTGGGATACCATAGTATATATGGCTTGTTGAGAATTCATGCATGATATATATGTATATGATATAGTACTATAAGGTATCCTAGAGTATGTGGGTCTATGGTTAGAATTATAACTAGCTTAGATAGAGTTGACCCCTTTGACTAGACAGTTGACCAAACCCTAGATGTTGACTTAGTTTGACTAAGAGTTGACCAAGGGTTGGCTTTTGACCAAGAGATGTCTAGTATCATGTAGATTATATTGTACACTTTAATTATTATATCATGAACTCATTGTAACCTATACTGTTCTAAATAGGACTCTGTGACTCTAGTTTGGACATCTATATATATCAGTTGCTCAGGGTATCAGGCGAGTACATTCTCTGATAGTTTTTTATTGTATTGATATCTACTATATCCGATTTAGTTGTAGTATTTTACTTTATTTCCGACACGATGGTACACGGACTAGTATACGTCGGATCCTGTCATGAGATGTCATTCCTAGGTTACCATGGTATATTGGTACATTGTTCGATCTTGTTTTATGTACTTTTATAGAGGTCGATTCCTAAGGGGATTTGCTACCCTATTGGAGAATCACGTGTCATGACGTGATATATCCGAATCCATATACTACTCGAGAATGGGGAGTTATATTAGTGGTTATGTGATCAATACCCTCATGTATTCTCTTGTTCGCTTGTTCATAGCTCCACCCTCACTGCACGTAGGGTGTTGCCTGACCTGATACTAATTGTTCATAGATTTTTATTGTGGCCGGCCTGATCTTATTTTCGTATATTTTCTGTTCATAGTCGGTCAAATAGAACAGCCTAATACTGACCCAAGCCGATCACATAACGCTATAATATCTTGAGACACTATTTATGTTTATATTATACATCAGATATTCTTGTACTGCTTACATTCCAGTATTTTAAACCCTGACATGATATCGAGTTTTACATATACTACTTATTTCCAGTCTTGATCTCATCTTGTATTCCATTATAATTATCTCTTATAGAATTTGTCAATTCACATGGAACTAATGTTAGCATTTGTCTTTGCTCATATCCTAACAGGATAACCCTATTAATGTTTATAGAGGATTTAGATGCTGACTGCTCGACGTTCTATGGGTTTGGCACAGATGGAGACTTTGACTAGGATCTACCTTTGGTGATTGTGCCTGTAGAGAATGTACCTTCTATAGTGACCTAGTCTAGTAGGTTGACTGGACTGCGTTCCAGCTGATTTTTGAGACTTGTAGTATACTTTATATTTTGGGAACTTGTGTCATGTTTTGAACTCTGAACTTGTGTTGTGACTTTCATCTATTTCCAGTTTATCTTTCCATCTTATCATATTTCGTGCTATCTTCCTTAGATGTCTTGTGATTGAGTTATGACTTTATACCTCTGTGCGGAGATGACAGGTTTATATATTATATTTATATGCTATATTGTAGTTGACCTATACAGCGTTCTACCGCCAATTCTGCGGCGTAGGCTGGACGTACCCACGTGCTCGTGCCCCTAATCAGGGTGTGGGTCGTGACAGCTACTCATCACAAGAATACACGAGATAAGAAAAACACACATACACATGATGCACACAATTATACTTTTATGTACACATATTCACATGCAGCACGACAATCACCTACACATAGACATCATCATCATCTGCTCCTAACACAAACATGCATGTTACATGTCACTACTGTGGTAAATATGGACACACTTTACCACAATATAGAATCAGAAGATTAGTTTATTTAAATATGTATACATGGGTACCGAAGACTAACATTTCAGGACCCTCAAGTATTTGGATACCAAAGGTCACATCTACTCATGGTGTAAGTGGACATTCCTTAATCTTCTAGAAGCAAATAGATTTTTGATAGTGGGTGCTCGCGACATATGACTGAAAATGTAAATCTTTTTGCAACACTATCGATGAAAAAAGAAGGATATGTATCCTTCGGCAATAATCTAAAAGGTTATATTATAGGTAACGGTACTATTGGTAATCCTCCCTTTCATGTCATTAAAGATGTTTGTTTAGTAACAGAGTTAAAGCATAACTTGCTCAGCATTAGTCATCTTTCTGACAATGGATATGATATTAACTTTGGGAAAAATAAATGCTCTATATATGATAGATCACCTGGAGACATCGCTTTTGAAGGGATAAGGGACGATAACATTTATATATTCTATCTCTCGAAAGATACTAACAATGCAGGAAGATGCCTCTACGCTCACAAGGATGAAAGATTACTATGGCATATGCATCTTATACATGCAAACATGGATACCATATCAAGACTTTCAACCAAAAAGCTAGTGAGAGGACTACCAGATATCACATTCAAAAAGGATACGGTATGTGCCGAATATGAGAAAAATAAGGCAACAAAATCTTTATTTAAATCAATCAACTTCGAAAGTACTACTAGACCCTTGCAACATCTTC
The DNA here is from genome assembly GCA_029216955.1 of Iris pallida. Taxonomy (NCBI): domain Eukaryota; kingdom Viridiplantae; phylum Streptophyta; class Magnoliopsida; order Asparagales; family Iridaceae; genus Iris; species Iris pallida. The sequence goes on along the minus strand of JANAVB010011199.1, from coordinate 18,663,297 downwards.
ACATGGATTTGTTTGGTCCTAGTAGAGTAGCCAGTCTTGGTGGAAAACTCTACGCCTTTGTGATTATTGATAACTTTTCTCGCTTTACTTGGATTTTCTTTCTTTCAAACAAAAGTGATAATATTTTTGTTTTCAAAATTTTTGCTAAAAAGGTACAAAACGAAAAAGGCTTCATGATTACTCGAATGTGAAGTGATCATGGCAGCAAATTCGAAAACTCTGATTTTAAAAAGTTTTGTGATTTAAATAATTTTAATCATGAATTTTTTTGTCCTAGAACTCCCCAACAAAACAGTGTTGTGGAGCGGAAGAATAGAACTCTTGGCGATATGGCCAGAGTCATGTTGAATCAATTTTTACTTCCAAAATATTTTTGGATAGAAGCTGTAAGTACAACATGCCATCTCTTTATTAGGGTTTTGATTCGACCTATTTTGAAAAAAACTCCCTATGAACTTTGGTTTGGTAGAACCCCAACTATTTCTTATTTTAGAGTGTTTGGTTGTGACTGCTTTATCCTGAATACCAAAGACAACTTAGGTAAGTTTGATGCCAAAGCTGACGAAGGTATTTTTCTTGGATATGCTTCAAGAGTGAAGGATACAGAGTATTCAACAAACGCTCCATGATTGTCGAAGAATCTGCTAATGTTACTTTTGATGAGAATAGTAGTACAACAGCTGTTCCTGATGACGACAATGACGTACATATCAAATCTATAACTCCTACCTATAAGCTACAACATCTGGAACCAGTTCTCTGGACAGCTTACTAAAGAAGTTCTGCTTTACACCAGAACATCCAGAAAAGTTGGTAATTGGTGAGGTATCAAGAGGAGTAAGTACTCGTTCATCTGTTAGAGATTTTATAGCTAGCACTGTTTTATATCTCAAATAGAACCTAAAAATGTTGTAGAAACTTTTTCTATTAAATTTTAGATATCTGTAATGCAAGAAGAACTCAACTAATTCGAAAGAAATCAGGTTTGGGAACTTGTTCTAAACCTGCTGACCATTCTATCATTGGCACTCGATGGGTCTTTCATAACAAAGTTAATGAGGACGGTTTAGTCACACGTAACAAAGTACGTCTTGTAGCTCAAGGATACAAACAAGAGGAAGGTATCGACTACGATGAGACTTATGCTCCTGTTGTATGGCTTGAATCAATCTGCATGCTTTGTGCCTTTGCAAATTTCTAAAACTTCAAACTCTTTCAAATGGATGTCAAAAGTGCTTTTCTCAATAGTTTTATTAAAGAAGAAGTTTTCGCAACACAACCACCTGGTTTTGAAAATTATAAAAATTTTGATCACGTTTTCAAGCTTAAAAAAGCTCTTTATGGCCTCAAACAAGCCCCTCGTGCTTGGTATGAACGCCTAAGCACTTTTTTACATGAAAAAGGCTTGTCAAATGGGAAGATTGATACTACACTTTTTTTAAAATATATTGATGACACAATTCTATTAGTACAAATTTATGTAGATGACATTATCTTTTGGTCCACTAATGAGGTATTTTGCCAAGAATTTGCCAAGTGTATGCAGAATGAGTTCGAGATGAACATGCTGGAGGAGCTTAACTACTTCCTTGGATTGTAAGTCAAAGAAAACACACAAGGGATTTTTATTAGTCAATCAAAGTATACAAAAGACATGATGAAGAAATTTGATCTTGACAACATCAAACCAATCAGTACTCCTATGGCTACAACAACAAAATTAGAACCTGATAAAAGCGGCAAACCAGTCGACCAACGTAAGTATCGGGGCATGATCGTTAGTTTACTCTATTTAACTGCTAGTCGCCCTGATATAATGATTAGTGTTTGCCTATGTGCTCGTTATCAAGCGAACCATAAGGAATCACACATAAGCGCAGTTAAACGTATCTTTCGATACCTTAAAGGCACTGTTACAGTAGGCTTGTGGTATCCTAAAACCACATCCTTTGACCTAATCGGTTATTTGGAGGCTGATTTTGTTGGATGCAAAGTCGACCGTAAGAGTACCAGCGGTACGCGTCATTTATTAGGCAAAGCTTTAGTCTCTTGGTTTAGCAAAAAATAAAACTCTGTCACACTATCCACAATAGAAGCTGAATACATAGCTGCTGGACGTTGTGCTCAGATTTTGTGAATGAAGCAAACCCAAGCAGACTATAATTTATCTTTTAAGCACATTCCTATATTCTGTGATAATACTAATGCTATTAGCTTGATTAAGAACCCTATATGTCACTCACGCACTAAGCATATAGATATACGATACCACTTTTTAAGAGATCATCAATTGTAAGGCACTATTAATCTAGAATTCATTGACACTGATAATCAGCTAGCAGTCTTTTTTACTAAACCACTTGCCAAAGAGCATTTCAACTTTCTTCGTCGATAATTGGGGATCTTGGATGAAAATGTCATACCATAAACCTTGCATGCGCAAATACTTGTTAAATCATATTCATATATGTTGCATTATTTTGGGTACATGCCGAAGGGGTCCTTTTGTCAACAAGGCATAAAAGCCTAAGCGACACGGTGCCAAGTGTCTTTGGACTACCGCTAGCTGGGATCCGGCCCCTACAACTAACCTGAGACGATTCACATATACTGAATAATGATTCACAAGTCTATTGCATGTTTTACTTATTTTGTGGCCAATAAAATTGACTATTTCCAATTCAAGACCACATTTTCTACTTTTTGTGCCCATCCTTACACTGTTTGGATTTCTGGATCCACGGGGACTGAACTCGGGCCGAACTCTGCCTATGGCAGAATTCTGGCCGAACTCGGTCTGGTAGTTTCTGAACCTTCAGCCATTCTTGGCCGTCCGATCTGCTTCATCAAAGCCCTACGTTTTGCTATTGCAGCCGGCCCTACTTTATAAAACCACGATTTTTAAACCTCTCTCTTCATCTTCCACCTCTCTCCATCCACTTTTCTTAAAACCCTAACCCTAGATTTCTTAATTTTGGTGCTCTCTCCTCTCCAAACTCAAGATTTGAAGCTTTTGGGGGATTCTCTTTCATCTTCATCAATTCTTTTTGAGGTATATCTCTTGTAGCTTGTCCTCTCTACTCTTTTTTTTCATAGCACCTAGACTATTTTCTAGAGGAAAAAAGAGTAGAAATGAAGCATCTTCATCCAATCCTCCTCCTCCTAATGTCAATCCCCTTCACCCTTTATTTAATCCACCTCCTCCTCCCAATGCCGATACCTACAATGAGCACATATTTGTTTCTTTAGAAGCTTCTAACGAATGGTATTCAGACTTTTGTGGTCGTAGTGTGGAGCTGGGTCATCATATCAATTTTACCATCTTTTATGAGTTTGACCATAATTTTAAAGACCCTTGTCTTGATGAACTCGTATCTACATCTTCAAAAGTTTATCATAATGCCATACAAATATTTTATTGCAATCTTACTCAAGATGACAATAAAAATTATTCAAAGGTAGCCGGTATCGACATTGAGTTCGATGTCTTCGACTTGGCGGAGTATTTGCAACTCCCTGAACCCAACTCTTGGGAACGCCTTGTCGATGCTCGTGACTTCAAGTTTATTGGCGATATCACCCTAGAAGGTTTTAAAGACATGATGTGTGAACCCAATACTCGTCCTCGTAAACTTCGTGTCAAATATCTCAACCAACACTTTTATGAACTTCATCATATCATATTCTCTTCTCTTTTGCCAAAAGTCGGATCTACTGATAAAGTCACTTACCTAGAGATTACGGTACTTTATTATCTTTATTTCACCACCCCATTCAACTTTTTACGCACGATGATGAACTGGATGATTCGTGCTAGGAAGAAGCCTAATGCGCTTGTCTATGCCATGTACCTTCCTATGATATTTTCTGGTATCAACATTCCATTAGAAGAATGTCAGTTTTTAGGACCTCCTGCATATCTATCTAAGGCTCGTAGGACTGTTCCTGTACCTTTACCTCCTGCTCTTGTTGAGGAAGCATCATCTAATTCTGATGCCCCTCAATCTGAACCACCTGCTGCCGTAGATTCTATCAGAGACATATTGTGCGACCGCTTCCGGTTGGAAGACGATCGCTACACTCAGCTGGATTATCGGACCACTCTTCAGATGACCGACAATAGCAACACTCTTTACGACATCCAATACAACATGGCAAGGCATCCCACTATGCCTTTCCTACGGGTTGGGATCCTTCTCGCGAAGCCTACCGGATTGATGACCCTTGGGCCATGAGGTATCTGGATCCTGATGCTGCTTTTGTCGATCCTTATCACTCTGCCAGCGAGCCGTTAAATTCTTTTGGTCCATCCCGTCCTCTTGCTCGTTGATGGCTGTGGTCTACTATTGATGATGTTTCCGATGCACTTTAGTTATGCTTTGTAGTTTGTAGTTTCATTTCATGACACTAGTTATCTTTCTGATGTGTTTTATTTTATTTCACATGTATGACTACGAGTTTCTCATGATGGAATATCAAAACTGCTAGATTTCTCTATTAAAGTTTGGTTATGTTGTGTGTTTTCTCTCTTCACTTTGTCTATTTTTTATCTCATTACGGAGGAGCTATGCGCTATTTTGCTAAATGACAAAGGGGGAGAAAAATAGCATACTATGTGATATTTGATGTGATATTGTATATACATTATGTTGTGCCTGGATAGAGCTTTGTATCAAGACAAAAATATTCAGTTGTGGGAGAGCCACGTCATATGTGCAAATTATCTTCCCTCCTTCAACATGTGTCCAGGAATGAATATTGAGACATATAAATATCATTTTGTCAATTACCAAAATGGGGGAGATTGTTGACCCAAACTGGATCGCAATCAACCTGATTTGGATAATTAACAAACTTATATCTGGTACGATCCAATACGACACATCAAGTTCAAGACAGAACATCATCTATGATCAAATACAACGCATCAAGTTCAAGACAGACGTCGTCTACAAGTTGTTACATTAGAAATGTTTTTGTTCTCAGTCTGTAATTTTTTAATTTCTTGAGTCTAGAAAAATGTATATTGAGTCATACTGAGTCATCTCAAACCCTAGACATATCTCTCCAAGCTCTACCATACAAAATAAACTAATTCCTGAACCAAACCAAACCACCCTCACCCATATAGGGCTTCTGGTCTGAGGTATACAGAATTTGGGCCTAACTCTGCCTAAGGTAGAACTCGGGCCAAACTCTGCCTCCTTAAAATCATCAACCTGATTTTTAGGAACACCTTGCTACGAGTTGTCATGCCTCGATCCTGGAGGATCAAAATCTAGCCACTGGGTGTGATGCCGTACAAGTCTAGATTGCATTTGTACAAGACAAAACCATTATAGTTCCTCGTATTTCTCAAAAAACAACGACAGAGCAGCAAAACCAAGTAGATAAATTAAAGACACAACAAAATATGAATAAATGTATCTCTTTATTAATATTTGAAATCGATTACAAGAATTGTATCGGAATACGGAGTATACAACTGATTTCAAGGCTCTTGAATAGCCAACTAAATATACACTTGCCATTAGGCTACAACTGAACATGCCAACTTTGCTTACAATAAACTTGCCAATTTGTCTACAATCTCACTGATATATCTGAGTTATACTGTTCCATACATTATGTCCAGTATAGCAGAAGACATCATTTTGTATGAAGAGGTTCTGTGCACCCATCCGAATCATCAATGCCAAGCACTGATCAATCGATTTCTTCCATGCACGAGCACCTATAATATTGCCAACAACGTGGGTCATTACATCATGAATGTACTGGCGAGCGGTGCTGGCCCAACTCACCTAAGAAGACAACATTAAGTAATCATATTGTAGAATATTATTAAAAGTGGTCTTTCTTGTTGCCTTAGGGTCAATTAGCAGTTCATATCCGACAGAAGTAAAGCATGCATCTTATCTATATAACCAGAATAATATAAAGCATCTGTTATCACCCCTTGGAGATTTCTTACCCACGGTCATACAGCCATCCCTGTACATTTATAATGCTTACTCATCCTGCATAAGACATTGTTAGGAACAATATCATATTTTAATATATTTGTCACCGTTCGGGTGATTCTTACCAACAGCCAACATCCTTTCCTATATTTGGGTAATAACTTACTCCTCCTGTATAAGACATCATTAGCACTGGACCTATCTATATGAAGGTCACTGACTACACGTCATCTTGGACTTATTGTTAGACGGCTCCCTTTCAGCGGCGGGTAGCTAGCCCAGTCCGAAAGGTTTCTAAATCAACGTGCTACTACTTCAGCATTGTGCTACTACTTCAGCACGAGGTTTCCCATAGGATGAATCGGTTTCTAAGGCCTTGGAATACCGTTCAAGGAACCACCATGTCGACAAGTTGTCCATGACCATACAATTATATACAACTTATCTAAGAAGAAATCATCTAATGCATGATAAGAAAAACTAAGTAATAATCCATCTTTCTCATTCATATTGCCATCTTGCCATCTTGCCTTGAGCCAACGCTCACATTATCATTTGTTCCAATCCAGGGTCTTAGCGTAACCAACATTCTACATCAGCACAGGATAATAGAATGTTGTTACTCAATCTCTTTCCCACATCCTTGATACCATACATCTTTCAAACCAAACTCAATATACTCACCCCGAATTCTTGGGACTTAGCATTTGAGTTACCATCTATTCATCGAGCTAAGGCTCGATATACTCACTGCCTAAGTATTTGGGGCTTTGCCTTCACCTGTCATGTAATTTATTGCCAAGCACCTAAGCATGCAATTCATTGAATTGATTCGAAGTACACCATTCATAAAATGATTCGCAACAACTTTTGGTTCATGTGATTAATTATCTTTGATTATCTTTTCAACTTTCATGCAAGGTGTTATTCAACAACTCAACGAGTAAACATAACATACTATCCTTTATTTTAAGCGTGAAGCTAAAGGATCTTCAAAGGGTTCAACACTACTCACTTTTTATAAGACGATTCCGTCTCGATCACATAGCCTTCCGAGCGATCCTTCGTATATTCCCAAGTCCAAGAAGGCTTCATCGAACCAACCATCCATCATAAGGCATCTTGCGGGTCGGGGCACTACAATAGATGCCACTCAAAAAAGTTTTATCCTCGAAACTTAAAACAAAACTCATCCCCAAAACTTCAACATAATTTATGAACTTTCCAACGATCAACTTGCACTATTTAATATTTCTCCCCGAGAGGCAGGGGCAGGGGCACTGGTCGAGGAACGCACTTCGGTCTCTAGAGGGGGCCCAGCAATGGAGCCATCAGAGACCATCATCGAAGAAGCAGGGGTTTAATTTGGATACAAGAGGGTCGATCCCTCCGCGGGAGCAAAAAACGAAGTAATAATGGTTGGAGAGGGAGGACGGAGGTTGGGGTATAAGATGTCGTCCAAAGAAGAAGGGGCTGGATCAAAGGTGATAAATTGGAGTCGTCTTGAAACGTAAGATTTTACAAAGGTTGGGTGGAGGGGTGAGATAGCCTGTGCCTGCAGATGACGATGTTCCTGGATCCAAGGTCGACGAGACCAATCGGGAAAGATGTTCCATATGAGGGAAGAGCTTAGAAAAGAAGGGAGGAGGCGAAGGGTGTGTGTCGGTAGAGTTGCTGGTACAGGATGGAGGGGAATCAAAAGGGAATCCACCCAAAGTGGAGGTACTGCACCAGTTAGGTGAGAGGGTGCCCCTGCAACGAGGGATAAGGAATCGTAGAGGGGTGGTCCACAGGTAGTTCAGGAAAGGAGGTGTGTTGGCCCATTGGTCATGGTTAAACCTGATTTTAATAATTGATCTAACCATGTCTCGTTAGAAGGGCTACTTGGACGATCTGCTCAAACTGCTACTGCTACCGTTCAAGACTTGAAGCCGTTTTGCCATTGAGTCTGTATTTTTATTATCAATATATTTTTCATAATTTATTGAGTCTAGAAATACAATGTACACCGAGTCGTACTGACAAATAGGCTACCAAAAAATATTTTTAAAATACTTTTTGGATTTGAAAATAAGCCCACTGATAAAAGCTCCTAATTGCTTGACTTCTCAAAAGCCCAAAATCCGATTTGCAAAACCCTGACCAACTAATTCTGGCCAACAGAGTTCAGACCGAGTATGGCCCAAAATTGGCTCGAGTTTGGTTAGTAGAACGTTGGCATTTCAAACCTAGTCTCCCTGCAGTTACGGATGCAACGTCTATCTACCGAGATTCACTCAAAAAATTCTGCCCGAATTCTGTCCAAATACTTCCTTTGAAAAACCTATAAATAACAAAAAATTTCTTCCATTTCAACACACCAATTCACTTTCTCTTCTCTTCTCACTAAGACTACTACGGTCTTCCAAAAGCCTTCTAAGCTTTTATTTTTAAATCCCAAGCCAGTTACAATGCTCTAGTCGATTTGTCAGTACGGTACGGTCTAGAAGTTTTAGAGTGATTGTAATTAGAGTCTTGATTGAAGATAGACACTTCACAATTGAAGTTGGTCTAGTGCTTCGGATCAAAGACCATGTTGTACAAGTTGCAAGGACTTCGCATGAAAACTTGTATTTTTTATAGTAGATTTCAACTGGAAGCTGGAGTTCTTCCGACTGGATTAGTCCTCACGAAAGGAAAACCAGTATATATCCTTGTGTTTGTGTTTTCTCTCTACTCTCTACTTTTATATTTCCATATCAGTGATATATTTCTGTGATCTTGCTACTAAACATTTTTAATAGCTAATTTTCTGCTACCTACTCTATTCACCCTCCTTTAGAGTATAGTGCGTTACATTTCGTTCATACAATTGGTATCATAGCGGATTATACAGGTAAAGCAAGGTAATATTGCTATTATTATTTTGGATCACAATATCACACTTGGTAACTGTAAAATTCACAAGTGATGGCCAAGCCACAAACAGAACCCCATTGTTTGATGGTACAAACTACACATACTGAAAAACACATGTGAGTTTCTTGTTGAAATCTCTAGATTTCAACCTATGGTCCATTGTTGTTAATGGCTATAAAAAGCATCCCCGTGTTCTTGTTGATAGAGAATTGATTGAAAAAGCACATGACAAGTATACTAACTCTGAAAAGAAAGAGGCCAGCCATGACGCACGTGCTATTAACGCTTTATTTTGTGCTTTAGACAAGATTAAATTTAACAAAGTGTTTATATGCACAACATCCAATGAAGTGTGAAAACTTTTCGAAGTTACTCACGAAGGCACGATGCAAGTCAAGGAGTCAAAGATCAGTAGGCTTACTCAAGAGTATGAGGCGTTCAAAATTAAGCCAAATGAATCAGTTACACAGATGTTTTCGAGATTTCTAGATGTTGTATATCCTTTGTCTTCTCTAGGCAAGGAATACATAACCATAAAAATATTCGTAAATTGCTATGAGCTCTCACGAAGAACTGGATTCCAAAGGCTACTACAATTATTGAAGAAAATGACCTTACCACTACGTCTCTTGAAACGCTCATGGGAAAGCTACTCACTCACGAGCTGGAACTTCAAGACTTTGAAGACGTTGCACCAAAGGAGAAGTCAATTGCCCTCAAAGCACAACATCAAAGAACTGTCAAAGATGATTCTGATGACAGTGATTCTGATACTAAGGATCAAGCTCTCCAACTAAAGAAGTTCAAAAAGTTCATGAGATTCAACTGAAGGACAAAAGAACATAATAGCAACAGCAGCAACAAGAAAGAAGATCCTATCTGCTAAAGTTACAAGAAGAAATGACACATCAAGAAGGAATGTCCGACAGCATCATCATCAACTAAGAATAGAAACAAATATGAAAAGAGTTACCTAAAGAAATCTACTTTCTAGAGATATGCTAATATAAGTATATAGTATGAAAATAAAGCCAGCAAGAAGATGAACAATTAGAGATGCTGCAAATATATGGTTAATGACATATAATCAGGTAAACACTAATCCCCTGTTTGATACTTATGATGATTTTACCTTTGAACAGCTAGGTGAAGCCTTTAGTGACCTCTTAGGAGACTACAGAAAACTGCGTAGTAAATACCAGAACTCTAAGGAGGTACTCAAAGAGTACAAAGATGAAATATAAAGACTTACCGACCTACTAGCTGAGGTTAGAAGTAATTATAACCCTAGTGAGTCAAGTGAGCTTTCCTTTTTCAAATTGCAACTACACGAGATTATACGACTGTCCAAAGAAAAAGATAAGACCATTGCCAAAATAGGGGAAGACTTATCTAAAAAGAAGAAGAGCCATCAATGTGCACTAGTTAGAAATGACACTCTCACTGCTGACTATACCAAGCTTTATGACACTTCCAAAAAGTTGAAAATTAGGTTAAAAAATAGCCTAAGGTTGCTGCTTCCTACCCTAACACATGTCATTTACCGAAACATCGGAACATAGTCAAACCCAATACTGTCAGACCTAACCCAGCCAAACATTTGCACAAGAAGACTAACCGACATGCATTTTATTACAAATACCCAACTAGAAAACCAAAACCTACCAATCATGCACTACACACTGCACCTAACACTCAGCATGTTAGATATCATTATTGTGGCACCGTTGGACATATTTTTCCTGTATATAGTGTAAAGAAGTTAGTTGATTTAAAGATAAGTGCATGGATACCAAAGACTAACATATCAGGACCCTACTCATGTTAGAAGTAAGTGGATCCTCGACATCGGTTGCTCACGGCATATGACCGGTGACTTTTCTCTATTCGCAATATTGTCGAAGAAGAAAGAAGGATACGTCTCCTTCGGTAATAAATTTAAAGGGTATATAGTAGGTATTGGCAACATTGGTAAGGCCCCCTATCATGTGATTAAAGATGTCTGTCTAGTAACCGAGTTAAAATATAACCTACTCCGCATAAACCATTTAGTTGATCATGGTTATGGTATTAACTTTGTTAAAGACAAATATACTATAGTTGATAGCTCAACTGGTAGTACTATCATTGAAGGTATTAGGAAAGACAATATATATGTTTTCTATTTATTGGAAGATGCTAACAAAGCAGGTAGATGCTTACTCACCAAGAACGATGAGAGTCAACTATGGCATATGAGACTCGTTCATGCAAACATGGACATAATTTCAAGACTATCCACGAAGAAACTGGTACGAGTCTTATCTGACATCACTTTCAACAAGGATACGGTATGTAGTAAATATGAAAAGAATAAATCTACCTGATCCATATTTAATTCCAAAAATAATGTAAGTACCACTAGACCTCTACTATTACTACATATGGATTTGTTTGGGCCTAATAGAATTGCTAGCCTAGGTGGTAAGTTATATGCGTTTATAATAGTAGATAATTTTTCTTGATACACGTGGGTATATTTTCTTGCATGTAAGAACGATACATTATCTAAATTCGTCTCTTTTTACAATAAAGTCCAAAATGAGAAAGGATTCATGATCACTCGTATTCAAAGTAATTATGGTGGTAAATTCGAGAATACAGAGTTTGAACAATTTTGTGACACATGCGGTTATTTGCACGAGTTTTCCTGTCCTAGGACTCCACAACAAAATAGAGTTGTGTAGCGTAAGAACAGAACTCTATCTGAAATGGTTAGAGTAATGTTGACCCAATTTTGTCTACATAAATTTTTTTTGGCTGAAGCTGTCAATACAGCTTGTTACGTTCTCAATATAGTTCTTATTCGACCAAAATCCAAGAAGACTCCCTATGAGTTATAATTTGATAGAACACCCACAATTTCTTACATTAAAATATTTGGTTGAAAATGTTTTATTCTTAATACTAACGATAATTTAGGAATATTTGATGTAAAGGACGATAAGGGTATATTTTTAGGTTATACGGCCAAAAGAAAAGGGTACCGAGTCTTCAACAAAAGGACTATGATCAATGAAGAATCAATAAATGTCACCTTCGATGAACTAAATCAACAGATGATTGACGATGATGATGAAGACATCAGTACACCGAGCAAAGCACCTACAAAACCAGAAATCTGAACCAGCTACCTTGAGAGTCTGCCAAAAATAATAAAGTTTATGGCCGACCATCCCAAGGACTTGGTAATAAATAGGCGAGATTACCAAGGGTGTAAGTACTCGTTCCTCTGCTAGAGATATAGCTTCTTTTGTTGTATTTTTTCACAACTAAAACCTAAAACTATTGGAGAAGCATGTAGCAATAATTGTTGGTTAGATGCTATACAAGAGGAATTAAACCAATTTGAACGGAATCAAGTTTGGGAACTTCTTCACAAGCCTATTGATCATCCGGTCATTGGCACCCGCTGGGTATTCCGAAATAGTCACTCGTAAAAAGGCCCGACTCGTAGCTCAAGGATACAACCAAGATGAAGGTATTGACTACGATGAGACCTATACCCCAGTTACGAGATTAGAATCCATTCGCATGTTATGTGCATTTGCATATTTTTATAATTTCATTTTTTTTCAAATGGACGTAAAAAGTGCATTTCTTAATGGTTTTATAAAAGAAGAAGTTTGTGTAGCTCAACCTCCAGGATTTATTTATTTCAAAAATCTTGACTATGTTTTCAAGTTGAAGAAGGCCTTATACAGTCTGAAACAAGTCTCTCGTGCTTGGTACGATCGTTTAAGCTCCTTTCTACTTGATAACGGTTTTTCAAAAGGAAAGGTTGACACTACACTGTTTATAAAGTCTTTAAATGGAAATCTTCTTTTAATTCAGATTTTTGTTGACGATATTATCTTTGGATCTGCTGATGAGTCTCTTTATCAAAAAATTCCAAGTACAATCAGAATGAGTTTGAGATGAGCATGATGGAAGAACTCAAATTCTTCCTTGGAATGTAAATCAAACAAACAAACAATGGGACGTTCATTAATCAAGCCAAGTACACAAAATATTTACTAATGAAGTTCGATCTGGAAGCCGTCAAACCTCTTGGAACTCCAATGGCAACTTCAACCAAGATTGATGTAGATAAATAAGGCAAACCTATCGACATACGTAAGTATCGAGGTATGATTGGTAGTTTACTTTATTTAACTGCTAGTCGCCCTGATTTAATGTTTAGTGTTTGCTTGTGTGCACGTTTTCAAGCTAACCCTAAGGAATCACACATGTGCGCAGTTAAGTGTATCTTTCGATACCTTAAAGGTACTTCTTCTGTCGGCTAATGGTATCCCGAAACTATGTCCTTTGACCTAATCGATTATTCGGATGCTGAATTTGTTGGATGAAAAGTAGATAGAAAAAGTACTAGTGGTACATGTCATTTTTTTGTTAAGGCACTAGTTTCTTGGTTTAGCAAAAAGAAAAATTCTATCGCGTTATCTAGTACTGAAGCTGAGTATATCGCCGCAGGACGTTATTGTGCACAAATTTTGTGGATGAAGCAAACCTTAGAAAACTTTGGTTTACATTACACACATATGCCCATTTTTTGTGACAATACTAGCACTATCAATTTGACTAAGAATCCTATACCTCATTCTCCCACTAAGCACATTGAAATTCGACATCATTTTCTTAGAGACCATCAAACAAATGGAGATATAAACCTAGAATATGTTGACACAAAGAAACAATTGGCTGACATCTTTACAAAACTATTAGCGAAAGACCGTTTCAATTATTTACGTCAAGAATTAGGACTTTTAGATATCAATAATATTAATTAATTTTATTTTAATTTTCATTATACAAAAGCTGTTTTTAAGACAAGCCTACAAAGGGTCTATCTGTCACCACGGCTACGGCTAAAGCGAAACGGTACTTAAGTGTTCTCTTATGAACCTCCATTAGCTGGGACAATACCCCTACAGCTAATCAGAGACAGTCGCTGCGTAACGAAATTTAATTCACAAAATAATATTAATTATATTAATTGAAATTTAAAATTACTAAAATTGGAATTAAATAATTGAAAAGGAATGATGAATACAAAGTGGCATTTATTTCTGTGCAAAATACCTCAATAGAACTGTAGGCGAACTCGCACCGAATTTGGCCCGAGTTCGGCCTAAATTCGGTTAGTGTCGGGTATTTTAAGTCAGAATCGAAGTGGCCCCCTTTCTATTTATCTCCTTCCTCCTTCAAATAGAGCAGCAGCCGCGCGAAAGAGCCCCTAAACTCTAGTTCTTCCACCTTTGACTCCTTCCAATTCCTTTAGAATTTCTTTTCCGAACTTTGGATTCGTGCGTGGAATCTCATTCTCTTCTACATACATGACTTCTAGAAGGTATAATTTCTTCCTTTTCTCTATTTCAATTTCTTAGAAATTCTATATTTTCTTAGAAATCATGCATAGGATTAATAATCCTTTCAAGAGAAAGAAGACGGCGGCCAGCAAAGAAGCCTCCTCTTCGGATCCTCTTCAAGGATCTCTCTTTTCACCCGTCCAAACGGACGACGGGACGTTCAACGAGTTTTTCTTTGAAACTCTTGAATAATCATTATTGTGGTATGTGGATTTTTTAATTCACAATATATGCCCCGACGCACCGATTAATTGGACGATCTGTCCGTCAGACAAAATGTTCTTTGAAGCATTGGGATTGCACAACCTTATCATTCACTCTTTTCCCATTGCTAGTAATGCTATTCTGCTATTTTACTGCAACTTCACCTTAGCCGATGACACTTTTACTGTTAAAAGCCGTGTCACAGGCATTGATATTCAATTCAAAGATGCCGACTTAGCGAAAATCCTAAACATTCTAAATTTAGTTGCTCCGCTAGATGATATCACTAAATTTGAATTTCTACGGGACACGACTTTAAACAGTTTCAAGAACCAACTTTGTGCTCCTGATCTTGTCCGTCTCGGATAGTTTAAAGCTACACATTTGAACTTATTCTTTTATGAGTTACATCGCATTGTCTATTGTACTATTTTACCAAAATCCACTTCCAAAGACGATATGACCACCCTTGAAGTGTTTACACTTTATTATATTCATAATAGATTCTTTTTTTGTCCCTAAGACGATTATCCGAGGTCGCAAGAGGAACATAAACCTTGTCTATGCGATGATCCTTCCTATCATCTTCTAGCACTTCGAGATTGATTTATCTTCTTGTGCTCATAACTCAGAGCCCAAGTATCTTCAACTCACTCGTCGCAGCATAGCTGCCCCTCCTGCTCCTCCTAATGTACCACCTCCACCACCTCTGGATTACCCTATGACATTTAAGGGTATCTACCAGTACTTATTCGATATGCGACGTCCTCAGCTGGATGAGAACAGAACGTTTCTTAAAGACATGTTGAGGGAACGTGAGTTCTGAGATGCTAGTAGGTTTCATGCCCTTGTAAACTTTTTTGCAGATCTGCGTTTTATCCAGACTGGTTAGCATGCCAGTTCTCTTCCACGAGATCCTACTTTTTTCGGCTACCGCTACAAGGATGAGGTGGTTCATCACTTCTTTGAGCACGGTAATGCTTTTGATTGGTACTTGTTGACCCAAACTGGATCACAGTCAACCTGATTTAGATAATTAACAAACTGATATCTGATATGATCCAATACGACACATCAAGTTCAAGATAGAATATCATCTATGATCAAATACAATGCATCAAGTTCAAGATAGAAGTCATCTACAAGTTGTTACATTGCAAATGTTTTTGTTCATAGTCTGTAATTTTTTAATTTATTGAGTCTAGAAAAATGTGCGTTGAGTCACACTGCGTCATCTCAAACCCTAGACATATCTTTCTAAGCTCCACCATACAAAACAAACCAATTCCTGATCCAAACCAAACCACCCTCACCCATATAGGGCTTCTGGTCTGAGGTAGATAGAATTCGGGCCGAAGTCTGCCTAAGGCCGAACTCGGCCTCCTTAAAATCAGCAACCTGATTTTTAAGAACACCTTGCTTCGAGCTGTCCAACGTTCGAATTTTTGAATATTTGGGACAAAATTCTGTCCGAACTCTACCTCCCCTGACTAGTATAAATAAAGCTTGATTTCTTTCATTTCAAATCATCTCTCACTCTCAAGCTTTTATCTTCTAAGGCCTTATATGCTCTAAGCCTTACTCTTCAAAATCTTCTAGCCACAAAATTTCCTAAGCCCCAAGGTTCTCAGTGCAATTCAGCTAGAAATTCTGTGCAAGAGTGAAAAGAAGTCACTTGGAAAAAATTTAGTTTCGCATTTGCGAATTCAAAGTAGTCGAGCGCTTCCAAGGCTCGTGTCTGTAAGAAGTTGGCATACCCTTCTGACTAAAGGCGTATGTGTACCCTATTTCACAAATAGTGATTCAAACTCCAAGCAAGAGTTCTCGGGCCTGGACTAGTCCTCCATGAGGGAAACCAGGATATATCACTGTGTTTGTGTTTGCTCTTCTAAACTCTTTTACTTTTTGCATTATTACTCTCTGATTATATAGTTGCTTTCTGGACTTTGTATAGAGTTATTTTTTAATTGGTCATTATAGACACAAACTCTATTCACCCCCTCTAGAGTTGCCTACACGTTACTTCAATTGGTATCAGAGCTTTGATCACTTTATAAAGGATTAACATCCTAGAGGTGATCTATGGCAACCACACAACCCATTTTCACCAACTACGATGAAGGATAGTCTACTAATAGGCCACCCCTATTTGATGGAACCAACTAAACTTACTGGAAGACACAAATGAGTTTCTATCTGAAATCTCTAGGATTTGACTTATGGACCATAGTTACAGATGGTTATAAGAAGCCTGCTAGAATTGTAGTCGATGGAAAACTCATAGAGAAACCTCATGACAAATACACTGATTTAGAAAAGAAATAGGCTAATCTAGATGCTAGGGCTATTAATGCTCTCTTCTGTGCTATATACAGGACTAAATTCAATAGGGTATCTATGTGTACCACTTCATACGAAGTGTGGAAGATTCTAGAAGTGACTCATAAAGGAACCACTCAAGTCAAGGAATCAAAAATCAGTTGGTGAACACTGGAGTACGAAGCATTCAAGATGAAGCCCAATGAGACGATTACACAAATGTTCACCAGATTTCTCGATATCGTCAAACCTCTATCTTCTCTTGGAAAGAACTACTCCAATCAAGAGATGATACGCAAGGTGCTAAGCGGTCTAACGAAGAACTGGAACCCCAAAGCCACGGCAATCATCGAAGGCAACGATCTCACTACCATGTCTCTGGAGACTCTAATGGGCAAACTAATGATGCATAAGCTTGACCTCAAGGACTTTGAAGAAACTACTCCAAAGGAAAAAGAAATCGCTCTAAGAGTTCATCGTCGTAAGACTGCTCCAGACAAAACAGACGATGATGACTCCGAAGGTGATGATCAAGTGCTCATGGTTCGCAACTTTAAAAAATTCCTACGCTTCAACCAAAGGAAGAAGGAACAACACAAAGACGACGATGAAGAGCCTATCTGCTTCGGTTGTAAGAAGACGGGGTATGTCAAGAAAGACTGCCCTACAGCAAAGAAAAAAAGCCGATATGATAAATCATACAAGAGGCCATCCTCTGGAAAGTAGGCCAACACGAGCATTTGGCTCGAAAGCGAAGCCAGTGACTCAGAAGAAGAAGATGACGCTCCCCAAGATACTGCAAACGTCTGCCTAATGGTAACGTCTGACAAGGTAACAAATGATCCGCTTGATGACTTTACTCTTGATGAACTTGGAGAAGCTTTTAGTGATTTACTTGAAGATCACAAGAAGTTACTGAGTAAATACAAACACGCAAAGGATAAGATTAATACACATGAAGCTGAGATTCATAAACTATCATGCTTACTTGATAATGTTAGAGACACTTCACCTACAGATAACACTAAGGAGTTTTCCAAGCTTAAAATAAGCTTACACGATGCTGAATCACGTTTTGAGAAACAAACACTTGATCTTACCGTACTCAATAAAGAGCTTACGGAAGAGAAAAAGAAGTACAATACTGCTGTTGTACGAATTACTGCTTTGACTACCAAATATGATGAAATATACGTTGCCTCTAAAAGATTAGAGATCAGCCTGGCAAACAGGTTATTCAACCTCAAACTCAGTCTTACGGTCTCAGCACTTACACGAGACACAAGACTACTGTAACTACCACTTTTTCGAAATATGGGTATTTTTGACTTTTTCCTAATTATTGTTATTAGTGTGGTTTTACATTATATCTTGAGTGACAAATTAGTTTTCAAAACTAGAATTTATATTTTGATTAATTATCTAAATAATTAATAGTGCATATGTGTTATTATTGAATATGACTAATGGTTAGCCTTTGACTAGAATAGTGGTTAGTGATCCTAGAGGACCTAAACTAACTTATTATGACCATCCAACTAGATGATTAGGACTAGCCTAAAAGACCTTTAGTTAGTCTCTGGCAAGATTAGAAGATTTAGTTAGAAAACTTGACTAAACACCTAATTATGAAGGAAGGTTCAATCTCTAACTTGTCATAACTAAAGGAAGGGGTATAGTGGACCTTTCCTAATTAACCTTACCCTAAATTTAACACCATATGGCAGCCCACCTTCCTATTAAAGCCCCACTTCATCTTATTCCTCTTTCCATTTTTTTTAAGCCCTAATTTAGGAGCCTTTTTTTCCAAATTGTTCCTACACCCAAATTTCCTCCAAATTGAGCCAAATTTGTTTTATTCTCTTCCCCTTGGAGAGGGGAAGCCTATATTGGCTAGCTAAGAAGGGATTGGAAGGATTTGGCACCTTGAAGCTTGGTAGAGATTTAGATCTAGGAATTTTACATTGGGAATCCATCTCCCTTTTGGTATGAGTTCTCTAAACCCTTCCATTTTATTTCATTAGTGTAACAACAATCATTTATGACCCCATTTATATTAGGGTACCACTAGAGAGGAGTTGAGGCTCTTTTCTTTCAATTTGAAGGTTTTTTCCATTTCATTTTGATACAATTTGGTGGAAATCGAATTTGTGACCACCAAATGTTCGATTCGTCTTCCCAAAGGAACTTTCATATCCTTTTTGAGTCGAGATTGGGTATATGAGTCCTAAATAGGATACATGGTGTTTTGTTATGGTATCTCATGATATACATGGTTAGATTTGGGTATATACATTTGTTTCTTTTGTCCAAAATAACCCAAATTCGTCATAATATTTATTCACGTTTTTAGAGCCATAGCAACTTAGAAATGTCATAACTCCTAGCTTAAGACTCCGATTAATCTTCCACTTTTTTAAAAGAACCGTATCAAAGCTAGCTTTCGAAATATATATATTAATAGGCCAAATTTGGTCTAGAACTTTCTGTAAAACTGTTTGAGTGTCAGTTGTCTGAAAGACGAACATGTTTCGATATTTTTGCGATTTCGGGAGCTTTCGGACACGAAAATGCGATCCGTTTGAAGTTTCAGAAAGCTAATACAAAGGGCTACGACAAACTTTAATCCTAGAATTTAGTGAATGGGTCTAATAGGTGCAGTATTGGTTTTAAGTAGAAAACTGACTATACGACATAGGCATTTTGTGTATCCTGTGAGCCTATGTAGTATGGATATCAAGTGAATGTAGGCATCATATGTTGTCAAGAATATGTATGATAAAGTATATACACACACACACACACACACATATATATATATATATATATATATATATATATATATATATATATATATATATATATATATATATATATATATATATATATATATATATTATATATGTGTGTGTGTGTGTGTGTATATGTATATGTATATGTATATGTATATGTATATGTATATATATATATATATATATATATATATATATATATATATATATATATATATATATAAATAAAAAAAAATATAAATAAAATATATATATATATATTTATATATATATATATATATATATATATATATATATATATATATATAAAAAATATAAATATATATATATATATATATATATATATATATATATATATATATATATATATATATATATATATATATATTATTGTTAGGTAATATGTGTTAGTTAGTGTGTGTTAATGTTGATACAAATGGTTATCAAGTATGCCAAATATAGATAAGTTATGTTTTAAGGTATTAAAGTTGTGGTCATGGTACTAGTATAATACTTGGATACCATAAGGATATTAGTATCATGATACTCAAGTATCATGAGTAAGGATAAGTGAGTATTGGGACTTGAGTTAGGTATCTGATTTGGTATCAAGTATTATTATTAGAGTTAGTTGGATAAGTATATGGGAGGATAAAGTATTGGTCAAGATACAAAGATATTGGGTATTAGAACTAGGTAATAGATAATATCAAGATGTCAAGTGCTAAGAGTTGGATGAGTGAGTCCATGTGTGTATGATTAGTAGGGTATGGTAAGCATAGGATATCCTGGGGTAATTTTGACAGGTAATGGAAAAGAATGGTATATTGATATATAGGTGTTGAAGTATGGAAAATAACAAGAAAAGTCCATGCAACTCAGATAGAAAGAGCCTCATGCGGCTCAGGAACCCGTTAGACATTCATGCGGTTCAAAAGTCCTTTAAAGCCTCATGCGGCTCGGATAGCTCCATGTGGCTCAGGAAGGAGTCACGTGACCCTAAGCAGTTCGCCTCTACAGCTGGCCATAAAGCACTGCCTCATTAAATGTCCTGACGGCAGTTCTGACAGAAAGGCGAAGTGGCAACTCTGAAATAAAGCTGCAATAATGACCCTGACATGATAGCGTGCTCCTAGGGAAAAGAAGAAAATCTTTTATAGCTGGCATGATCCGCTAAGTCCAAAAGCTCCCTATGCGGCTGCCACCTTCATGTGGCTGCCTCCTTTATGCGGCTTGTAGAAGCATGGAAAAGAATAAAGAAAGGTCTATGCGGCCAAGAATCTCCATGCGGCTCTAGAGCCCATGCGGCTCTGAGAGCCTATGCGACTCAGGGGTCCATGCGGCTCAGGGGTCCATGTAGCTCAAACATCTATACGGCTCGGATAGACCCAGAGCCACGTGGCCTTCGATAGTTTTTTCCTTCATCTTTGGCTGCATTTAATACCCTGAGGCCGACATCTCTGACAAATGATAGCTCTGACATAAAGGCGCAATAATGACTGACATAAAGGCATGTTCCTATGGAAGAGAAGGAAATCTTCTCACGGCTGCAGAATCCATCAAATCTCGAGGCATGCGACTGCTGCATTTATGTGGCCGTCCATCTTCATGTGGCTACATCCTTTATGCGGCCGTCCATCAGCATGCGGCTGTCCACTTCATGCGGCCGCCCATCTTTATACGGCTGCATTCCTTATACAGTCGTCCTTCAGCATGCGGCTGCCCACTCCCATACGGCTGCCCATCTTCATACGGCTGTTCATCACCATGCGGCTGCCCATCTTCATGCGGCCGTTCATCCTCATGCGGCCCACTCATATGCGGCTCTGTCAAGATGACCCAGTGAAGACACGTGGTGCTTCTCACGGCGATTGAGACACGTGGCAGTCTTATCTTCCTAGAATTATGGGTGCTAACAAATCCTAACAAGATCAGATTTGTTGAAATCACCATAATTTCCTAGATCAAGTCAAATCGAGCAAATTAGACACGTGGCAATCCCTCACAAGTCGCGAATATTCATGACAATCAACATTTATTGCCCACAAAGATTTGGTGCAATCTACATTAATTACCTAGATTTGCTACAATCAGAATTAATGGCCAGATTGACTGATCTCTAGCCGCCAACTTATCATGGAGGCAATCATGGCAAACCCTAATGATTGTATCCCACTTCTATAAAGTGCAAGGTGCCATTCCCTTGCAGAGAGGATTTTTTGGAAGAACTTTTTTTCGAAGAGTACCAGAGCACTTGGAGAGATTTGAAGAGAGACAGCAGAGAGAACAAGAAGAGCATTTCTTCATCAACGCCAAGCAGTTCTTCTCCCGAGCCAAGGCTGCATTCGATCGTCCAAGGAGTAAGGCAGAGCTGCCGTTGCTTTCCCGAGCCTCTATCGTCACCCCCCAGAATCTAAAATAAACAATTGTACTTAGATTGCTGTACCTAGGTTTTCGTTCCTAGGCTTTATTTGTACAAGCGAGTTTGTATTGTGAAGTAAAAGTCCAGTCCTCCGATAATTATTCTGTTCTTTTATATTTCATAGAAAACATGATGGCGACTCTGCTGGGGACAAACTTCTCCACGGCTGAGGAGTTGGTGATGCAATAGGATACAGCCAAACTTGGCTCCACACAACAAAAGATGGTCGTCCGCTTCGACCAACAGGCGTTTGAAGAAATGCTCTCTGAAGGAAGCGCTGGCCCGGTCCAGAAGCGAACCCGCACAAAGAAGGCTCGCAGGGAGTGGAGGCCAAAGTCATTTGCTCCTCTCCAAGCTCTGGACGGAGTACTTTCTGCTACCCAAGACGGCGAAGGCAAGTCTCATGCGGCTCCACTTCAAGCCATAGAAAACTCTGTTGTCCCCAAGTCCGACAGAGGAAAGCACTATGATGCTGGACTTACAGGGGCAAAGAGTGATTCTATGCGCTCCAGGAAGAAACCGAACAAAGGCACTAGCCGCAAAATGAAGACTCATGCGGCCAAGATTGCCAGCCGCATGAATGATGTCCATGTGGTCGAAACTGCCAGCCAAATGCATAACACTCATGCGGCCAGGATTTCCAGCCGCATGGAGAACACTCATGCGGCCAGGATTTATAGCTGCATAGAGAAGACCTATGCGGCTGAGACTTCCAACCGCATGAAGAAAGCCCATGCGGCTACGACTGCCAGCCTCCTGAAGATTATTGATTCCAGTCGCATGTCGCCTGCTCTACGCGGCTTAGTCTTCGACCGCCTCTTTTATGGTCCTGATCTCTCGTGCTCCCGAGATGACATGTCTGACTCTCTCCAGCACCACTTAGACTCTTCCTATTTTGTGCCCTCACGCACCAGAGTAAAGAAGTCTAGGGCAGCACGAGCTTGGCAAGCTCAGTCCGCTGACCCAACCTCTGACCATCCGAGCGTTCCACATACTGTTATGCGAGCCTCTGATGGAAAGTTGTACAGAACCACTCGAGGCCAGCCCCCGACGGTAAATGGACAGGATGGTTCCCAAAAGTCTCTTAAAATCCAAGGAGCAAACATGGTCGCTCCGGACCCATCTGACTTGCGTGAGGCTATCCTCCACAAACGCAAGGAAAGAGAAGGGGCCTCAGGGTGCAAAGAGTCCTCCCACTGACGTCACTGCATCCAAATTATCGTCAATTGTTGTTACAATAACGCAACGATACGAGAATACCGGCAGTCCGTCTTCCAAAGACTGTAACAACCATGTTCAAAAGATGAGGCACTTTCCGTCGTCTCCTGCAACTCTACTCAGAAAATCCTCGCCGATGGGAGAGGAAAGAAGACAAACATTTCCAGCCCAGAGATTTTAACCACTAGGACTAAGAGACTGTCGTCTAAATGGTTGCCCACCACCGGAGTTTTCTAAGGTACCCGTTTAAAGACGAAATCTGCTACAGTAGGAGATTCATCGTCCGCATCACTGGGGGTTGCTGGAACTGGGGGTAGCACTCCTCCGAACCTCCACGATAATCCGATATTCTAGGAAGACGAGCTGGGGGAAACAACTCTTCCATCAGATGCAGCAAATTCCGACGTCCCCGAGGACGTCCCCAATTCCTAAGATGAGGCAAACTCGGAAGCTGGGGGTACTGTTCCTTCTGAGTTCGAACCAGAGGAAGACATTCCTACATACCCCGATGAGTTCTCATTACAGGGGTATGATTCGGAGTGTACGTCATCCACCGTCCCTTCCACTTCTCCTCATATGAGGACAGTATTCATGACAAACAACAACCAAGATGGTCCTAGTGATCGCCAATGCATCGACACTCTGGAGGCCATACTGCACACTTTAGTCAAATCGGTGGACGAAATCAAAGCAGTCTCCCTACTCTGCAAGGAGAGACACCTGGCCAAACAAACTTGGGTCCCACAGTCAATGCAGACTCGAACTCAGCGGCACCAAACCCGGGCAATAATCTTCCTGAAATGTCGGCTCCTACCGCTGCAGACGAGGGCAGAGAGGCAAGACGAGAATTCCAGGAGCTCTGGGCCATGTTCCACGCCCGAGAAAACTGCCAAGACCTCAGGATATGACAATCGTATCCCACTGCGTAGAGAGATGTTCCATACCCACCAAAGTATAAACCATTCTACATCAATCCATATGATAGGAAGACCTCCACAAGTCGGTACATCACTTACTTCGAGGTCACTACCGACCATCTACCCTATTATGATGCCATCCTTACACGATTGTTTGCCATTGATTGTAAAAGAACAGAACAATTATCGGAGGACTGAACTTAGACTCACAATACAAACTCGCTCGTACAAAGAAAGCCTAGGGACGAAAACCTAGGTACAGCAGACTAAGTACGATTATTTATTTTTGATTCTGGGGGGTGACGATAGAGGCTCGGGAAAGCGACGGCCGCTCTGCCTTACTCCTTGGACGATCAGTATGCAGTCTTGGCTCGAGGAAGATCTGCTTGACGTTGATGAAGAAACGCTCTTCTAACTCTCCTCGAATTGCTCTCCTGGCTTCTCTCTCTCTGTGATTATCAAGAAGGAAGGGGGAGCTCTCTCTGTGGAGATCTCTCTCTTCTTATTTCTTTTGGTGCCGACCTCTCTCTCTCTTCTTTTTTTTTCAAGGGAATGATGCTGGCTATTTATAAGAGTGGGGGGGTGATCATTAGGGTTTGCTAATAATTATCTGTTTGGAATGTCGGCGCTCCTTCATTCTATCTGAACCCTTGATCCTGATTATAGTGAATCTCGGCCATTAGTGCGGATAGCATCGTATCTCATGAGCAATTAATGCTAGCTGCTTTAAATCCTTGTGATTGATTATGCCAATATCTGATTGCTCACCACGTGTCCCATTAGCTGGATGATAAATGATATGCCCCGATCTCAGTAATTATGACGATGATGTCAAATATATTTGTTGAGATTCGGTTAAATATCTTATTGATCCCATGCCACGTGTCTTAATTGTGAGTCCTATCAGAGCCGCATAGGATTGACTATCCTCGAACCGCAGAGAGATACTCTTCCTGAGCCGCATGAGACAATGCCTCATCGAGCCGCAGGGGACGAACCTTCCGTGAGCCGCATATGTATAGTCTTTGCGAGCCGCATGAGCTAGCATTGTATTGAGTCGCAGGGATTGAGCTCTCGGTGGGCCGCATATGGCTGATTTCTGCTAACCATATAGAGTGACTTCTTCGTGAGCCGTATGGAGCTGTTTTCCATTTAAGCCGCATGAGAGTTGCCACGTGGCAACCTAGGATTTCTGACGGTTCGAGTCTGAGATCTTCTTCCTTTCCCGAAAAGTCTGTCATTATGGCAGAGCCATTATGACACTTTATGTCAGAGCAGTCACAGTCGCCAAGTCGTGTCAGAGCATTAAATGAGGCCACCCCCAAACGACCAGCTGTAGGAAAGGATTACACATGGCATCCATCGAGCCGCATATGCCTTGCTGAACCGCATACGCTCCCGAGCCGCATGCGATTGAGAGTCTTTTTTAAACCGCATAGGGCCGCTCCTGTGTTAGCCGCATAAGCTTCTTACTCCGAGCCGCATGGATCTTTATTCTAATATTTTCCATGCTTCTACAGGACCCCCTTCAAAGTTTTCAATTTGTAAAAATTGGAATACTTTGAACAAGAAGCATGGCCCCGTTCATGCCGCATAGGATTTTTCTGTCTGCCTGAGCTTCCTAGCCGCATAAGTGCCTTAGCCGCATAAATTCATCTGGCCGCATAAACTGGTTGCCACGTGTCTTGAATACGTGTGCAAATCTTTATTAAGTGCCTTTGATTTGATTTAACGCCGCCTTTTTTGGGGGAGGATCCCAAGAGTCGATTTTGCCTTGACCGAAGCGTTTTGCCTTTATTCTTTGGGGGCGGCGCGTAATCCGAGGCATACTCCAATACGTCTGTTTGTTTCGTGGGTCTCTTTTGCCTATAAATAGGAGTCTTTAAGCCTCTTGGGGTTTTTCTTTACCTTCTCTCTTTGCTCTGAATCTCTATTTGCTGTCTTTGCTCTTCGTCTTTTAGCAACCGACAATGGCTCCCAAGAAGGCTGCAGCATCGAAGGCCGCCTCATCTTCTGTGGCAGCGAAGGGCAAGAAAGCCGCGTCTTCATCGACTGCGGCGGCGAACATGGCGGCTCTCTGTTGACTGACGTACCCGCTTTTCACCCCGACGTCCACCCGCCTATCGCTGGTAAGGGTCCCTTAATATGAACTGCCATGGCTACGCCGCATATTTTATGCGCGAGCCTATATTCCAAAGCATACTGTGTATCCGACTCATGTCTGGGCCGTATGGGGTATGACCCAGGTTTGAGCCGCATGGAAGTGGTTGCGTAACTACTTCTTTAACAGGGCTGCATAAGCTCATCCTCGCTGTACTGCATAAGCTCATCCTTGCAGGGCCGCATAAACGTTTTCGAGCCAGACATACTCCTTTCGGACCGCATAAGTTCCTCCGTACTGAGTCGCATGAGTTCCCTTCGAACGGAACCGCATGATTTTATTCGTACTGGACCGCATAGGCTCTTTCAAACTGAGCCGCATAGGCTCATTTGAATTGACCTGTATAAACCGAGCCGCACCTATGCTGAGCCGCATAAGCATCATGTGTTTTTGTCGTTTCAGCTATCATTTTGACCTTGTTTCTTTTGCCTTTCTTCAGTGACTCTGCCCGTGAATCCTGCTGGGGAACTTATGGTAGGCTCGCGTCAGTTTGCCTCGGGCGTTCATCGGGATGACTTAGTTCGTCAAGTGTCCGAACAGCTACTTGTTGATGAACCTTTGGAGCGACTAAATGCCATCAGGGTTCAATCCTTTCAGTTCCTTGTTGATATGATAAGCTCTGGGCAGTTGACGGGAAGTATCTGAAACCGGTCTTCCTCTTTGGGGATGCGTTGGTTGTAGAAAACTCCCGAGTGTTGGATGTTTCGTAGAGTTGGGATTTTGACCTGGACGGGATGCCGATTCACATCCCTATTATGAAGCGCCATTTCCCTTTTGAGTGGTTCAATATGATCGTTCGGGATAGGCAGATGCCGGACACCCTTACTCCAACCAGACCGGGGATGTTTGTTGGTAATATCCGTTATAACAGAGCTACTGGGTCAGTACGCGCAGTCAAAGATCCGGCCAGTCGGTCCGTGATGGGGTTAGTTCCAGGTACCTTCATCAACACCCCTGGTCCTAACTTTTCATTCTTCCAGGCTGATACCTTCCTGAGTCAGCTTGCTCGCAAAGGGTCCTATCCTATTGGTAGGTTGGTCCTGCCGGGCTGGGTACACCCCATTCCTCCGTGGGCTAATCTGTCCTCATGGATCGTATGAAAGTATGAAGAGTTTTTGCGGGGAGTCAACCTTTATGAAGCTATACGGGGTACCAGCCACGGGTTGCCCGTTAATAAGCCACTGTTCATGGCCCTTTTGGAGATGTACAATCATCGAACGGGGACCTTTTTTACCCCTGTTGGAGAATTAGGGCTCGCTCTTCACGAGATGTATGCTGTCTCCAAGCTCCCCTGGGGGGATGAACCCTTCGAAGTGTATACGCCGACGAATGAGGAGCTCCAAGATTTGGATCAACGATTCCCCGGTTTCGTCACCGTGTATCAAGAATTATTATGCCATCATAGCACCTGTCACCGGACGACTATCCAGAAAAATGATAGCTCGGAGGGGGACTCTCCCCATACTAAATCTTGGGTTGCATACCTTTTCAAATTTAGCGCGGCTGGCCGGGTTACTTTCCGAGATCGTTTAACTCCTAAAGAAGTGGAGGTCTTGATGTCGACTGCCCGGAGGTCGAAGTCTCAAAGTGACAGGTTCGGGAGCCAGATTGACTCCTTTAGCTACTTTCGTTATAGTACTTGGCGGTTGTCCGAGAAGGCACTCTTGGCCGGATTTTTAATGTTGTGGCTGTGCAATTGCGTGGTCTCAGGAGGGGCAGGTTCTATTGAGAGGATCAGTCGCCACTTCATTCTTCCTGCCGTGAAGTTGGCCTTTGGGGTCAGGCTGGCCCTCCTTCCTGCCATGGTGTGCAGTATTCAACATGGTCTTCGCACCTTCTCGTCCAAGGTCATTGCTCGTGACGTGGAAATGGATTTTGAACGTGTAGAATTGCCTTACCATTACTTGCTGGGATGGCTGTTGCTGCATTATCAATCCTTGATGAGACCCGGGACGGGAGATGGCGTTACAGGTGATGACGCATTTCTTTTCAAGTATCACCACCAGCCTTGGGAATGTAGTACCATGCCGGCGTGTCGGAGGATGCTGGCGAGGGTGGATGGGTACAATTTTTTTGTATCCGTTCCTCGTTTCACTGATCAAGAGGTGAGGAGTGTTCATGTTGATGGGGTCGGACCTCCTCATTTCTTGCCTGAAAAGATGCGTTTCTGGCTGCGCAACATTCGCCCGGCGCATCTAGTTTACCGGAATCGCACCACCGTGTATTTGGAGCCCTACTTGCCTAGTAGGTTTGCCCGTCAATTTGGGTATAGTCAGCTATTCCTCGGGCGCCCCAGTTCTCACCTGGGATTTGAAGGCAGCATTTTTGATGGTATCAGAGCATGGAGCTACTATGACACTTGTCATACTCGGACTAGCTTCTTGGTCCCTGCCGCAAATGTGACGGATGAAATCCTGCATATGGCAGCCATGTATCATGTCACGGCGAATCCTCCTCCCCTCGATTTTGACTTGAGGACTAGCTTCGTTGCGGGCACTCGCCTAGCGGAGAAGGCTATGATGTTGAGAGCAAAGAAGAAAAGGACGAATAGGGTTCCCTCGCCCGATTTCGAATCCTTCGACACAATTGAGGAAAATAATGAGCGGGACGGCGAAGACTCCTTTTCCTCGGGTGATAGGATAATGGCGGGTCAGCCTCCCGTTATGGCGGCTGAGATGGCGACGGGACAACCGTCGGCCGTATTTGACGAAGCAGTGGGCCCGTTACCGTCTGCGTCGAAGAAGGTACGGGTAGATCTATCGCCCGCCATGCTTGGTCCTTCGCGTAAGCGAGGCAGGCATGAGCCTACCGGCGGAGAGGTAACTTTTTCTGTAAAGAGAGCGGCTGTCGGTCCCCGTAGGCTGCTTATTACGGAGAAGGGTGAAGGTGCAGACGATGTTCCGGAGGTAAGTCCAAGTCAGAGTTCTATCTTTGTTGTAGCTTTCTTTCCTCTCGGGGATATGACTTGATCACTTTTTCTTTGTAGGCGTCTGACGAACCAGGCTCTCCTGAACCATCTGCTGCCTCAGTAGTTGATCCGGCCCTTGCCGCTTTGATTAGCGACACGTGTGCCGCGGTCCTCTCTGCGGGGGCTCTCTCAGCGGCGACTAAGGACTCCCAAGCTGCTGAGGCCCCAGTCCAGGGTGACGAGATTTCTGAATTTCAACGAGATGACGCCATCCTCGGTGCATCCCCTCCCGAGGATGCAAGGGCAGATGAGTCTTTTATTCCTGAATCGGAGGCTGTTGGTGAAGAGGTTGTGATGGCTGTAGGCGAACCTCAGCCTCCACATTCCTCCACTGGTAAGCTGAGCCACATATTGACCACCGAGGGGGCTTATTTGCTCTATCAGCATATCCTTCAGGTCAAGTCGATTCATGGTTGCCTTGGCCGTGCAGGTCCTGACCCTTTATCTCCTGTCGCTGATGT
Source organism: Iris pallida (assembly GCA_029216955.1). Lineage (NCBI taxonomy): Eukaryota > Viridiplantae > Streptophyta > Magnoliopsida > Asparagales > Iridaceae > Iris > Iris pallida. The sequence continues at coordinate 18,633,566 of JANAVB010011199.1, read as the reverse complement.
TCTTGGGGAAGGCCCGGTCTACCGTGATCTGGGGAAAAGGAGCGTTTCCTCCCCTTCGTCATCGCATGTTGAGGAACATTCTGCCAGCTCTGGGCAGATGGGGATGGAGTTGGTGCTGGCCCCGGCCTCGTCTTCGGCTGCTTATACGGCTCCGGAGATTGACTTTTCGACCCTGCCGAGCATCCAAATTCTGAGGGCCGCTGAAGAGGAATTGACCGATGTTCAAGCGTCCTTCCGTACGAAGTTGGTTTCTCTTGTGGCAGGAGCGGCAGATTCTGTCGTGTCTTCTTCCGTGCTACCAGCCACACTCCTGCTGACACCGGTTTCCTCGGAGGCTCTGGACGAGGTGACACAGGATGTGGTTGACAGCTTTTATCGCCACTTAGGGAGGGGTATAAATGCTGCCGTAGAACGGGGGGGTCCCTTTTTCTCTGTCTCTACGGGGAGCTCGGGGCCAAATTGACACTCTGAAGGGTCTTTCTGTCGGGCTGGGGTTAGCAGCGTTCCTGGAGACTAAGCTGACAGAGGCTGACCAGCTTGTGACCCAACTGCTGGCAATACGGCAGACTGGTTTGCCTGCTGCGATCGAACGAGAGCGGGGCTTCCTGGTTGCTGCTCGGGACAAGATCAAGCTCGCTCGAGAAACTGTCGGGCTGGCTGTGCAGGGGGATCTTGACAAGTTCTCCGTCTCCTATGACCGACTGGGTCGTCGGAGTCAAGCTTGTAGGGCCCGGGAAGAATCTGCCTCTCGTGGAATAGCTGATACGAAGGAGCGAATTCTCGCACTCCAGAAGGAGTTGGCCTTCTTAGAGTCAGAGCGGAAGGCTGCTCATGCAGAACAGGAGTCGATTGCTCGGGAGGTCGAGAGGGTTTCCCGATCTTCTGTCAACCTGGAGCGGGCCTTCAAGAAGTTTGAGGACAACTGACAAGCCCATGCTCATCTGGAGGATGCGACGGTGCTGAACCAGGAGGCGGAGCGTCGAGCCAAACAGAGGCTTGAGCGGTCGGTTGCCTTGATAAAGGACCGTCTCATGGCGTTATGTGCTCCAGAGCAGTGATCCGTCCTCTGTCTTCTTTTTTTTTTCTTTTCTCTTTTAATTTTTGTAAGGGATGTGATCTCTGCTGATGTAGCCCTTTGATTTTTGAATAAATGAGCATGTTTCAACTCATCTTTTCTTTCTTGTACTTGCGGTGTTTATGGAACCGGACTTACTAGGGGATTATTTGTGGACCTGTTACCCTAGGCGTACCTTGGTTTTAGGGACGGATAACAAGTTTGATCAGGATGTCCGGGACAGCCACAGCAAAATGGTCATGGATGTTCTCGGTACTGGGGAAGGAATGCCGTAGAGCAGCTGGGCTCCCGGGGCATGGTAAGATGGTGGATTTATGCTAAGAAGCTTAGCAAGGGATATTTGTGGACCTATTATCCTTGGCGTACCCTGGTTCAGGATACGGATAATGGGATGAAAGGAAACCAATCACATTTGCTCAGAGGTTATGATGACATGGCAAACATGAAGGTTTTATCGTGAAATCTTCCTGCTCAGCGGTAATGAGAACATGGCAGGAAAGACTTTACGGAAGCTATTTGTGGTCAACAGAGGACATTTGTGGTCAACAGAGGACATTTGTGGTCAACAGGGGACATTCGTGGACCTATTATCCTTGTCGTACTCCGGTTGTGGGTACAGATAATAGGTTAAAAGGGGATCGACATACTTGCTCAGAGGTAATGTGGACATGGCAAATATGACGATTTCTTCGACGGAGCCTTCCCACTCAGAGGTAGTGAGGACATGGCAGGAGTGGGCTCAATGAAGATTGGGTACATAGAACGACTCAGAGGTAGGAGAACGTGGAAGTTCTATGCGAGGGGGCGGTTTGTTTTTGGTGGAAGTGAAGACGACTCAGAGGTAATGAGGACATGGTCGTTTCGGAAATTGGTGGATCGACTACCCTTTTTGTGCACTGGGAGTGCGGGTAGTGAATCCTGAGGGAGGATCTCTGCCAGGAAGAAAGTTCAGAGGTATAATCATACTTGACTTACTATCTGAAAGAGTGACCGAAATGTAAGTTCAGAGGCACCAGCTGGTACATAACTTGGTAATTTGGACTATTGAGGGAGTGAGAGTACAGCGGCACCAGCGGGTGCATGACTCGATAATCTGAAATAGGGTGGATGAGAGTTCAGTGGTACTAAAGGAGTACATGACTCGATAATCTGGAGAATGATGGATGGGAGTTCAGTGGTACTAAAGGAGTACATGACTCGCTAATCTGGAGAATGATGTTCAAACATAGTATTTCTTCAGGAACTTGCCGTTGACGGGCAACATGAGCAAATCTCCGTTCGGCTTAGCGAGGCGGTAGGCACCGTTGGAGAACACGGTCTCGATGACAAATGGACCTTCCCATTTTTGCTGAAACTTACCGGTGGTCTTGTGAGTCATGACCATCGGTCTCCGGACTGCCAGAACAAGATCACCCACTTGGAATGTTCTGATTTTAACTTTTTTGTTGAAGGCTCCTGAGATGCGTGCTTGGTATAGCTCGATCCTTTGCTGAGCTTGGAGGCGCTTTTCATCTAAAGCCTCCAACTCTTGTAGTCGTCGTCGGTAGTTATCATCCGTCGTCAATTGATAAGTGAGGGCGACGCAGAGTGAGGGGATCTGAGTCTCCAAAGGGAGGACTGCCTCACTCCCGTACACCAGAGAGAATGGTGTATTCCCGGTGGCTGTTCGAACCGTGGTGCGATAAGCCCATAAGCACTCGCCGAGCTTCTCGTTCCAGTCGCGTTTGTTGGAGGAGACGAACTTCTTGAGGAGTTTGATGATTGTTTTATTGAATGCCTCTGCCAACCCGTTTGCTGCCGGGTTGTATGGTGTCGAAGCGACATTCTGAATGCGGTGCTTATCGCAGAATCGGTAGAATGCATGGCTTATAAACTGTGGACCATTATCATGGATGATTCTTCGTGGTAGTCCGAAGCGGTAGATAACGTGATGCTTAAGGAAGCTGATCACGTTTGAAGTTTTAACTTCTGTGAGTGGGACAGCCTCCGCCCATTTAGAGAAATAATCAATGATCGCAAGTATGAAGCGGTGTCCTCGGGAGGAAGGTGGGGTGATTGGACCAATGATATCCATTCCCCATGCTTCGAATGGCCAGGATGCCACCGTTGGATGCAGAAACTCGGATGGTTGATGAATGAAATCCGCGTGGACTTGGCAGGCCTTGCATTTTCTGGCATAATCTATCGCATCTGCCACCATTGTGGGCCAGTAGTAGCCCATCTGGCGAAGACGGTCCTGTAGCTTAGGGTCGGGTTGATGGGCCCCACAATCACCGTCGTGAGGTTCTCGTACAGCTTCTGTAGCTTCCACGTTCGACAAACATCGGAGCAATAATCCGTCGTAGGAGCGGTGATACAACATTTTCGTCTCTGTATCGTAGAAGAATCTGAGAGAGCGCCGTCTGATAGAGGTAGCTTCCTTTGGATTCTCTGGGAGGATGTCGTATACGACGAAGTCGATGAACGGCTGTCTCCAGTCCGGTGTGTCGTCGACCGTCTGGGCGGAATAACTTGCCATGGCTTGAACATTGTTCTTGGGACAGACCAGTTCGTGGCCTATTACGTCAACTGAATGATGAGCTTGGTTCGGCACTGCTAAGGAAGCGGCAAGGCCTGCTAGGGCATCGGCTTCGATATTTTAGAGTCTGGGGACGTGTTCGATGAAGAATCTCTCGAATGATGAGATAATGTTGATCGCAATTTGATGGTAGGGGATCATGTCTTCATGGCGAACCTCGTATGAGCCCCTGATCTGATTGACGATTAGTTGGGAGTCGCCGTATGCTTCAAGGTATTCTACCCCCAGCTCTTTTGCAAGTTGGAGGCCAATGACCAGAGCGTTATATTCGGCCACATTGTTGGAGCAGGGTTCCGTCAGGGAGTAGGCACGATTGATCACCAGCCCAGTAGGAGAAATTAATACCACTCCGACCCCGACGACGATGTTTCCCTTGTGTCCGGTCCTTGAGGCGCCATCGAAGAACATTCGCCATATGTTATCGTGGGTAGCTGTATTCGAATCGGCGACCTCGTCTGGGATCTCTTCATAGATTCTAGATGACTCCGATCTAGGTGGGCTGCCAAAAAGTCTGCTAGGGCTTGACCCTTAACAACCTTTTGCGGGACGAAGATCATATGATAGGGGGACAGCAATATTGCCCATGTGGCGAGGCGAGAGCTGAGGGCCCCTGGTTTAGTCATGAGGACTCTGAGAGGGTTGATTCCTGAGATCACATGTATGGTTTGCCCCGTGACATAGTGCCGCGTCTTTTGAATGGCGAATACCAGGGCGAGGCATTCTTTCTCCACAGCGGTGTATCGGTGTTCGGGCCCGACCATCATTCGGCTGAGATAGTAAATAGCCTGCTCGTGGCCTGTGTCGTTGTTTTGTGCCAGCAGGGCACCGAGGGAGTGTTCCGTTGCTCGTACATAGAGCAGGAATGGTTTTCCAGGGACCGGGGCCACCAGGACTGGAGGATTTGATAAATATTCTTTGATGTCATCGAAAGCGCGCTGGCATTCCTCGTCCCATACGAATGAGACTCCCTTCTTCATGAGGTGGGTGAACGGTCGGCATCGCCCGGAGAGGTTGGAAATGAACCTCCTGATATAAGCTAGCCTCCCTTGGAGGCCTCTAAGTTCACGGAGATTTCTCGGGGGACCCATCTCCATGATTGCCCTCGTTTTCTCGGGGTCTACATGGATGCCCCGTGCAGTGATGATGAAGCCCAAGAACTTCCCGCTGGATATGCCCAAGAACGATTTTGTAGGGTTCATCTTCAGATTGTGGGCTCGTATTAAGTTGAACACCGTTCTCAGGTCTTGCAGATGATCCTCCTTACGGCGACTCTTGACGGCGATGTCGTCGACATAGCATTCCACTGTCTTGCGTAAATGTTCTCTAAAAATGATACTCATGGCTCGCTGATATGTAGCGCCAGCATTCTTTAGACCGAATGGCATGACTGTGTAGCAGTATGTGCCAATCGGGGTTCGGAATGAAGTGTGCTTTTCGTCGTCGGGAGACATCTTGATTTGATTGTACCCCGAGAATCCATCCATGAATGACATATGTTCAAAGCCGCATGTATTGTCGATCATGATGTCTGTGATAGAAAGGGGAAATTCATCTTTGGGGCATGCCTCGTTCAGGTTGCGAAAGTCGATGCAGATTCGAATCTTCCCATTCTTCTTGAGGACGGGTACTATATTGGCGACCCAATCAGGATGTTGCTCTTCATGAATGAAGCCGCTGGCTATTAGCTTGTTGACTTCAACTTCAATTGCGTCCATGATGCCTGGGCGGAAGCGTCGTTGTTGTTGTTTGACTGGCTTTGCATATGGCCGTATGTTGAGTTTGTGAAGAGCAATATCGGGGTCTAGCCCCGGCATGTCCTCGTAACTCTACGCGAACACGTCGATATATTCTCTGACGAGTTTCAGCAGTGATTCTCGTTCTTCGTTTGTCAGGCTTTTACTGATAAAGATCGGTTTTGGAGAAGGTTCGCTGCCGAGATCCACTTGTATGACCTCATCTTCAGTAGGAGGTTCTCTCAGTTCGAACCGTTTTTCCTATTGCGCGTCTAATTGCTGGGCCCATGGTTCTAGCTCAAGGATTTCGGGGATGTCTTCGTCTTCCTCGTAAGCGTCAGCGAACGCCATGTTGACTGACATGATTTGTCTGAACACATCTCCGATGCTGGTATCTGAGTCGGAAGTCGGTGATCCGGTTGAATGTGACTGCCAGTCGCATTCTTCATCTGAGCTTTCAGGGGTCGTAGTAGGCGTTACATACCCTAAACCGCATCGGGTTTTGTTATAGTAGTTCCGTGGTTTGCCCGCTGGGACTGGCGTCTTCAAAGGTAATCGTCGTCCAGTGCCGTAGTTCAGTCCTGGCGTTGTCTCTAGATCATACCCCTGTTTCTGCATGAGATATTTGGATTGAGGGCTATAGAGATACAGAGGCAGTCTTCCGGCATCTGACCCGAAGTCGACTTCTTCCATAGCGGGGGAATGTGGGTTGTTCGTCCGGCCGAAGGTGATCGGGTGGTCCCCTCCCTCGACTATTCGGTAAGTGTCTTCTACTAGAGTAAGTCGGATGGCGGTGTACACGTTTGTCACCTGTGTATGTAGGTGAGTGCCTATACCGTATTCCATAGCGTACATTGTACATAGCTTATTGAGCTTGGTGTAGTTCAAAGATAACCCTTTATTGATGAAGTAAGGTATCTTTTCTAGAGGGATTACATCATCTACGGAGGGGGTATCGGAGTGGGCAGCCACATACTTGGCCAATTCTGGTTCTTCTTCGGCCACCCCCTGTATAAATGAAGACTGGGAGGACGACCTAGTCAGCTTGATCTTCAGAGGCTCAACTGGCAGAGCAGATCATGGAGTTGTTAGTAAACTAGCAACCCCCAGTTTGGTGCTTGATGTGAGGCGAGGGGTGGCTGGTTCGCTAGAAGTGTCAGACCTCGCATCGAGGTGAAGAACCTTCTTGGGAAGGCGTATTATGAGCGGTCTGTCGGAGGGATTGGGCTTCTCCGTTTGGAGCTGACCGACTCTCGGTAGTCTGATGGTAAGTGGCCCTGTTATGGGTCTCGACGCTTGGCCGGACTTTGGCAGCCGAATTCTCATCTGTTCTTCTTGTGCGGAGAGACTGATTGCGTCCTTACGCAGAGTGGCCGTAAGGGGTACAGAATTGCCCGGTTTGCGAGCCTGAAGGTGGATCGTTAGAGGTTCTTCTGATCCTGTAGCCGTCTTGTTGTGAGTTTGCACATCTTCTTCGACCAGATGCTTCTTTGATTTTTCGTATAGACAGGAGTCTGAGTAATAAGATTCGACCCCCTTGAAGGGATCGATATCGGCAAACTCTGTCCTCACGAAGCCGTGCTTATCGACATATTTGAAGCACTGGTGTAGCGTAGAAGGCACGATCATGTAATCGTGTATCCAAGGCCGCCCCAGAAGGATATTGTAAGAAGTGTCGGCATCTATGACATAACAGGTGACTTCTGATTGGAGATCGCCGATCTGACACTTCAAACGGATCTTCCCTATTGGGTAGCTCCTGCCCGAATTGAAACCTCTAATGGCGGTGCGTGTAGGTGTCAGGCGATGCATCGGAATGCGAAGATGATGTAGCAGACCCTTCGGAATGATGCTTATAGAGGACCCAGGATCAATATGCATTCGGTCCACCTTTACGTCTCCGATGTATCCAGTGTAGTATAGCGGGCGATCATGCAGGTTAGTTTTGATGAGCATATCTTGCGGAGAGAAGACGATATTGGGCATTGCTCCCGTACACGCACTATCTTGGAACCCTGCAGGTTGGTTATCTCCCGTGAGGTTGACCTGAGCCAAGTATGCGTCGGCATTTTGGAGCGCCTCACTTAAAGCTGTGCGGACATCCTTTGAGAGCCTGAGGAGTTCATATAAAGACAATTTGGCCGGGGTATTAGCTAATTGCGCTAAGATGTCGAAATTGTAGGGCCTCTCCAGCCCCTGAGGTGTCTCCTTCCGGAGGGACTTGTCGAAGCGAGTCTCCTTCGGCCTAGGCTTGTCGGTCGTCGAAGGCTGAGCCGGTCCCGGAGCATCATTGGTAGTGGGCGGATGATCATCAGTCGCGCTTTCGGTCACCGGTTGGGCTTGTGTTCCGGATCGAGTAGTGACGGCCGAGACTTCCTCTTCTTCCGCCGAGGCAGTACAGCAGGATCTGACTTTTTCATTTTTCCTTTTAGAAGGTGGAGAGGGCTGAGTTACCTCGTGGACTAGGTCCGGATGGACCCACATGATTTCCCCTCGTGATGTGGTGAGGGGTATTAGACCAGCGGCTTGATCGTAAGCAGGTGGCAGATTAGCAATTTCCATTGTTGCCAGAGGGATAGGTATAACCCTGTCCTGAGTCTCTGTTGGAGGGAAGCTGCCGAATTGTACGGACACCATATTGGCTGCCACGGTTACCTCTTCGAAATCGATGGCCAGGGCGTTCGAATCGATAAGGTTTTGGATGTACCGTTTCAGTTGGTAGCAGTCGTGTGTAGCATGGTGGACGTAGCGATGGTAATGGCAGAACTTTGGGTTCTCCAGATCAGCCGGCCGAGGCTCCCGTCTTGGTGGAGGAAGCTGAATCCTATCTCCTTGTATAAGCATGTCCAAGATAAGCTTGACGTGGCCGTCTTCAAAGGAATAAGTGATTTGAGGCCATTGTTTGTCTGCTGGCTGTGGCTCGGGCTTCTGGGCTGTATCGGTCACCATAGCCTGCTTGCCTTTGTTGTCCCGGTTGCGGGAGGGGCTACCCCTATTGTCATTGCTGGTGTTGGGACGCTTGCTCTTGTTCTCTCCCTCTGAGATATGCAACCCCAGTTGGCGAGCCTTCTTCAATCGTTCTTCAGCACTTGTAGCACTGATGATAAAAGCCTTCCAGTCCTTGAACTGACTTTCGCCCATCCAGAGACTAATTGTTGGAAGTAGTCTCTTTTGGCAAATTTCAATCAAAGAAGAGTCCGGGTTGCCAGATGGTAACTTCATTGCGGTTTGACAAAACCGCTCAATGTAATTTCTCGTCAGTTCTTTCTCTCCTTGAACGACGTCCATGAGGGTAGACATCGTCACGTCCTGTCCTACCTCATAGAACCTCTCCAAGAACAAGCGTTTGAAGCCAGCGAAGGAGTGGATGCAATTGTCTGGCAGGTTGCGGTACCAATCGAAGGCGACTCCTTCCAGTGCCCCAATGAATAACCGCGTGAGGATAGCGTCATCATGGGGCAGATGGTCGGTAGTGACCTCAAAGTAAGTGATGTATCGACTAGCTGAAGTCTTGCCATCATATGGGTTGATATTGAACGGCTTATATCTTGGCGGAAAGGGAACATCCCTCCATTCAGCAGGATATGGTTGCCGTATTCTGAGGTCTTGAGAAATTTCTCGGGCGTAGAACATTGCTTGGAGCTCCTGAACCTCTCTTCTTACTTTTCGGGCCTCATCTGTCGCGGTAGGGGCCGTTATCTCGGGAGGGTTATTGCCCTGGTTTGGTGCCGCTGAATTTAAATCTACGTTGATTGCGGGACCCGTGCTTGTCTGGCCAGGTGTCACTCCCGGCAGAGTAGGAAGTGCCGCTTTGATCTCGTCTACAGACTTGACCAAGGCGTGCAATATGGCCTCCAACGTGTCGATGCGCTGGCGATCGCTGGAACCGCCTTGATTGCTGTCTGTCATGAATACCATCTTCACATGAGGAGTGGTGGAGAATGTACCCTCCGAGTCGTACCCATGCGTCGAGAAATCATCTGGATATGTGGGGATGTTCTCTTCAGGTTCGGACTCGGAAGGAACACTGCCCCCAGCTTCGGAGCTTGCTTCATCTCGAGAATCATGGATGTCCTCGGGGACATCAGCATCTGTTGTACCCAATGGGAGGGTTATTTCGCGGGGTTCGTCTTCTTGAAACGTTGGATTGTTGTGGACGTTCGGAGGGGTACTACCCCCAGCTCCTACGACCCCCAGGGTCGGGGACGATGAGTCTCCTGTTGCAGCAGATTTTGTCTTCGAACGGGTGTGTTGGTATACTCCGGTGGAGCGCAACCGTTTAGCCGACAATTTCTTAGCTGTAGTGGCCGATATCTTTGGACTGGAGATGCTTGTCTTCTTCTCTCTCCCCTCGGCAGGGACCTTCTGAGCGGAATTGCAGAAGACAACAGGAGGTGCCTCATCTTCTGAGTTCGGGTGCTGTAGTCTGTAGAAGACGGACGGACGATCTTCCGTCACTGCCGCGTTGTTGCAGCAGCAGTTGACGATGATCTGGGTGTAGTGACGTCCATGTGAGGATTCTTTGCACGCCGAGGCCCCTTCTCTTTCCTTGCGTTTGTGGAGAATTGCCTCACGCAGGTCAGAGGAACCACTCTGTCCGTTCGCCGCAGGGGATTGGACTTGAGCGGTTCTGTACAACTTCCCATCAGAGGCCCGTGTGATAATTAGCGGGACGCCCTGATAGTCAGAGGTTGGGGCAGCTGTCTGGGCTTGATGAGCCCGCGCTGCCCTAGACTTCTTCTTTCTAGCACTTGTGGGTGCATAATAGGAAGAGTCCAAGTTGAACATCACAGAGTCTGGCTTATCATCCAGAGAGTCATCAGGGTTAGGACCGTACGAGAGACGGTCGAAAACTGATCGAGAGGAGCATGGAGCAGATGCTATGCGGATGGAAGTGGAAACCGTGCAGGCTGTCTGCATGCGGTTGTCTCCTGTCGTCGGACGAGTTCTTATGCGGCTAGGGGTCACGACCGTGTAGGCTGGCCGCATGCGGTTGGCATCTGTGGCCGCATGGGTTTTCTGCAAACGATTGACTTTACTGGACGCATGAGTCTCGTTCATATTGTTGGGAACTGTAGTCGCATAAGTTATGCGGCTGACAGAAGTAGCCGCATGAGTTTTCTTCATGAGGTTGGCGGATGTAGCCGCATGGGCTTTCTCCTTGCGGCTAATACTCTTCTGCGGTTCGGTCCGCGTAGAGTCCCTCTTTGTCCCTGCAAGTCCAGCATCATAATGTTTTCTTCTGCCGGACTTGGGGACAGCAGAGTTGTCTACGATCTGAAGTGGGACCGCAGGAGAATCCTTCTCGTCGTCTTGAGCAACAGAGGGCATCCCATCGAGGGCCTGAGGAGGAGCAAATGACTTCGGTCTCCATTCTTTGCGAGCCTTCGTGGTGCAGGTGCGCTTCTGGGCCGGGCCAGCGCTGCCTTCAGAGAGCATCTCTTCGAACGCCTGTTGGTCGAAGCGGACGACCATCTTCTTTTGTGTGGAGCCAAGTTTGGCTGCATCTGATTGCGTCACCAACTCCTCAGCCGTGGAGAAGTTAGTCCCCAGCAGAGTCGCCATCGTGTTTGCCATTGATTGTAAAAGAACAGAACAATTATCGGAGGACTGAACTTAGACTCACAATACAAACTCGCTCGTACAAAGAAAGCCTAGGGACGAAAACCTAGGTACAGCAGACTAAGTACGATTGTTTATTGTTGATTCTGGGGGGTGACGATAGAGGCTCGGGAAAGCGACGGCCGCTCTTCCTTACTCCTTGGACGATCAGTATGCAGTCTTGGCTCGGGGAAGATCTGCTCGACGTTGATGAAGAAACGCTCTTCTTACTCTCCTCGGATTGCTCTCTCGGCTTCTCTCTCTCTGTGATTATCAAGAAGGAAGGGGGAGCTCTCTCTGTGTAGATCTCTCTCTCTTCTTATTTTTTTTGGTGCCGACCTCTCTCTCTTTTTTTTTTCAAGGGAATGATGCTGGCTATTTATAAGAGTGGGGGGGTGATCATTAGGGTTTGCTAATGATTATCTGTTTGGAATGTCGGCGCTCATTCATTCTATCTGAACCCTTGATCCTGATTATAGTGAATCTCGGCCATTAGTACGGATAGCATCGTATCTCATGAGCAATTAATGCTAGCTGCTTTAAATCCTTGTGATTGATTATGCCAATGTCTGATTGCTCGCCACGTGTCCCATTAGCTGGATGATAAATGATATGCCCTGATCTCAGTAATTATGACGATGATGTCAAATATATTTGTTGAGATTCGGTTAAATCTCTTATTGATCCCATGCCACGTGTCTTAATTGTGAGTCCTGTCAGAGCCGCATAGGATTGACTATCCTCGAACCGCAGAGAGATACTCTTCCTGAGCCGCATGAGACAATGCCTCATCGAGCCGCAGGGGACGAACCTTCCGTGAGCCGCATATGCATATTCTTTGCGAGCCGCATGAGCTAGCATTGTATTGAGTCGCAGGGATTGAGCTCTCGGTGGGCCGCATATGGCTGATTTCTGCTAACCATATAGAGTGACTTCTTCGTGAGCCGCATGGAGCTGTTTTCCATTTAAGCCGCATGAGAGTTGCCACGTGGCAACCTAGGATTTCTGACGGTTCGGGTCAGAGATCTTCTTCCTTTTCCGAAAAGTCTGTCATTATGGCAGAGCCATTATGACACTTTATGTCAGAGCAGTCACAGTCGCCAAGTCGTGTCAGAGCATTAAATGAGGCCACCCCCAAACGACCAGCTGTAGGGAAGGATTACACATGGCATCCATCGAGCCGCATATGCCTTGCTGAACCGTATACGCTCCCGAGCCGCATGTGATTGAGAGTCTTCTTTAAACCGCATAGGGCCGCTCTTGTGTGAGCCGCATAAGCTTCTTACTCCGAGCCGCATGGATCTTTATTCTAATATTTTTCGTGCTTCTACAACGATTATTCATCGGGGCATTAGAAGGGGTCGCCTTCGACTGGTACCGTAACCTGGTAGACAACTGCATCCACTCCTTCGCCAGCTTCAAGTGCATGTTCTTGGAGAGATTCTACGAAGTAGGACACGACATCACAATGTCCACCCTTATGGACGTCCTTCAAGGGGAGAAAGAGCTGACAAGGAACTATATTGAGCGGTTTCGCCAAACGACCATGAAGCTGTCGTCCGGTAATCCGGATTCCTCCTTAATTGAAATTTGTCAAAAGAGACTGCTTCCAACAATCAGCCTCTGGATGGGTGAAAGTCAATTTAAGGACTGGAAGACGTTTATCATCAGTACCATTAGCACCGAAGACAGGTTGAAGAAGGATCGCCAACTGGGATTGCACATCTCGAAGGGAGAGGACAAAGGCAGGCGTCCTAATGCCAACAATAACAATGGGGGTAGCTCCACCAACAATCGGGACAACAAGGGCAAGCAGGCTTTGGTGGCAGACACAACCCAGAAACCCTAACCGGCGGACAAGCAATGGCCACAATAACCTACTCCTTCGAAGACGGCCATGTCAAGCCCATATTGGACATGCTCATACAAGGGGATAGAATTCAGCTCCCTCCACCAAGACGGGAACCTCGATCGACAGAAATAGAGAGCCTAAAGTACTGCCATTACCATCGCTACGTCCATCATTCTACACATGACTGCTACCAACTAAAGTGATACATCCAACATCTCATCGATTCGAAGGCTCTGGCCATTGATTTCGAGGAGGTAGCCGTAGCAGCCAATATGGTGTCCGTACAATTTGGTAGCTTCCCTCCAACAGAGACTCAAGACGGCGTGATACCCATCCCTCGGGCGACAATGGAGATTGCTAATCTTCTACCTCCTCGAGATCAGGCAACTGGTCTGGTACCCCTCACCACGTCACGAGAGGAGGTCATGTGGGTCCATCCAGATTTGGTACCAGAAGTAACTCAGTCCGTACCACTCCCCATTGGCAAGAAGAAGGATGGAAAGGTCAGATCCTGCCGCACAATTTTGGTAGATGTCGAAGAAACACAGCTGTCGTCACTCAGTCTGGTGCTCAATCCCAACCCACGCCAGATAACTCAGCTGAAGAGCACCAGCTGGCCACTGCTGACACTCCGGGACCTTTCCAACCTTCAACAACCGACAAGCCTAGGCCAAAGGAGACTCGCTTCGACAAATCCATCCAGAAAGAGGTACCTCATGGGCTGGAGAGGCCCTACAACTTTGACATCTTGGCACAATTGGCCAACACACCGGCCAAATTGTCATTATATGAGCTCCTGAGACTCTTCAAGGATGTTCGCACGGCTTTGAGCGACGCACTCCAGAACGCCGATGCATATCTAGCCCAGGTCAACCTCACGGGAGAGAGCCCGCGTGCAGTTCTCCAAGAGAGCGCTTGCACGGGAGCGATGCCCAACATTGTCTTCACTCCACAGGATATGCTCATCAAAACCAACATACACGATCGTCCGTTATATTACACTGGATACATCGGCGACGTAATGGTGGATCGGATGCACATTGATCCTGGTTCTTCCATAAGCATCATCTCGAAGGGTCTGTTACATCATCTTCGTATTCCTATGCATCGCTTGACGCCAACAAGCACCGCCATCAGTGGTTTCAATTCGGGCAGGAGCTACCCGATTGGGAAGATTCGTCTGAAGTACCAAATTGGCGATCTTTAATTGGAAGTAACCTGTTATGTCATAGATGCAGACACTTCCTACAATATTCTCTTGGGGCACCCTTGGATACACGATTACATGATCGTGGCTTCCATACTGCACCAGTACTTCAAGTATGTCGAAAAATACGGTTTCGTGAGGACAGAATTTGCCGACATCGATCCCTTCAAAGGGGTCGAACCCTACTACTCAGACTCCTACCTATACGAAAAGTCGAAGAGGCACCTTGGTGAAGGAGATGTGCAAGCTCGTACTGAGACAGCCACAGGATCAGAAGAACCTCTAACGATCCACCTCCAAGCTCACAAACCTGGCAAGTCTGCACCCCTTACAGCCACTCTTCGTAAGGACGTAATCAGCCTCGCGGTACAAGAAGAGCAAATGATAATCCGGCTACCAAGGTCCGACCAAGTGCCAAGACCCACAATGGAGCCACTGACAATCAGACTGCCTAGAGTCGGCCAGCAACAAACGGAGAAGCTCAATCCCTCCGACAGACCAATAATGATACATCTTTCCAAGAATAATCGTCACCCCAATACAAAGTCGGGGGCATCCAGCGAGCCAACCACTCTCCGCCCAGCGTCGAGTACCAAACTGGGGGTCGCTAGTCTGCCAACAATTCCACGTTCTGCTCCACCAGCAGAACCCCTGATGATCAAGCTGCCCAGGTCATCCTCTCAGTCTTCATTTATACATGGGGTGGCTGAAGAAGAACCGGAACTGGCCAAGTATGTGGCTGCCCACGCTGATGTTCCCTCTGCATATGATGTAATCCCGCTAGAAAAGATACCTTACTTCATCAATAAAGGGCTATCTTTGAACTACCTCGAGCTTAATAAGCTTTGTACAGTGTATGCTATGGAACACGGTATAGGCACTCACCTACACACAGGTGACAAATGTTTACACCGCAAATTAGCTTACTCCAGTGGAAGATGCTTACCACATAATCGAGGGAGGGGACCATCCAATCATCTTCGGCCGAAAGGACGATCCACAGCCCTTCACCATAGAGAAGGTCGATCTTGAATCAGATGTCGGAAGACTGCCTCTGTATATTTATAGCCCCCAATCCAAGTACCTCATGCAAAAATAGGGGTATGATCTGGAAACTATGCCAGACTTGAACTAAGGTACTGGTCGACGATTACCTTTAAAGCCACCAGTCCCGGCTGGCAAACCACGGGACTACTATATCAAGACTCGGTGTGAATTAGGGTATGTTACACCCGCAACGATCCCTAAAAGTTCAGATGAGGAATGCGACTGGCATTCATATTCAACCGGGTCACCAACTTCTGATTCGGATGCCAGCATCGGAGACGTATTCAGACAAGTCATGTCAGTCAATATGGTATTCGCCGATGCATACGAAGAAGATAAAGACATTCCTGAAATCCTAGAGTTAGAGCCGTGGGCCCAACAGCTGGATGCACAATGAGAAAAGCGGTTCGAACAGAGAGAACCTCCTACTGAAGATGAGGTTATACAGGTCGACCTCGGTAGCGAATCTTCTCCAAAACCAATCTTCGTCAGTAAAGGCTTGACAGACGAAGAGCGAGAATCGCTACTGGAACTTGTCAAAAAATATATTGGTGTGTTCGCCTGGAGCTATGAAGACATGCCAGGGTTAAATTCCGATATTGCTCTTCACAAACTCAACATTCGGGCAGATGCAAAGCCAGTCAAAGAACAACAACGACGCTTTCGCCCAGGTATCATAGATACAATCAAAGCCGAAGTCAACAAACTCATAGCCAGCGGCTTCATACGTGAGGAGCAACATCCAGACTGGGTCGCCAACATAGTACCGGTCCTTAAGAAGAATGGTAAGATTCGAATCTGTATCGACTTCCGTAATCTGAATGAGGCATGTCCTAAAGATGAATTCCCTCTCCCTATCACAGACATCATGATCGACAACACATGCGGCTTCGAACGCATGTCATTCATGGATGGCTTCTCGGGGTACAACTAAATCAAGATGTCTCCTGACGACGAAAATCATACATCATTCCGAACACCGATTGGCACATACTGCTACACAGTCATGCATTTTGGTTTAAAGAATGCTGGTGCCACATATCAAAGAGCCATGAGTATCATCTTGAGAGACTAACTGTGCAAGACTGTAGAGTGCTATGTTGATGACATCGCCGTCAAGAGTCGCTGTAAGAGAGACCATCTCCAGAATCTGAGGACGGTATTCGACCTGATGCGAGCACACAACCTGAAGATGAATCCCACAAAATCCTTCTTGGACGTATCCAGCGGAAAGTTCATGGGCTTCATCATCACCTCCCAAGGTATCCACGTAGACTCTGAGAAGACGAAGGCAATCATGGAGATGGGTCCCCCGAGAAATCTCCGAGAACTCCGAGGCCTCCAAGGGAGGTTAGCTTACATTAGGAGGTTCATCTCCAATCTCTCCGGGCGATGTCATCCATTCACCCATCTCATGAAGAAGGTCGTCTAATTCGTATGGGACGAAGAATGCCAGCGTGCCTTCGATAGCATCAAAGAATATTTGTCGAACCCTCCGGTTCTGGTGGCCCCGGTTGCTGGAAAACCATTCCTGCTATGTACGAGCAATGGAGCATTCCCTCGGCGCTCTTTTAGCACAAAACAACGTTGCAGGCCATGAATAAACTATATATTACCTAAGCCGAATGATGATCGGGCTAGAGCACCGATATACCGCCATGGAGAAAGAATGCCTCGCCCTGGTGTTCGCCATTCAAAAGACACGGCACTATGTCACAGGACAAACCATACATGTGATCTCACGAGTCAACCCCCTCATGGTCCTCATGACTAAACCAGGGGCACTCAGCTCTTGTCTCGCTACATGGGCAATATTGTTGTCCCCCTACCATATGATCTTCGTCCCATAAAAGGCTGTTAAAGGCCAAGCTCTGACAGACTTTTTAGCAGCCTACCCAGGCCCGGGGTCGGCCAGAATATACAAAGATATCCCAGATGAGGTCGCCGACTAGCATGCAACCTCTCACGATGATATATGGCAGATGTTCTTCGACGGCGCCTCAAGGACCGGACCTAAGGGCAATATCGTCGTCGGAGTCGGGGTGGTACTGGTTTCTCCTTCCGGATTGGTGATCAATCATGCTTACTCCCTCACAGAATACTGCTCTAACAATATGGCCGAGTACAATGCTTTAGTCATTGGTCTCCAACTTGCAAGAGAGCTGGGGGTAGAATACTTGAAGCATACGGCAATTCACAGTTAATCGTCAATCAGATCCGGGGTTCATACGAAGTCCGCCATGAAGACATGATCCCCTATCACCAAATAGCGATCAACATCATCTTGTCATTTGAAGCGTTCTTCATCGAACACGTTCCCAGACTCAAAAATTTCGAAGTCGATGCCCTAGCTGGCCTTGCCGCTTCCCTAGCGGTTCCGAACCATACTCATCATTCGGTGGATGTGATAGGCCACGAACTGGTCTGCCCAAGAACAACGTTCAATTCGTGGCGAGTTATTTTGCTCAGACGATCGACGAAGTGACGGACTGGAGACAACCATTCATAGACTTTGTTGTCTATAATATCTTGCCAGAGAACCCAAAAGAGGCCACCTCTATCAGAAGGCGTTCTCTCAGATTCTTCTATGATACAGAGACGAAAATACTGTATCGTCGATCCTACGATAGATTATAGCTTCGATGTCTGTCAAACCCAGAAGCCAAAGAAGCCGTACCCGAAGCTCATGGCGGTGTCTGCGGGGCCCATCAGCCTGGCCCTAAATTGTAAGACCGTCTTCGACGAATGGGCTACTACTGGCCCACGATGGTAGCAGATGTGATAGACTATGCAAGGAAGTACAAAGCCTACCAAGTCCATGCGGACTTCATCCACTAGCCATCCGAATTTCTACATCCGACAGTGGCATCCTGGCCATTCGAAGCATGGGGAATGGATATCATCGGTCCGATCGCCCCACCTTCTTCCCGAGGACATCGCTTTATACTTGCCATCATAGATTACTTCTCCAAATGGGCGGAAGCTGTTCCGCTTGCAGAAGTAAAGACTTCAAACGTGATCAGCTTCCTAAAGTATCACGTCATATATCGCTTTGGACTGCCCCGAAGGATCATCCACGATAATGGTCTGCAGTTTGCAAGCCACGCCTTCTATCGGTTCTGCGACAAGCACCGAATTTAGAATATTGCTTTAATGCCATACAACCCAGCAGCGATTGGGTTGGCAGAAGCATTCAACAAAATAATCATCAAACTTCTCAAGAAGTTTGTATCGTCCAACAAACGTGACTAGAATGAGAAGCTTGGTGAATGCTTATGGGCATACAGCACTACAGTCTGAACAGCCACAGGAAACACACCATTCTTCCTGGTGTACAGGAGTGAGACAGTTCTCCCATTGGAGACTCAAATACCCTCGCTCCGCGTCGCTCTCACTTACCAATTGACGACGGACGATAACTATCGTCGCCGACTACAAGAGTTGGAGGCCTTAGATGAAAAGTGCCTCTTGGATCAGCAACGAATCGAGCTCTATCAAGCACGCATCTCCGGAGCCCCCAATAAGAAGGTTAAAATCAGAACATTACAAGTGGGCGATCTCGTTCTGGCCATTTGGAGGCCGATGGTCATGACTCACAAAAATTGCCGACAAATTCCAGCCAAAATGGGAAGGTCCATTTATCATTGAGGCCGTATTCTCTAATGGTGCTTACTGCCTCGCAAAACAAAATGGAGACTTGCTCATGTTGCCCGTCAACGGTAAGTTCCTGAAGAAATATTATGTCTAAACGACATTTTCCTAATTCCAGATTATTGAGTTATGTACCCGCTGGTGCCGCTGAACTCACATCCACAACACTCCAGATTATCGAGTTATGTACCCGCTGGTGCCGCTGAACTCACACTTCCAAATTCTAGATTATTGAGTCATGTACCCTCCAGTACCGCTGAACTCATATTCACAATATTCCAGATCGCTGAGTCATGTACTCTTTCATACCGCTGAACTCATATTCCTCCAAATATCTCAGATTATCAAGTTATGTACCCGCAGGTGCCTCTGAACTTACATTCCGGTTATTCTTTCAGATAGTAAGTCATGTATGACCATACCTCTGAACTTATTTTTTTGAAAGAGCTCCTCCCTCATGATCCACTACCCGCACTCTCAGTACACAAAAAGGGTAACAGATCCACAAAATTTCCAAAACGACCATGTCGATGTTACCTCTGAGTCGTTTCACTTCCGCCAAAAACAAATCACCCATCTACATAGAACTTCCATGTCCTCATTACCTCTGAGTCGTCCTATGTACCCCTTCATGGAGCCCACTCCTGCCATGTCCTCATTACCTCTGAGTGGGAAGGCTCCATCGTAGAAACCCTCATATTTGCCATGTCCTCATTACCTATGAGTAAATATGTTGGTTCCCCCTCGACTTATTATCTGTACCAAAAAAAACCCTAGGGTACCCCAAGGATAATAGGTCCAAAAGTGTCCTCTGTTGACCACAAATATCCTCCGTTGAGTCCACTCCTACCATGTCCTCATTACCTCTGAGTAGGAAGACTCCGCGGTAAAACCCCATACTTGCCATGTCCTCATTACCTCTGAGTAAGAATGTTGGTTCTCTTTCATCCTATTCTCCGTATCCTAAGCTAGGGTATGCCAAGGATAATAGGCCTACAAATATCCGCTGCTCACTACAAATACTGTACTAAGTTTCCTAGTACATGTACATCATTTCTCATCATGCCCCGGGAGCCCAGCTGCTCCATGGCATTCTTTCTCCCGATACCAGGAGTGTCCATGACCACCTTACCGTGGAACAGTTCTAGGTATCCCCAATCAAACATGTTATCCATACATAAAACCAAGGTATGCCAAGGGTAACAGGTCCACAAACAAGTCTCCCATGCGGGGCAAACATCACCATAATACCTCAAGCACAACAAGCAGTATAGGTAAAGGGTAGAATAAAGCATAATCTTTTATTTGGAAGACAAAAAGCATTACATGTTCTGGGACCATGTCTACCTCAAAAAGAACATAACAAAAGAAGAGAAGGCCGACTATGGTCCGGCATTACATAATTCTAGAAGGTGGTCCTTGACCAAGGCGGTCCCCCGTTCAAGCCGCTGCTTAGCTCGGCGCTCCACTTCCTGGGACAACCACCCTGCATTATCCAAGTCCATATGTGCCCGCCAGCCATCCTCTCCCTTCTTTAGGGCAAGCTCCAGATTGGCGGAAGCTCGATTGAGTCTGTCACCCTCCTGGATGACAAGTCCCTTTTCGGTATGGACGACTTCGAGCTCAGACTCCAGAAAGGCCAGCTTCCTCTGGAACTCGAGGATCTGCTCCATGGTGTCGATTATCCCGCGGGAGGCGGCCGCTTCCCGAGCCGTGCAGTCTTCATTTCTACGGCTCAATTGATCGTATAACTGAGATAGATCACGGTGGTCCTTTAGTATGGTCGGCTTGATCGAGTCCCGAACAAGCCTCACCTTCTCCACCGCGGTTATGAGGAAAGTGCGCTCTTGATCTATTGCCGCAGACAGATCAGCTTGCCGCAGCACGTGAAACGGGGTCACAAGTCGATCAGCCTTTAGCAGTTTGGGCTCCAGAAGCGCAGCTAGCCCCGCCCCACCAGAAAGTGTTCTAAGGATGTCGATTTGGCCATTAACGCACTGATGGGCCATAGCAAAGGGAGTCCCCCCACTCCACAGCTGCCTCGACCCCTCTCTTCAGGTGGCGGTAAAAGCTGTCAACCACATCCTGTGACACTTCATCCAAAACTTCTATAGAGGATGGCGTCAAAGGAAGTGTGGCTGGCAATGTCGAAGGAGTAGCATCGGAACTTGCCATTCCTGCCACAAAGGAAACAAATTCTATGCAAAAAGCTGCATGAATAGCGGCTAGCTCCTCTTCCGCCGCACGAAGAGCTTGGATACTCGGTAAAGCGAAAAGGTTAACCCCCGAAACCATATTCGCAGAGGAGGACGCAAGAAGCATTGTTCCCTGCCCCGGTTGTGCCGTCACTTGGGTCCCCGCACTCGACCCAGCTGGAGGCCCTTCAATATAGGTTGGAAGAGAAGGAGGCACACGTGCTTCCATCAGATCACCTCCGGTAGAGTCCGCCCCGACAATGTCCGTCACCGGCAATAAAGGGGCGGGACCTGTACGTCCAAAGCAACCATCAATCGACGTAACCCGAAGGATGTGATGATAGAGCAGATAGGCCTCCTCACAAGTTAAGATTCGGCTTATCTTACCAGGGGAGGAGCATGGAGGCTGCAGCTCGCTCGCAACTGACGTGGTCGCCTCACCCGTGACCTCCAAGTTGAATTCAACTAGTTTCTCTGCCCCAGCCACCCCTGAAATGGAGCCAGCCAGTTTAGCGACACCCCGTTGAAATTCAGCTGTCTCAGGAACAGGTGCAGTAGAGCCTCCGTCCCCATGGGCTGAGGTCTCAGCAAGGTGGGACTCCTCGGCCACCTCCGGAAGAACCCCAGCAGAAATGATAGCGGTGCACATATCATTGACTAAAGTGGTCAGGGCCGAATCGACCTCATCGGTCGGGTCCCGAGAAACCGACTCCTCTAACGTCTACAAAGAGCAAAGGAAAATGATTAGGCCATAGTTTAGAAAAAAGAGGGAGAAGGTAGTTAAAATACAAATCACCTCAGAAACAGCGTCAACATCCTCAATAAACAGCCTGCGACGTCTTACCGCAGCCCGCTTCGTGAAGTGGGTTCTGCCATCATCAGTGAATATATGCCTGCTTCGCTTGCGCGAAGGACCAGGCACAGCAGGCGGCTGCCCCGCCATCATGTCATCCGGCACAATAGGTGGATGATCCCGCACCTCCTCATCCGAGGGATGGAACGAATCATCGGCATCCTGCTCATCATCCTCTTCGCCCGCCGTCGTGGACTCCGAGTCCGACACAAGAACCATATTCGCCTTTTTCTTTCTCTTTTTGGACCCCTCGGGCTTCTCTGCCAAGCCTGTACCGACAATGAACCTGGTACTCATGTCAAAGTTAACGGAAGGCTTGCTCGCCGTAACATGATAGAGGGCCGCCATGTACAAAATTTCCCCTGACGTATTAGCATCGGGGACCGAGAAGCTAGCTCGGGTATGAACCGTATTGTAATAATGCCAAGCCCTGATACCATCAAGGACATTGCCCTCAAAGCCTAGGCAAGCACTGGGACAATCAAAGAACAACTGGCTATACCCGATCTGGCAGGAGAACCTACTAGGCAAGTAGGGCTCCAGGTACACGTTATTGCGGTAACGATATACCAGGTGTGCGGGACGAATATTGCATAGCCAGAGGAGCATTTTTTCAGATAAGAGATGGGGAGGTTCAATGCCATCAACATGTACACCCCTCACTTCTCTAGCGGTAAAATAAGGAACAGACACAAAGAAGTCGTGCCCGTCTACTCTCGCCAACGCCCTTCGACAGGCTGGCATGGTGTCATATTCCCAAGGCTGACGATGGTATCGGAAAAGGAAAGCGTCATCAGCGATAACGCCATCTTCTTCTCCGGGCCTCATCAACGACCGATAATGCATCAATAGCCACCCCATTAGATAATGGTAAGGTAGCTCTATTCGCTCAAAGTCCAGTGTCGTCTCGCGGGTAATAACCTTGGACGAAAAGACACGAAGGCCGTGGTGTATGCTACACACCATGGCCGCAAGAAGGGCCAGCCTGACTTTGAAGACCAGCTTCACGACAGAGAGGATGAAATGGCGGCTGATCCTTTCAATAGAACTGACCCCTTCCGAAACTACGCAGTTTCATAGCCACACCATCAAGAATTCGGCCAAGAGCGCTTTCTCAGACATCCGCCGGGTACCGTGGTAGAAATAGCTGAAGGAGTCAGTGTGACTCCTAAATTTGTCACTGGTGGACCTCGACCTCTTGGCATTCGACATCAGGTTATTTATCTCCGCTTGGGTTTGAGCGCCTCGGGAAGAAACCAGGCCAGAGGGAATTAATTTGAAATGATATGAAACCCAGGACGTGGTATGGGGAGCGTTTCCTTCTGAGCTATCGTTCTTCTTGATAGCCGTTTGATGACAGATACTGTGGTGGCATAGCAGTTTCCGGTACACGACAACGAAACCCGGGAATCGTCGATCCAGATCCTCGAATTCTTCGTTTGTCGGGCTGTATACTTCAAAGGCCTCGCCCCCCATGGCAGCTTAGAAACAGCATGCATTTCAGGGAGGGCAAGTCCCAACTCCCCTCCGGGCGCGAAGAAAGTTCCCGTCCGCCGGTTATACATTTCCAAAAGAGCCATGAACAATGGCTTGTTGATGGGTAACCCGTAACAGGTACCCCGGATGGCATAATAGAGGTCAATCTTTCGAAGGAATGCCTCCTATTTTCTCAGGATCCATGAGGTCAGGTTGGCCCACGTAGGGATAGGGTTTATCCAGTTCAGCAGTGACAACCTGCCAACAGGGTAAGACCCCTTGCGAGCAAGCTGATTCAGGAAGGTATCGGCTAGAGTAAACGTGAAGTTGGGACCAGATACGTTTATAAAGGTACCTGGAATCAGTCCCATTACGCTCCGACTGACCGAGTCCCTGCTCGCATATGCTGACCCGATATTCTTATTATAATGGATGTTGCACATGAACATCCCCGATTGGGTTGGAGTTAGGGAGCCCACCATCCTCCTGCTCAACGGTACCATATTGAACCACGAGAGGGGAAAATGACGTTCCATTTCGGGAATATGGATCTCCACCCCGTCCACAGTAATGTCCCAGCTCTCAGAAATGTCCAGCACTCGGGGGTTCTTTATGGATAGAGCATCCCCGAAGAGAAAGGCCGGTTTTAGATACTCTCCTTCCAGCCTTCTCGAGTTCATCATAGTACAAAGAAAGTGGAAAGGCTGGTTATTGATGACGTTCACCCTCTCCAAAGGCTCATCGGCGGGTAGCTGATCTGACGCACGTCGAACCAAGTTGTCGAACTGCACACCCATGGCATATTGGGCTGAACCCACCAAAAGCTCTCCTGCTGGATTGATTGGCAGACCCACTGAAGAAAGAACAAAAGAATAGGATTAAAAGATGGTTAAAAATGAGAACACTTGGAGTTTCTTAAAAGGCTCCCATGAGCTTATGCGGCTTGATTCAACGTAGCCTTATGCGGCCCAAATTCAGTTGGGTTTCATGCGGTACTGCTTCGATAAAGCTTATGCGGTTCGGATGAGCTTATGCGGTTCTATTTAGCAGATGAGCTTACATGACACGTCTTAGTGAAGCTTTATGCGGCCCAGATTCATCAGGAGCTCATGCGGTCCTGTTCAAAAGGACTTCATGCGGTTCAAATCTAGAAGTGTTCCTGCGGCTCAAATCCTTCTAATGCGGCTCAGACACAGGGCATGCCCCATGCGGTTCAGATATGAGAAGGCCATGTGGCCCATGCAATATATGCGGCTTCATCATGTTGATCTTGGGCAGTTCAATAAAAATGAAGAACGAAGGCTTGTGCATAAAATATGCAACAGAGCCATGGTTTTTCAGGGTTCAAAGCGTTCAATGTTCCATCCAATCCTTACCCTTGAAAGCAGGGTGAACGTCAGGGTGCACGTTAGGCATTGTGGCCGATAAAGAAGCCGCTTTCTTGCCCTTCGCAGAGACAGCTTTGGAAGACTTGGGGGCCATGGTCGTCCGACAGTCGGAGAAGAAGGACAGAGACAGAAAGATTAGGGCAGCAAGGGTCGAAGACGAGAAAAAATAAAGAAGTCTCTCCAATTGAACGTGTTCCTATTTATAGGCAAAAGGAGAGTGCTTCGATCCGCGTGCAGCATAAAAACTGACTCTTCTGTTATCGAGATGAACCGACTAAAATAAAGATCAAACTCTTGGGATCCTGCCCCGAAAAGCGGCTTCAGAATCTGATAGCAAATCAAAGGCAATTAATGCAAAAGATTTGTATACGTGGCAAGATGACGTGGCAAGGAGCCCATGCGGCCGGACAGCGTATGCGGCCAGACAGTCCATGCGGCTGGTTGGTCGATGCGGCTCAGATGGACAGGCGACTGAGGAGACCATGCGGCTGGGACGTCCATACGGCCCGAACACCCTATGCGGCCAGAGGAGTTTATATATAGCCATGCTTCTAATTCAAAGTATTTCAATTTTACAAATTGAAAACTTTGAAGGGGGTCTTGTAGAAGCATGGAAAAGAATAAAGAAAGGTCTATGCGGCCAAGAATCTCCATGCGGCTCAGAGAGCCCATGCGGCTCAGGGGTCCATGCGGCTCAAACGTCTATGCAGCTCGGATAGACCCAGAGCCACGTGGCCTTCGACAGTTTTTTCCTTCATCTTTGGCAGTATTTAATACCCTGACGGCTGACAGCTCTGACAAATGATAGCTCTGACATAAAGGCGTAATAATGACTGACATAAAGGCGTGTTCCTAGGGAAGAGGAGGAAATCTTCTCACGGCTGGCAGAATCCATCAAATCTTGAGGCATGCGGCTACTGCATTTATGCGGCCGCCCATCTTCATGCGGCTACATCCTTTATGCGGCCGCCCATCAGCATGCAGCTGTCCATTTCATGCGGCCGCCCATCTTCATACGGCTGCATACCTTATGCGGCCGCCCATCAGCATGCGGCCGCCCATCAGCATGCGGCTGCCCACTCCCATGCGGCTGCCCATCTTCATGCGACTGTTCATCCCCATGCGGCTGCCCATCTTCATGCGGCCGTTCATCCTCATGTGGCCCACTCATATACGGCTCTGCCAAGATGACCCAGTGAAGACACATAGCGCTTCTTACGGCGATTGAGACCCGTGGCAGTCTTATCTTCCTGGAATTATGGGTGCTAACCAATCCTAACAAGATCAGATTTGTTATAATCACCATAATTGCCCAGATCAAGTCAAATCGAGCAAATTAGACACGTGGCAATCCCTCACAAGTCGCAAATATTCATGACAATCAACATTTATTGCCCACAGAGATTTGGTGCAATCCATATTAATTATCGAGATTTGCTACAATCAGAATTAATGGCCGAGATTGACTGATCTCTAGCCGCCAACTTATCATAGAGGCAATCATTGCAAACCCTAATGATTACATCCCACTCCTATAAATAGCAAGGTGCCATTCCCTTGCAGAGAGAATTTTTTGGAAGAACTTTTTTTTGAAGAGTACCAGAGCACTTGGAGAGATTTGAAGAGAGAGAGCAGAGAGAACAAGGAGAGCATTTCTTCATTAACGCCAAGCAGTTCTTCTCCCGAGCCAAGGCTGTATCCGATCGTCCAAGGAGTAAGGAAGAGCTGTCGTCGCTTTTCCGAGCCTCTATCGTCACCCCCAGAATCTAAAATAAATAATTGTACTTAGATTGCTGTACCTAGGTTTTCGTCCCTAGGCTTTCTTTGTACAAGCGAGTTTGTATTGTGAAGTAAAAGTCCAGTCCTCCGATAATTGTTCTGCTCTTTTATATTTCATGGCAAGCACGGCTGCCCCCTTCATGCGGCTGCCACCTTCATACGGCTGCCTCCTTCATGCGGCTGCCCCCTTCATGCGGCTGCCTTCTTCATACAGCCGCCACCCTCATGCGGCTGTTACTTTCATGCGGCTAGGAGTGTGGGGACCACCCATATACGGTTCATTTAGAGACCGCATTTATGCAGCTCTGTCAGGATGTCCCACTCACGACAGTTGAGACACGTGGCAGTCCTCATGACAGTTGAGACACGTGGCAGTTTTATCTCCTCGGAGTTATAGCTGCTAGCAAATCATAACAACCCAGATTTGTTATAATCCTCATAATTACTCGGATCAAATCAGATTTGTTATAATTAAGCAAATTGAACACGTGGCGAGAGATTCGAGCTTGTCATGACAAATTATGAAAATTTATTACAATCAGCATTAATTGCCCATACGGATTTGGCACAATCAAAAATTAACTGCCCAGATTTGTTGCAATCAAGATTAATGGTCCAGATTATTGGGCGTCGACTTTTCGAGAGGAAATCATTGCAAACCCAAATGATCACACTCTACCCCTATAAATAGCAAGATGCCATTCTCTTACAAAACACAGGAGAAAAAAAGAGCACAGAGGAGCACACATAGACTCTCTCCACCCGGCTGGACATACAGAGAGACAAAGGTACGTACAGAGGATTCTTTCTACGTATTCCGAGAGCATTTCTTCATCAGAGCCAAGGCTACGTCCGATCGTCCAAGGAGTAAGGCAGAGCTGTCGTCGCTTTTCCGAGCCTCTACCGTCACCCCCTAGAATCAAAAATAAACAATCGTAATTAGATTATTGTACCTAGGTTTTCGTCCCTAGGCTTTCTTTGTACGAGTAAGTTTGTATTGTGAGTCTAAGTTCAGTCCTCCTATATAATTGTTTTGTACTTTTACAGTCAATGACAAAACGATGGCGACTCTGCTGGAGACTAACTTCTCCACGGCTGAGGAGTTGGTGACGCAATCGGACACAGCCAAACTTTGCTCCACTCAACAAATGCTGGTCGCCCGGTTCGACCAACAGGCGTTTGAAGAAATGCTCTCCGACGGGAGGGCTGGCCCGATCCAGCGGCGAGCCCGCACGAAGAAGGCCCGCAGGGAGTGGAGGCCCAAATCATTCGCTCTTCCCCAAGCTCTCGAAAGAGTACTCTCTGTTGCCCAAGACGGCAGAAAAGACCCTCTTGCGGCAGAAAAGACTCTTCCTACTATGCTCCCCACTTTAGACGATTGAGGACTCTACTGTCCCCAAGTCCTGCAGAGAAAAATACTACGATGCTAGACTTGCAGGGGCAAAGGGTAACTCTACACGGTCCAAAAAGAAGCCGCAGAAGGGCGCTAGCCGCATGAAGATTCATGCGGCCACAAAAGCCTGCCGCAGACAGAAGGCTCATGCGGCTAGTGCTGCCAGCCGAGTGAAGGATGCTCATGCGGCCTCTATGACTTCCAGCCGCATGGAAGAGGCCCATACGGCCACTACCACTCCCAGCCGCATGTAAACTGCCAGCCGCATGCAGGCTGCTTATGCGGCCACAAATGTCAGCCTCATACAGGCAGGCTATGTGGCTGAACATCTCAGCCGCAGGTAATCTTCTTCATGCGGCTCAGGTTCAGTCTTCGACCGCCTCTCGGGTGATCCTGATCCCAGATACTCTCATGGGCCAGTCTCTGTGGACTCTTCCTACTATGCGCCCTCAGGTGCTAGAAGGAAGAAGTCTCGGGCAGCGCGGGCTCGTCGAGCTCAGACAGCTGTCCTAACTTCTGACTATCAGGGCATCCCGCTGACTATTATGTGGGCCCCTGAGGGAAAGTTGTATAAAACTATCCGTGTCCAGCCCCTTGCGGCCCACGAACGGAATATTTATCAAGAATCTCCCAATAATGATCAGGGACAAGTACTCATGCTACCCCCACATCAGGGAGCAGGAAGGACGCCAACACACTCATGTGCTCAGGACTCCCGGGCCCATAAAGAGAGTGACTTGCACAACGTGATTCTTCATAAACGTAAGAAAATAGACAAAAACTTGGTGTACTGAAAACCCTTTCATAGGAATTACTGCACTCAAGTCATTGTCAACTGCTACTACAGTAAGGCGGCCACACAAGAGGAGCGACGATCTGTCTTCCAACGACTACAACACCCAAGCTCGGAAGACGAGGTGCTTCTTGTCGTCTCCTGCAATTCTGCTCACAAGATCCCTGGCAGCGGGAGAGGGAAAAAAACAAATGTCTCTAGCCCAAAATTCTTAACCAAGAAACTCTCTTCTAAGCGGTCGTCCACGACCGATACGGGAGAAGTTTTCCAGGGTACTCGCTCAAAGATGAAATCTGCCACACTTGGAAGTTCGTCATCCACATCTCTGGGAGGCGCTGGAGCCGGGGGTAGCACTCCTCCAAACATCCACGACAATCCAGTGTTCCAAGAAGATAATCCAGGGAAAACGATTCCCCCAACAGATGCAGCAGGTTTTGACGTCCCCGAGGACGTCCACAACTCTCAAGACGAGGCAAGCTCTGAAGCTGGGGGTACCACTCCTTCTGAGTCCGAACCAGAGGAGAACATTCCCACATAACCTGACGACTTCTCTACACAAGGGTATGAGTCCGAGGACGCGTCCTCCACCGTTCCTTCTATATCTCCTCATGTAAGAATAGTGTTCATGACGAACATGAACCAGGATGGTCCCAGTGAGCGCCAACGCATCGACACTCTGGAGGCCATACTGCATGCCTTGGTCAAGTCTGTGGACGAGATAAAAGCGGCCCTTTCAACTCTGCAAGGAAGGTCGCCTGGCTAGACAAGCTTGGGTCCCGCGGCGAATGCGGACTCAAATTCGACAGCACCTAACCCGGGCGACAACCCTCCAACAACAACGACTCCTACTGCTGCAAACGAGTCCAGGAAGGCAAGAAGAGAGGTCCAGAAGCATCTGCCTATGTTCCACGCCCGAAAAAACTGCCAGGACCTCAAAATACGATAATCGTATCCTAGTGCATGGAGAGATGTGCCCTTCCCACCATGATATAAACCATTCAACATCAATCCATATAATGGGAAGACATCTGCAAGTAGGTACATCACCTACTTCGAAGTCACAACCGACCATCTGCCTCATGAGTACGCCATTCTCATGCGGCTGTTCATTAGAGCGTTGGAAGGAGTCACCTTTGACTAGTACCGCAACTTGCCAGACAACTGCATCAATTCCTTCACCGGCTTCAAACGCATGTTTCTGGAAAGGTTCGACGAAGTAGGACAAGACGTGATGATGTCCACCCTCATGGACGTTGTCCAGGGAGAAAAGGAGCTGACAAGGAACTATATCGAACGATTTCGTCAAACCGTAATAAAGTTGCCTTTCGGTAACCCCGATTCCTCCTTGATTAAAATTTGCCAAAAGAGGCTGCTTTCCACAATCAGCCTCTAGATGAACGAAAGTCAGTTTAAGGATTGGAAGACTTTCATTATCAGCGCCACTAGCGCAGAAGACAAAATGAAGAAAGCTCGCCAACTGGGATTGCACATCTCAAAAGGAAAGGATAAGGGCAAACGCCCTAACACTAACAGCAGTAATGGTGGTAACCCCTCCAACAATCGAGACAACAAGGGCAAACAGGCTATGGTGGCCGACACAGCTCTGAAGCATGAACCGAAGCCGGCAAAGAAGCAGTGGCCTCAGATAACCTACTCCTTTGAAGACGGCCATGTTAAGCCTATCTTGGACATGCTCATACAAGGAGGTCGAATTCAGCTCCCTCCTCCAAGACGTGAACCTCGTCTTGCAGAGATGGAAGGCCCCAAATACTGCCACTATCATCGCTATGTCCACCATGCTACACAAGACAGCTACCAACTGAAGCGACATATCCAGCATCTTATCGATTCTAAGGCCTTGGCCATTGATTTCGAAGAAGTGATCATAGCAGTTAACATGGTGTCAGTACAATTTGGCAGCTTTCCTTTGACAAAGACTCAAGATGGAGTAGTGCCCGTCCCCAGGACAAGAATGGAACTCGCTAACCTTTCACCTCCCCGAGACCAGGCTGCTGGTCTAGTGCCCCTTACCACATCACGAGGGGAGGTCATGTGGGTCCATCCGGATCTGATACCGGAAGTGACTCAGTCCGCAATGCCCTCCACCAACAAGAAGAAGAGTGGAAAAGTCAAATCATGCCGCACAATCTCGACAGAGGTCGAAGAAGCTACTGCTATTGTTACCTGATCCGACGCACAAACCCAACCTCCATCGGATAACGCAGCTGAAGATAATCAGCCGACAGCTGCTGATGCCCCAGGACCTTCTCAGCCTTCAACGACCGACAAGCCTAGGTCGAAGGAGACTCGCTTTGACAAACCACTCCGAAGAGAGACGTCTCATGGGCTGGAGAGGCCCTACAACTTTGACATCTTGGCACAATTGGCCAATACACCGGCCAAATTATCACTATACGAGCTCCTGAGACTCTCTAAAGATGTTCACATCATACTGAGCGAGGCACTCCAGAATACCGACGCATATCTGGCCCAGTCCAATCTCACTGGAGAGGGCTCGCTTGCAGATCTTCAAGACAGCGCTTGTACAGGTGCAATGCCCAATTGTCTTCACTCCGCAGGATATGCTTATCAAGACCGACCTGCATGATCGCCCTCTGTATTATACTGGGTACATTGGCGATATCAAGGTAGATCGAATGCACATTGATCCCGGTTCTTCTATAAGCATTATCCAGAAGAGCCTGCAACACCATCTGCGTATCCCAATGCATCGCCTGACACCGATAAGCATCGCCATTAGCGGTTTCAACTCAGGCATAAGCTATCCGATCGGAAAAATTCGTCTGAAATGTCAAATCGGCGATCTTCAATCAAAAATGACCTGTTATGTCATAGATGCGGATGCTTACTATAATATTCTCCTGGGGTGTCCTTAGATAGAAGATTACATGATCGTGCCTTCCACACTGCACCAATGCTTCAAGTACGTCGATAAGCATGGCTTCGTGAGGACAGAATTTGTCGACATCGATCCCTTTAAAGGGGTTGAATCTTACTACTCCGACTCTTGCTTTTACGAGAAGTCAAAAAGGCACCTTGTCAAAAAAGATATTCGAGCTCCAACTGAGGCGGCAACTTGATCGGAAGGACCTCTAACGATCTACCTCCAAGCTCGTAAACCTGGCAAAACCGCACTCCATACGGCCACTCTGCGTAAGGACGCAATCAGCCTCTCTACACAAGAGGAGCAGATGATAATCCGACTGCCAAGGTATGGCCAAGCGCCAAGATCCACGACAGAGCCACTGACAATCAGGCTGCCTAGAGTGAGTCAGCAACAAATAGAAGAGCTCAATCCCTCTGTCAAGCTGATGATGATTCGTCTTTCTCGAATAAATCGACAGTCGAACCCTAAGCCGAGGACTGCTAGCCAGCCAACAACTCCCCGCCCAGCACCAAGCACTAAACTGGGGGTGGCTAGTATGCCAACAACTCCACGTTCTGCTCCACCCATGGAGCCCCTGATGATTAAGCTGCCCAAGTCATCCTCCCAACCTACACAGGGGGTGGTTGAAGAAGAGCCAGAGTTGGCCAAGTATGTGACTGCTCACACTAATGTTCCATCCGTAGATGATGTAATTCTACTGGAAAAGATACATTATTTCATCAATAAAGGGCTATCTTTGAACTACCTCGAGCTTAATAAGCTTTGTACAATATATGCTATGGAACACGGTATAGGTACCCACCTGCACACACAGGTGACAAATGTCTACACCGTAAACCAACTTACTCCAGTGGAAGACGCTTACCACATAATCGGGGGAGGGGATCATCCAATCATCTTCGGTCGAAAGAATCTACAACCCTTCAGGATCGAAGAAGTTGATCTCGAATTCGACACCGAGAGACTGCCCCTTTATTTGTATAGTTCCCGATCCAAGTACCTCATACAAAAACAGGGGTATGATCTGGAAACTACACCAGGCTTGAACTACGGTACTGGACGGCGGCTACCCTTACAGTTGCCGGTCCCGGCAGGGAAACCACGAGATTATTACAACAAAACCAGATGTGGGCTAGGTTATGTTACACCAACAACGACCCCTGAAAGCTCAGACGAGGAATGCGACTGACATTCACACTCAACCGGATCACCCACCTACGATTCGGATGTTAGCATCGGGGACGTGTTCAGGCAAGTCTTGTCTGTCAATATGGCAGTTGCCGACGCCTACGAAGAAGATGAAGACATTCTTGAACTTCTTGAGTTAAAGCCATGGGCACAACAGCTAGATGCGCAATAGGAGAAGCGGTTCGAACAAAGAGAGCCTTCCACCGAAGATGCAGTTGTGCAAGTTGATCTTGGTGACGAGTCCTCTCCAAAGCCCATCTTCGTCAGCAAGAATCTGATAGACGAAGAGCGAGAATCGCTACTACAACTCGTCAGAGAATACATCGACGTGTTCGTCTGGAGCTACGAAGACATGCCAGGACTGAACCCTGAGGTTGCACTTCACAAACTCAATATTCGGTCGGACGCAAAACCAGTCAAGCAACAGCAACAACGGTTCCGTCCCGACATCATGAATACTATTGAAGGTGAGGTCAACAAATTGATAGTTAGCGGCTTCATCCGCGAGGAAAAACATCTAGATTGGGTAGCCAATATAGTACCAGTCCTCAAAAAGAATGGGAAGATTCGAATCTATATCGACTTCCGCAATCTGAATGAGGCATGTCCCAAAGATGAATTTCCTCTCCCTATCACAGACATCATGATTGACAACACCTGCAGCTTCGAGCGTATGTCATCCATGGATGGTTTCTCGCGGTAAAACCAAATCAAGATGTTCTCTGATGACGAAAAGCATACATCATTCCGAACACCAATTGGCACATACTGCTACACAGTCATGCCTTTCGATTTAAAGAATGCTGGCACCACCTATCAAAGAGCTATGAGCGTCATCTTCAGAGATCACCTATGCAAGACAGTGGAATGCTACGTCGACGACATCGCCGTCAAAAGCCACTCTAAGGAAGATCATCTGTATAATCTGAGTACAGTGTTCGACCTGATGCGAGCGCACAACTTGAAGATAAATCCTACAAAATCCTTTTTGGGCGTATCCAGTGGAAAGTTATTGGGTTTCATCATTACTTCCAAGGGTATCCACATAGACCCTGACAAGACGAAGGCAATCATGGAGATGGGTCCCTCGAGAAATCTTCGTAAACTCTGTGGCCTTCAAGGAAAGCTGGCTTACATCAGGAGGTTCATCTCTAACCTCTCCGGGCGATGTCAGCCATTCACCCACCTCATGAAGAAAGGTATCTCCTTCGTATGGGATGAAGAATGCCAGCGTGCATTCGACAGCATCAAGGAATAACTGACGAACCCTCCAGTCTTGGTGGTCCCGGTTGCTGGAAAACCATTCCTGCTCTATGTGCGAGCTATGGAGCATTCTCTCGGTGCTCTACTAGCACAAAACAATGATGCAGGCCATGAGCAAGCTATATATTACCTCAGCCGAATGATGATGGGGCCGGAACACCGATACACTGCTGTAGAAAAAGAATGCCTCGCTCTGGTGTTCGCCATTCAGAAGATGCGACACTACGTCACGGGACAAACCATACATGTCATATCAAGAGTCAACCTCCTAAGGGTCCTCATGACTAAGCCGGGCGCACTCAGCTCTCGCCTCGCTACCTGGGCGATATTACTGTCCTCCTACCACATGATCTTCGTCCCACAGAAAGCCATTAAAGGTCAAGCTCTGGCAGACTTTTTAGCAGCTCATCTAGGTTCGGAGTCAACTAGAATAGACGAAGAGATTCCAGATGAGGCCGCCAATTCAAATGTGACCTCTCATGATGCCATATGGCGAATGTTCTTCGACGACGCTTCCAGAACTGGGCCCAAAGGCAATATCGTCGCTGGAGTCGGAGTAGTGCTGATCTCTCCCTCTGGACTGGTGATCAATCGGGCCTACTCCCTCACGGAGCCCTGTTCAAATAATGTGGTCGACTATAACGCTTTAGTCATTGGCCACCGACTAGCAAAAGAGCTGGAGGTAGAGTTTATGGAAGCATACGACGACTCACAGCTAATCGTTAACCCGATCTGGGGCTCATACGAAGTTCGTCATGAAGATATGATCCCTTATCACCAAATAGCGATCGACATCATCTCATCCTTGGAAGGATTCTTCATAGAACATATTCCCAGACTCCAGAATATTGAAGCCGATGCCTTAGCAGGCCTGGCCGCTTCCCTAGCAGTACCGAATCAGGTTCATCATCTGGTTGACATAATAGGCTGTGAATTGGCCTGTCCCAAAAATAATGTTCAATGTGTTGAGAGTTACTCCGCTCTGACAGTCGATGAAGCACCAGACTGGAGATAACCATTCGTCGACTTCGTAGTCTACGATATTCTGCCAGAGAATCCGAAGGAAGCCACTTCTATCAGAAGACGTTCCCTCAGATTCTTTTACGATATAGAGACAAAAATGCTATATCGGTGATCATACGAAGGATTACTGCTTCGGTGTCTGTCAAATACAGAAGCCAAGGAAGCCGTACGCGAAGCTCACGATGACGTCAGTGGGGCCCACCAGCCTGGCCCAAAATTGCAAGACCGCCTTCGCTGAATGGGCTATTACTGGCCCACGATGGTTGCAGATGCGATAGACTATACAAGAAAGTGCAAAGCATGTCAAGTCCACGCAGATTTCATCCACCAACCGTCTGAGTTTCTACATCCAACGGTGGCATCCTGTCCATTCGAGGCATGGAGAATGGACATCATTGGTCCGATCACTCCGCCTTCGTCCCGAGGACATCATTTCATACTCGCAATCACAGATTATTTCTCCAAATGGGCGAAGGCTATTCCGCTGGCAGAAGTCAAGACTTCAAACATGATCAGCTTCCTCAAGCATCACGTCATCTATCGCTTTGGACTTTTCCGAAGGATCATCCACGACAACGGTCCACAGTTTACAAGCCACGCCTTCTATCGGTTCTGCGACAAACACCAGATCCAGAATATTGCTTCAATACCGTACAATCCGACAGCGAATGGGTTGGCAGAAGCGTTCAATAAAACTTTAATCAAGCTGCTCAAGAAGTTCCTGTCTTCCAACAAACGTGATTGGAATGAGAAGCTTGGCGAATGCTTATGGGCGTTCCGTACTACAGTACGGACGGCCACTGGTAACACACCATTCTCTCTGGTATATGGTAGCAAGGCAGTTCTCCTATTAGAGACTCAAATCCCCTCACTCCGTGTTGCTCTCACCGACCGACTAACGACGGATGATAATCACTATCGCCGACTACAAGAGTTGGAGGCCCTAGATAAGAAGCGTCTGTTTAGTTCAATAATGAATCGAGCTATACCAAGCACATATCTCGGAAGCTTTCAACAAGAAAGTGAAAATCAGAACATTCCAAGTGGGCGATCTCGTTCTGGCAGTACGGAGGCTGATGGTTATGACTCACAAAACCGTCGGCAAATTCCAGCCAAAGTGGGAAAGCCCATTCATCATAGAGGCTGTATTCTCTATTGGAGCTTATCGCCTCGTGAAACAAAACGGAGACTTGCTCATGTTGCCCATCAACGGCAAGTTCTTGAAGAAGTATTATGTCTGAAACGACATCCTCCAGATTTCCCAGGGTATTGAGTTATGTACACCGTGGTACCGCTGAACTCATATTCTGACCCCAGATTTCCCAGGGTGTTGAGTTATGTACCCCGTGATACCGCTGAACTCACATTTTGACCCCAAATTTCCCAGGGTGTTGAGTTATGTACCCCGTGGTACCGCTGAACTCACATTCTGACTCCAAATTCCCCAGCTTGTTGAGTCATGTACCCCCTGGTACCGCTGAACTCACATTCTGACTCCAGATCTCCCAGATTGTTGAGTTATGTACCCGTAAGTACCGTTGAACTCACACACTGGTCACCACAGATGAATCTATATCGCATCTTTTAGGTAGTAAGTCATGTATGATCATTCCTCTGAACGTTCCTCCTAAAAAGAGCTTCCTCCTCATGATCCAATACCCGTACTTTCAGTACATATACAGGGTAACATATCCACAAATTTTCTGAAATAACCACGTCGATGCTACCTTTGAGTTGTTTTCCTTCCATCAAAAACAAACCGTCCCTTACGTAGAACTTCCATGTCCTCATTACCTCTGAGTTGTTCTACGTACCCCTTCATGGAGCCCACTCCTACCATGTCCTCATTACCTCTGAGTGGGAAGGCTCCATCGAAGAAACCCTCATATTTACCACGTCCTCATTACCTCTGAGTAAGTATGTTGGTTTTTTCTTATTATCCGTACCCAAGACCGGAGTACGCTAAGGATAATAGGCCCACAAATGTCCTCCGTGGACCACAAATGTTGTGCTAAGTTTCTTTAGTACATGCCCCTCATTTCTCATCATGCCTCGGGAGCCCAGTTGCTCCATGGCAATCTTTCTCCCGATACCAAGGACGTCTACGGCTATCGTACCGTGGAATTGCTCTAAGTATCCCCATCAAACTTGTTATCCGTACCTAAAACCAAGGTATGCCAAGGATAATAGGTCCACAAAAAGTCTCCCATTAGGGCAACTACTGCCAAACAAAGAATAGAGCGAATGTCTTCTGTTCATTCAAAATCAGTTACATGACTACATCTCATGAGCAAGACAGAAAAGTTCTCCATCGTTTCATCCAGACAAGAAAGAAAAAATATTACATTGATGCCCAAAAAGAAGCGAACCACAAGCTACAGCTAAAGGCAGACAGAAATATTAAGACAAAGGACGGACATTTAGGGGAGCCCACGAATCCTAGTTGTGGGGGCGCATATACCATTCCCTCAACCATCTTTCGTATGAAGGATCTATTTGAGTAAGATCCTCGTCCGGAGCAGGAAGGTCAAAACTCCCAATATTACTACCTTCAGACTGGGGCTCCTCCTTTACAGCAACTTCAATGTTGGGAGTGTTTTCCTCCCCTATAGGCGCCAGCTCTTCCTTTTGTTCCTCCTTTTTTTGGTATCACCTCCTCCTTAACAAGCGATAACTCTTGTTTGATGAGAGAATACAGCAACTCCTCCTTCACAATGATTTCAGCCTTCGACAGGGACGCTGCAAGAATCAAAGATAAAAGAAATAAAGTTAGAAGATGGCCAGGTGGAAATAACTCAAGGTTTTGGAGCTTATGCGGCTCGGTTTAGCACAGCCTTATGCGGTCCAGTCCAGACGAGCTTATGCAGATCGGTTTAGCACAGCCTTATGCGGCCCAGTCCAGATAAGCTTATATGGCCCTATTTGAAAAGCGTTTCATGCGGTTCGAGTCAGAAGGACTTATGCGGCTCTGTTCGAAGGGTCATTATGCGGTTCAGTTGTGAAGTGTTTGTGAGGTTACTAGACAAACTCCCATGCGGCTCCGACATGGGGTATACCCCCATGCGTCTCGGACGTGGGACATACATGCGGCCCATATAATTTGAACAGTTCAATGAAGACGAGAGATGCATTAAAGGCTTGCGCATAAAGCATGTAACAAAGTCGTCTTTTTTAGAGTTTCGAAGTATACGATCCGACCAAACCCTTACCAGCAATGGTGGGGTGAACGTCGGGGTAAACTTCAGGCGTCGTGGCTGACGAAGAAGCCACTCCCTTACCCTTCGCCGCGACCTTGGAAGACTTGGGGGCCATTGTTGATGGATAAGCAGAGAAGGAGGACGAAGATAGCAACCTAGGGCAAGAAGAGTTGAAGACAGAAGAAAGTAAAGAAGTCTCTCTAACCAAAAATGCTCCTATTTATAGACAGAAGGAAGGGGATGTTTCGATCCGCGTGCTGCATAAAAAAATTGACTCTTCAGTCATCAAGAAAAATTTGGATATTTAAAACCGACCCTTGGGATCATGCCCCAAAAAGCGGCTTTAAATCCAAAG
This sequence comes from Iris pallida, assembly GCA_029216955.1. NCBI lineage: Eukaryota > Viridiplantae > Streptophyta > Magnoliopsida > Asparagales > Iridaceae > Iris > Iris pallida. Next base: position 18,595,011 of record JANAVB010011199.1, on the reverse strand, counting down.
CAAATCAAAAGAAATTAATGAGACGCATATGTGGCAGGAGTCGCACACGTGGTAGAGAGTCTATGCAGCCAGACAGTCCATGCGGCTAGGAAGTCCATGCGGCTAGGAAGTCCATGCGGCTAGAACATCCTATGCGGCTTGAAGAGTTTACATAGCCATGCTTCTTATTCAAAGTATTTCAATTTTGCAAATTAAAAACTTTGAAGGGGGTCTTGTAGAAACATGGAAAATAACAAGAAAAGCCCATACGGCTCAGATAGAAAGAGCCTCATATGGCTCAGGAATCCGTTAGACATTCATGCGGTTCAAAAGTCCTTTAAAGCCTCATGCGGCTCGGATAGCTACATACGGCTCAGAAAAGAGCCACGTGACCCTAAGCAGTTCGCCTCTATAGCTGGCCATAAAGCACTGCCTCATTAAATATCCTGATGACAGCTCTGACAGAAAGGTGAAGTGACAACTCTGACATAAAGCTGCAATAATGACCCTGACATGATGGCGTGCTCCTAGGGAAAAGAAGAAAATATTTTATAGCTGGCATGATCTGCCAAGTCCAAAAGCTCCCTATGCGGCTGCCACCTTCATGCGGCTGCCTCCTTCATGCGGCTGCCTCCTTCTTACGGCTGACTCCTTAATGCGGCTGTCCCCTTCATGCGGCTGCCACCTTCATGCGGCTGTCTCCTTCATACGGCCGCCACCCTCATACGGTTGTTACTTTCATGCGGCTAGGAGTATGGGGACCACCCATATGCGGTTCATTTAGAGACCGCATTCATGCGGCTCTGCCAGGATGTCCCACTCACGACAGTTGAGACACGTGACGGTCCTCATGACAGTTGAGACACGTGGCAGTTTTATCCCCTCGGAGTTATGGCAGCTAGCAAATCATAATAACCCAAATTTGTTATAATCCTCATAATTACTCGGATCAAATCAGATTTGTTATAATTAAGCAAATTGAACACGTGGCGGGAGATCTGAGCTTGTCATGACAAATTATGAAGATTTATTGCAATCAGCATTAATTGCCCATACGGATTTGGCGTAATAAAAAATTAACTGAAAAATTTGTTGCAATCAAGATTAATGGTCCAGATTATTGGCCGCCGACTTTTTAAGAGAAAATCATTGCAAACCCTAATGATCAAACTCTACCCCTATAAATAGCAAGGTGCCATTCCCTTACAAAACATGGGAGAAAAAAGAGCACAGAGGAGCACACAGAGACTCTCTCCATCCGGCTGGACATACAAAGAGACAAAGGCCCGCACAGAGGATTCTTTCCACGTATCCCGAGAGCATTTCTTCATCAGAGCCAAGGCTACGTCCGATCGTCCAAGGAGTAAGGCAGAGCTGTCGTCGCGTTCCCGAGCCTCTACCGTCACCCCCCAGAATCAAAAATAAACAATCGTACTTAGATTGTTGTACCTAGGTTTTCGTCCCTAGGCTTTCTTTGTACGAGCGAGTTTGTATTGTGAGTCTAAGTTCAGTCCTCCTATATAATTGTTCTGTACTTTGCAATCAATGGCAAACAATAGGTATATAGGTAAACATATTGCTATAATCTATAGTTATATATGTCATAGGATAAGGATATAGATATCTTGGTATTAATTGTAGGTAACCTAGGATACATATTTATTCATATATGTATCGAAGATCAAAGATAGATATCTATCGGTATATGAACATACAGAAATAAGATACTAGAATACATGTTATGTTACATAGGGTATAGGTAAGGTAGCCAAGGCATGGTGTAAAAATGTGGGATACTTAATGAATTAAGGTATCATGATATAAGATATATCAAGTATTAGGTAGAACATGGCATCCTAAGGATAATCTATCTATATACGTGTATATAAGCATGTATGTATATGTATAGGTAGTTAAAGTAATTCTAAGGTTAAAGGTAAATACCTTAGTAGCAAGGTAACTCATGGGTATGCATAGAATAGTAAGGATACAATATCACATATGTATTTCATATAGGTATCATATAGATACAAATATTATATGATACATAGGGATACATATATATATATATATATATATATATATATATATATTATATATATATATATATATATATTATATATATATAAAAAGAAATATATATATATATATATTTATACTTATAGTATAAGGGGTATATTATACCATGTGGATATGGTATATGGCTATCTTGGTATACTATGACATGTAGGGTGGATATATATATATATATAGTATTATAGAAGCATGAAAAATATGGGGTTCATGCGGATCAAAACTGACCGTATGAGTACTCTAGAACAAATCGACCCGCATAAAGAAGAGTCGCATGACAGACTCAGCGTGCCCCCTGCGGCCCATCTTCACCAGACTGATTTTTGAGCCGCAGAACGAATAGTTACTTTTACGGCCAAGTTAATCAACCCTTCTGATAAAGATGACAAAACTCTGTCAAAATTGGCAAAAATGATAGCTCTGACAACTCTGACACTCAGACAAAAAAAAGATAAGACGTAATCAGACAAAATATCATGTCACCAGACTGGACATGGCTATGCGGCTAAAAAGGACTACGATCGAGCCACATGAACCTTATGCGGCTCAATCTATGTGCTTCATGCGGCCAAGGGTAAACTGCAATCTGAGCCGCATTAGCTTTATGCGGCCCAGAATATAGAACCTATACGGCTCAAAAGTCTCCAAGCTACATGCGGACTAAGAGAGAGTGCCGTATGAGTCTTATGCGGCCCAGCATGGCCGAACACTGAAAGGCCTATGCGGCTCAAATTAACTCAAACAGACTGATCCTATCTTACGATGGGACACGTGGCAGGCTGACCAAGTCTCAACCACCCAGATTTGCTACAACAATATCTCAACAAGTCACCAGCTGGCGACCAAAGAGCGGGTCTTTATGTGCTGTTGTAGCCACGTGGCCATATGGCCATCTATGCGGCTTAAAACATATATCACTATAAATAACAGGGTACCACACCCATGCAAAAGGCTGGCAACCTACGACGGGCAATTTCTTCAAGAGAAAGGACCGTGTCAGATAGTCCAAGGAGTAAGGCAGAGTTGCTACACTTTTTCGAGCCTCTATCGTCACCTTCTAGAATCAAAACTAAATAATTATACTTAGATTATTTCCTAGGATTTCTTTCTAGGCTTTCTTTTGTACAAGCGAGTTTGCAAACAAGTTCAATTCATTTGTAATTTTTTGTGCTTGATATTTAATGGCAAACAAGTATATGAGTAAGGAAGTAACCAAGCACCATAGGTAAGTATAGACAAACATGTATGAGGGTATAGTAATGGGTAAATGGTTAGCGATATGGATCTATAGTAGGATATATAGATATATGTATATAATATAGGTAAAGGGTGAATATTTAGATATTGGTAAAAGGTATATTGGTATATGTTATGGGTAGGTAAAGGTAATGGTATATGTAATAGGCATTGGGTACATCCATGTATATATAAAGGATAAATTGGCTAAAGTAATCCTAGATAGTAGGTAGCTAGTAGAGATGTAAGATATATGTATTGATACTTGGTAATATTAGCTATTATGGCTAATACTTTCAAGGTATAGATCTAGAAACGAGGTATTGACTAGCATAGACTAGAAAATCTAGTTTACGCAAGGTATTGACCCTAGAACTATGATATTAATAGTAGTTAAGGTATTTGAGATATGGGCTAAGGGTAAGTGGATAGTATTTATAGATGATATATGTGATTTGGGATACCATAGTATATATGGCTTGTTGAGAATTCATGCATAATATATATGTATATGATATAGTACTATAAGGTATCCTAGAGTATGTGGGTCTATGATTAAAATTGTGACTAGCATAGATAGAGTTGACCCCTTTGACTAGACAGTTGACCAAACCCTATATGTTGACTTAGTTTGACTAAGAGTTGACCAAGGGTTGGCTTTTGACCTAGAGATGTCTAGTATCATATAGATTGTATGGTACACTTTAATTATTATATTATGAACTCATTGTAACCTATATTGTTTTAATTAGGACTCTGTGACTCTAGTTTGGACATCTTTACATATAAGTTGCTCAGGGTATCAGGCGAGTACATTCTCTGATAGTTTTTTATTGTCTTAATATCTACTATATCCGATTCAGTTGTAGTATTTTACTTGATTCCCGACACGATGGTATACGAACTAGTATACGTCAGATCCTGTCATGAGATGTCATTCCTAGGTTACCATGGTATATTGGTACATTATTCGATCTTATTTCATGTACTTGTATAGACATCGATTCCTAAGGGAATTTGCTACCCTATTAGAGAATCTCGTGTCATGACGTGATATGTCCGGATCCATATACTACTCGGGAATGGGGAGTTATTAGTGGTTATGTTATCAATACCCCTCATGCATCCTCTTGTTCACTTGTTCATAGCTCTACCCTCACTGTACGTAGGGTGTTGCCTGACCTGATACTACTTGTTCATAGCTTTCCATTCTGGCCGACCTGATCTTGTTTTCATATATTTTCTGTTCATAGTCGGTCAAATAGAACAACCTGATCCTAATCCAAGCCGATCATATAACGCTCTAATATCTTGAGGCACTGTTTATGTTTATATTATACATCAGATATTCCTGTACTGCTTATATTCCAATATTTCATACCCTGACATGATATCGAGTTTTACATATACTACTTATTTCTAGTCTTGATATTTCATCTTGTATTTCGTTATTATTATCTCTTATAGAATTTGTCAATTCACATGGAACTGCTGTTAGCGTTTTGTACTTGCTCATATCCTAATAAGATAACCCCGTTGATGTTAATAGAGGATTTAGATGATGACTGCTCGACGTTCTATGGGTTTGGCACAGATGGAGTCTTTGACTAGGATCTACCTTTGGTGATAGTGCCTGTAGAGGATGTACCTTCTATAGTGGCCTAGTCTAATAGGTTGACTGGACTACGTTCCAGCTGATTTTTGAGACTTGTAGTATACTTTATATTTTGGGAACTTGTATTATATTTTGAACTCTGAACTTGTGTTGTGACTTGCATCTATTTCCAGTTTATCTTTCCATCTTATCTTATCATATTTTGTGCTATCTTCCTTAGATGTCTTGTGATTGAGTTATGACTTTAGACCTCCGTACGGAGATGACAGGTTTATATATTGTGTTCATATGCTATATTGTAGTTGACCTATACAGCGTTCTACCGTCAATCCTGTGGCGTAGGCTGGACGTACCCACATGCTCGTGCTCCTAATCAGGGTGCGGGTCGTGACAACTACTCATCACAAGAATACATGGGATAAGAAAAACACACATACACATGCTGCACACAATTATGCTTTCATGTACACATATTCTCATGCAGTACGACAATCACCTACACATAGACATCATCATCATCCTGCTCCTAACACAAACATATATGTTACATGTCACTACTGTAGTAAATATGGACACACTTCACCACAATGTAGAATCAGAAGATTAGTTTATTTAAATATGTATGCATGGGTACCGAAGACTAATATTTTAGGACCCTCAAGTATTTAGATACCAAAGGTCACATCTACTCATGGTGTAGGTGGACCTTCCTTCATCTTCTAGAAGCAAATGGAATTTCGATAGTGGGTGCTCGCAACATATGACTGAAAATGCAAATCTTTTTGCAACACTATCGATGAAAAAGGAAGGATATGTATCCTTCGGCAATAATCGAAAAGGTTATATTATAGGTAACGGTACTATTGGTAATCCTTCATTTCCTGTCATTAAAGATGTTTGTTTAGTAACATAATTAAAGCATAACTTGCTAAGCATTAGTCATCTTGCTGACAATGGATATGATATTAACTTTGGGAAAAATTAATGCTCTATATATAATAGATCACCTGGAGACATCGCTTTTGACGGGATAAGGGATGATAACATTTATATATTCTATCTCTAGAAAGATACTAACAATGCAGGAAGATGCCTCTACGCTCATAAGGATGAAAGATTACTATGTCATATGTATCTTATACATGCAAATATGGATACCATATCAAGACTTACAACCAAGAAGCTAGTGAGAGGACTACCGGATATCATATTCAAAAAGGATACGGTATGTACCAAATATGAGAAAAATAAGACGACAAAATTTTTATTTAAATCCATCAACTTCGTAAGTACTACTAGACCCTTGCAACGTCTTCACATAGATTTGTTTGGTCCTAGTAGAGTAGCCAGTCTTGGTGGAAAACTCTACGTCTTTGTGATTGTTGATGACTTTTCTCACTTTACTTGGATTTTCTTTCTTTTAAACAAAAGTGATACTATTTCTGTTTTCAAAATTTTTGCTAAAAAGGTACAAAACGAAAAAGGCTTCATGATTACTCGAATGTGAAGTGATCATTGCCGCAAATTCAAAAACTCTGATTTCAAAAAGTTTTGTGATTTAAATGATTTTAATCATGAATTTTTTTGTCCTAGAACTCCCCAACAAAATGGTGTTGTGGAGCGGAAGAATACTTGGCGATATGGCCAGAGTCATGTTGAATCAATTTTCATTCCAAAATATTTTTGGACAGAAGCTGTAAGTACAGCATACCATGTCTTTAATAGGGTTTTGATTCGACCTATTTCGAAAAGAACTCCCTATGAACTTTGGTTTGGTAGAACCCCAACCATTTTTTATTTTAGAGTATTCGATTGTCACTGCTTTATCCTGAATACGATAGACAACATAGGCAAGTTTGATGCCAAAGCTGACGAAGGTATTTTTCTTGGATATGCTTCCAAGAGAAAAGGATACAGAGTATTCAACAAACGCTCCATGATTGTCGAAGAATCTGCTAATGTTACTTTTGATAAGAATAGTAGTACAACAGTTGTTCCTGATGACGACGATGACGTACATATCAAATCTATAACTCCTACCTCTAAGGATACAATATCTGGAACCAGTTCTCTGGACAGCTTACTAAAGAAGTTTCGCTTCACACCAAAACATCCAGAAAAGTTGGTAATAGGTGAGGTATCAAGAGGAGTAAGTAATCGTTCATCTGTTCGAGATTTTATAGCTAGCACTGCTTTTATATCCCAAATAGAACCTAAAAATGTTTTAGAAATTTTTCTAATGAATTTTAGATATCTGTAATGCAAGAAGAACTCAACTAATTCGAAAGAAATCAGGTTTGGGAACTTGTTCTAAACCTGCTGACCATTCTATCATTGGCACTCGATGGATCTATCGTAACAAAGTTAATGAGGACAGTTTAGTCACACGTAACAAAGTACGTCTCGTAGCTCAAGGATACAACCAAGAGGAAGGTATCGACTACGATGAGACTTATGCTCCTGTTGTATGGCTTGAATCAATCTGTATGCTTTGTGTCTTTTACAAATTTCTAAAACTTCAAACTCTTTCAAATGGATGTCAAAAGTGCTTTTCTCAATGGTTTTATTAAAGAAGAAGTTTTCGTAACACAATCACCTGGTTTTGAAAATTATAAATTTCCTGATCATGTTTTCAGGCTTAAAAAAGCTCTTTATGGCCTCAAATAAGCCCCTCGTGTTTGGTATGAATGCCTAAGCACTTTCTTACATGAAAAAGGCTTTTCAAATGGGAAGATTGATACGAAACTTTTTATAAAATCTATTGATGACACAATTCTATTAGTGCAAATTTATGTAGATGACATTATATTTTGGTCCACTAATGAGGTATTATGCCAAGAATTTGCCAAGTGTATGCAGAATGAGTCTGAGATGAACATGATGGGGGAGCTTAACTACTTTCTTGGATTGGAAGTCAAACAAAACTCACAAGGGGTTTTCATCAGTCAATCAAAGTATAAAAAAGATATGCTGAAGAAATTTGATCTTGACAACATCAAACCAATCAGTACTCCTATGGCTACAACAACAAAATTATAACCTGATGAAAGCGGCAAACTAGTCGACCAACGTAAGTATCAAGGCATGATTGGTAGTTTACTCTATTTAACTGCTAGTCGCCCTGATATAATGATTAGTGTTTACCTATGTGCTCGTTATCAAGCCAACCCTAAGGAATCACACATAAGCGCAGTTAAGCGTATCTTTCGGTACCTTAAAGGCACTGTTACAGTGGGCTTGTGGTAAACCAAAACCACATCCTTTGACCTAATCGGTTATTCGGTTGCTGATTTTGTTGGATGCAAAGTCGACCGTAAGAGTACCAATAGCACGTGTCATTTATTAGGCAAAGCTTTAGTCTCTTGGTTTAGCAAGAAACAAAACTCTGTCACACTATCCATAAAAGAAGCTGAATACATAGCTGCAGGACGTTGTACTCAGATTTTGTAAATGAAGCAAACCCTAGCAGACTATAATTTATCTTTTAAGCACATTCCTATATTCTGTGATAATACTAATGCATTTAACTTGACTAATAACCCTATATGTCACTTACGCACTAAGCATATAGATACATGACACAACTTTTTAAGAGATCATCAATTATAAGGCACTATTAATCTAGAATTCATTGACACAGATAATCAGCTAGCAGACTTTTTCACTAAACCACTTGCCGAAGAGCATTTCAACTTTCTTCGTCGAAAATTAGGGATCTTGGATGAAAATGTCATACCATAAACCTTTCATGCACAAATACTTGTTAAATCAAATTCATATATGTTGCATTATTTTAGGTATATGCCGAAAGGGTCCTTTTGTCAACAAGGCATAAAAGCCTAAGCGACACAGTGCCAAGTGCCTTTGGACTACCGCTAGCTAGGATCCGGCCCCTAAAGCTAACCTGAGATGATTCACATATACTAAATAATGATTCACAAGTCTGTTGCATGTTCTACTTATTTTGTGGCTAATAAAATTGACTATTTTCTACTCAAGACCACCTTTTTTACTTTTTGTGTGCATCTTTACACTGTTTGGAGTAAAACGGGGACTGAACTCCGGCCAAACTCTGCCTATGGCAGAATTCGGGCTGAACTCTGCCTATGGCAGAATTCGGGCCGAATTCAGTCTGGTGGATTCCAGAACCTTCAGCTATTCTTGGCCGTCCGATCTACTTGATCAAAACCCTACATTTTACTATTGCAGCCGGCCCTACTTTACAAAACCACGATTTTTAAACCTCTCTCTTCATCTTCCACCTCTCTCCATCCACTTTTCTCAAAACCATAACCCTAGATTTCTTAATTTTGGTGCTCTCTCCTCTCCAAACTTAAGATTTGAAGCTTTTTGGGGGATTCTCTTTCATCTTCATCAATTCTTTTTGAGGTATATCTCTTGTAGCTTCTCCTTCTACTCTTTTTTTCCATAGCACCTAGACTATTTTCTAGAGGAAAAAGGAGTAGAAGTGAAGCATCTTCATCCAATCCTCCTCATCCCAATGCCGACACCTACAATGAGGACATATTTGTTTCTTTAGAAGCTTCTAACGAATGGTATTCGGACTTTTGTGGTCGTAGTGTGGAGCTGGGTCATTATATCAATTTTACCATCTTTTCTGAGTTTGACCCTAATTTTAAAGGCCTTTGTCTTGATGAACTCGTATCTACATCTTTAAAAGTTTATCTTAATGTCATACAAATATTTTATTGCAATCTTACTTATAATGACAATAAAATTTATTCAAAGGTATCCGATATCGACATTGAGTTCGATGACTTTTACTTGGCGGAGTAATTGCAACTCCCTGAACCCAACTCTTGGGAACGCCTTGTCGATGCTCTTGACTTCAAGTTTGTTGGCAATATCACCCTAGAAGGTTTTAAGGACATGATGTGTGAACCCAATACTCGCCCTCGTAAACTTCGTACCAAATATCTCAACCAACACTTTTATGAACTTCATCATATCATATTCTCTTCTATTTTGCCAAAAGTCGGATCTACTGATAAAGTCACTTACTAAGATATTATGGCACTTTATTCTCTTTATTTCACCATCCCATTCAACTTTTCACGCACGATGATGAACTGGATGATTCGTTCAAGGAAGAAGCCTAAAGCGCTTGTCTATGCTACGTACCTTCCTATGATATTTTCTGGTTTCAACATTCCATTAGACGAATATCAATTTTTAGGACCTCATGCATATATATCTAAGGCTCGTAGGACTGTTCCTGTACCTTTACCTCCTGCTCTTGATAAGGAAGCATCATCTAATTCTGATGCCCCTCAATCTGAACCACATGCTACCATGGATTCTATCAGAGACATATTGTGCGACCGCTTCCATTTGGAAGACGATCGATGCACTCAGCTGGATTATCAGACCACTCTTCAGATGACCGCCAATAGCAACACTCATCATGACATCCAATACAACATGGCAAGGCATCCCATTATGCCTTTCCTACGGGTTGGGACCCTTCTCGCGAAGGCTACCGGATTTATGACCCTTGGGCCATGAGGTATCTGGATCCTGATGGTGCTTTTGTCGATCCTTATCGCTCTACCAGCGAGCCGTCGGATTCTTCCGGTCCATCCCATTCTCTTGCTCGTTGATGGCTGTGGTCTATTACTTGATGATGTTGCTGATGCACTTTAGTTATGCTTTGTAGTTTGTAGTTTCATTTTATGACTCTAGTTATCTTTCTGCTGTATTTTATTTCATTTCACATGTATGACTACGAGTTTCTCATGATGGTTTATCAAAACGGCTAGATTTCTCTATTAAAGTTTGGTCATGTTGTATGTTTTCTCTCTTCACTTTGTCTACTTTTTATCTCATTACGGGGGAGCTATGCGCTATTTTGCTAAATGACAAAGGAGGAAAAAATAGCATATTATATGATATTTGAGGTGATATTGTATATGCATTATGTTGTGCCTAGATAGAACTTTGTATCAGGACGATAATATTTAGTTACGGGAGAGCCACGTCATATGTGCAAATTATCTTCTCTCCTTCAACATGTGTCCAGGTATGAATATTGAGACATACAAATATCATTTTGTCAATTATCCAAATGGGAGAGATTGTTGACCCAAACTGGATCATAATCAACCTGATTTAGATAATTAACAAACTTATATCTGGTATGATACAATACGACACATCAAGTTCAAGACAGAACACCATCTATTATCAAATACAACGCATCAAGTTCAAGATAGACGTCGTCTACAAGCTGTTACATTACAAATGTTTTTGTTCTCAATCTGTAATTTGTTAATTTATTGAGTCTAGAAAAATGTACGTTGAGTCGTACCGAGCCATCTCAAATCTCCAAGCTCCACCATACAAAATAAACCAATTTCTGAACCAAACCAAACCACCCTCACCCATATAGGGCTTCTGGTCTGAGGTATACAGAATTTGGGCCGAACTCTGCCTAAGACAGAACTCGGACCGAACTCTGCCTCTTAAAATCAGCAACCTAATTTTTAGGAACACCTTGCTACAAGCTGTCACACCCCGATCCTGGAGGATCAAAATCTAGCCACTGGGTGTGATATCGTACAAGTCTAGATTGCATTTGTACAAGGCAAAACCATTATAGTTCTATATATTTCTCAGAAAACAACGACAGAGCAGCAAAACCAAGTAGATAAATTAAAGTCACAACAAAATATGAATAAATGTATCTCTTTATTGATATTTGAAGTCGATTACAAGACTTGCAGCGGAATACAAAGTTTACAACTGATTTCAAGGCTCTTGAATAGCCAACTAAATATACACTTGCCATTAGGCTACAACTGAACATGCCAACTTTGCTTATAATGAAATTGCCAATTTGGCTAAAATCTCACTGATATATCTGAGTTATACTGTTCCATACATTATGTCCCGTATAGCAGAAGACGTCGTCTTGTATAAAGAGTTTCTGTGAACCCATCAGAATCATCAATGCCAAGCACTAATCAACCGATTTCCACCATGCACGAACACCTATAATATTGCCCACAACGTGGGTCAATACATCATCAATGTACTGGCGAGCGGTGCTAGCCCAACTCCCGAAAGAAGATAATATTAAGTAATCATATTGTAGAACATTATTAAAAGTGGTCTTTATTGTTGCCTTAGGGTCAATTAGCAGTTCATATCCGACAGAAGTAAAGCATACATCTTATCTATATAACCAGAATAATATAAAGCATCTGTTATCACCCCTTAGAGATTTCTTACCCATGGTCTTGTAGCCATCCTTGTACATTTATAATGCTTACTCAGCCTGCATAAGACATTGTTGGAACAATATCATATTTTAATATATTTGTCACCGTTCAGGTGATTCTTACCAACAGCCAACATCCTTTCCTGTATTTGAGTAATAACTTACTCCTCCTGCATAAGACATCATTAGCACTGGACCTATCTATATAAAGGTCACTAACTACATGCCATCTTGGACTTTTGGTTAGAAGGCTCCCTTTCAGCGGCGGGTAGCTAGCCCAGTCCGAAAGGTTTTCGAATCACCGTGCTACTACTTCAGCACTGTGCTACTACTTCAGCACGAGGTTTCCCCTAGGACGAATCGGTTTCCAAGGCCTTAGAATACCGTTCGAGAAACCACCTTGTCGACAAGTTTCCATGACCATATAATTATATACAACTTATCTAAGAAGAAATCATATAATGCATGATAAGAAAAACTAAGTAATAACCCATCATTCTGATTCATGTTGCCATCTTGCCATCTTGCCTTGAGCAAACGCTCACATTATCATTTGTCCCAATCCAGGGTCTTAGCGTAACCAACATTCTACATCGGCACAGGATAATAGAATGTTGTTACTCAATCTCTTTCCCATATCCTTGATACCATACATCTTTCAAACCAAACTCAATATACTCACCGCCCAATTCTTGGGACTTAGCATTTGAGTTACATCTATTCATCGAGCTAAGGCTCGATATACTCACTGCCTAAGTATTTGGGGCTTTGCCTTCACCTGTCATGTAATTTATTGCCAAGCACGTAAGCATACAATTCATTGAATTGATTTGAAGCACACCATTCATAAAATGATTCGCAACAACTTTTGGTTCATGTGATTAATTATCTTTGATTATCTTTTCAACTTTCATGCAAGGTGTTATTCAACAACTCAATGAGTAAACACAACATACTATCCTTTATTTTAAGCGTGAAGCTAAAGGATCTTCGAAGGGTTCAACACTACTCACATTTTATAAGACGATTTTGCCTCGATCACATAGCCTTCCGAGCGATCCTTCGTATATTCCCAAGTCCAACAAGGCTTCATCGAACCAACCATCCATCATAAGGCATCTTGCGGGTCGGGGCACTACAATATATGCCACTCAGAAAAGTTTCGTCCTCGAAACTTCAAACAAAACTCATCCCTAAAACTTCAACAAAATTTATGAACTTTCCAACGATTAACTTGCACTATTTAATATTTCTTCGTAATATCATGATTGATTTCAAGTAATGTACCATCTCATCGTAGCATTCCAATTTAATTCAAAATAGTTTACCATCTTTGATCTTTCCTCCAACACTCGTGCAATTCCTTAGCACGTGATAATCTTCCTCGTGGCTTCATTTGAATTCAGCGTATCACTTATTTGGAATCATACACATATTTTAGGCATCCCAAAAATACATGCATTTCAGCCAAGTTCAGTGATAGAGGAAAGGAACAAGCTACATGTATAACTTTATTTACAACGTTAGCAATCCCTCTTAGGCATCTCGTATATTCCCAACTTGTTTATTCAATCTTCAACCAACCAATAACACATTGAATGTTTTAAATTTCAACTCGAGTAATTTTTCACAGCCGATCCAAAATTTTCTAAAGTATTCCTTTCAAGTTCATTATAATTCATGCCACCAAAGTTGATAAATCCATAGCCATATTGCATTTTGATACCCCGATTCTCTTCGATCAAATCTTGTACTCGTCATCGTTCGCATCCGTACACTTTGTTTACGACTCGTCAATTTTTTTGATTATGATCCATCCTTCAAATTGTACCATCATTCTACTCTAGTAACATTTCTCGCTGTACTCAAACATTTTCCCATATTGATCAAGCCAACATATTATCCTCTCGCGTAACTAACTCTCATATTCTAGCAACATTAATTTTGAGGGTCCTTTCAACATTTCATTCGCTCTACACATATTCTCAATTTCGATCTAATTATCCATTAATGAATTTACTCTGACTGTGTCAAGGCACTACCATCAATTTTCATAGCTCAATATGATTCAACCAACTAGTTCCAATAATTTTCAACATTCTGAATAAAGGCAACCAACTTTTCGAAGCCAACATGATCTATCATCCCACCCAACATTATAACATCGAATTTTCTAATCTTTATTCTATTTCGAAGTTTACTTCCCGACATATCTCACTCATTTAACTATACCCACATAACATCAATAGGGACATCCTACGGGTCTCCAACAGTTAACTTAGCATTCAGTCAAGTCTCTATACAGTCAGCTAATCTAAGCTAAACCAGACATTCAGCCAACTCATATGAGATGGATAGCTATCAGGGACATACTTATCTCTTATCTTAGAGGCAACAAATTCTTATCATAGGGATCCTATCTTATCTCAGGGACAATCTATGATCTGACCAACTTTAGGGACATGGAATACCACCCCAATGTTATGAACTTATTTCAAAACTAAAAACTGAATATCATAGCCAACAAATCTGAACTTAGGCAACTAACCGACATTATAGGCAACCAACCGACATTTTAGGCAACCAACCGACATTTTAGGCAACCAACCGATATTCTAGGGTCAAGTCTATCTACCTGTACTAATCCTCGGGTCATACCCAATGATGTTATTCTAGACTTACCTACAACCAAAAAAATCTATCCAACAATTCTTATTGGTCAATCCCAAAGCCATTATATAAAACTTTACCAATTGAACATCCAAATCTCAGTTTTTATTTGCATAGACGCAGCATCACTTGCTCAATCCGACTTGTATTCTCATATCGTACTCACTTAAGTCTATTCAATCGGCCAACTATTCCGAGTCATATTCCAATATTGCTACTTCAATAGTTCCTCATTTACCATCTCTTTATTTCGGTCTCTTGGCGACATATTCAATTCTCATATTTTTTAGATCATCGATATGGTCTTTACTCTTTAACCAATAAAATAGGAAACTATATAATCATGTTTCTTCCGAAGGCATCCTTTATTAATTTTTCGCTAACACCAACACGGTCATCTCTTAGCAATTCACGTTAACCATCAATATTTGTTTTGCACCATCTTCTTGTGATTCCATAGAAGATTTCACTATTCATACATTGATCCAATCTCTATGGCATATTTCTCTAACATTTGTATATCGGTCATCTAGTGGATATGACATAACTCATTTGGCTAAGTTATAATCCAACAATCCTGCATTCCATCCAAATACGTTATTCATGCGACAATATCATTCACCGATATGGTCGCTGTATCTCGATTCTTAATTGTATTCCAGCCATCAAAATCTCGTAAGGAACGTCTACCCTTTCATGCATCAAGGGACAAGTACTCATTCTCTATGCCTGTAAACCCCCTAAATTTCTACTATGATTTTTATTTTGGTATAAATTTTTACTTTGTATTTGTACGTCGCATAGTCGTATGTATATGTTGCGTACGAATTTGTCGTATTGTACGTCGCATACAAGTTTGCATTGGTCATATTTTCTCGTCGAGTACGAATATGTGCGAGGAACATCTTTTAGAAAATATTTTAATTATTTATATAATAATATGGCTTTCAAAAATATGGGTGATAAATATTATTCATTTTAAAAATACTAATAGTTGTGAGAAGATCACATCGAAAAATTTCAACGCTTTATGCTTTATTGTAAAAATGCTACTTAATTTTATTTGTCATTTAAAACTAGATTTATATGAATATTCTAGATTTATTCGAGGTACATGAATTTAATTCATGTATAGAATATTGATTTTAGAAATTAATATATATTATTATTTTATTATTTCGAAAAAGATATTTTAAATATTGTTTGATTTCATATTTAATAAATTACGATAATTTAAATTCGAAAAGATTTTATTGACTTATTTTAATTAGCTTTAAATTAAAAATAGATTTTATCTAGATTTGCTTGAGATTTGATAAATTAAATTTAAATCGATTTGAATCAATATGTTATTATCTACGGGATTTTAAACTAATCCAAATCCTTATCCAAATAGGGTTCCACCTCCTATATAAGTAGAGCCTCATTGTCCTCTCCTTACTCCATCAAATTTCAACCCAAAAAATTTCCACCACCACAACGTGTATCGTGTCTGTGTCCGTGCCTTTTCTCATCCACTAATTTTCTCCATTACAAATATAATACTTCCGTGTCTGAAAAATTTTGGACACCAACCATTATCATATCTCGTGTCGGACACACCCCGACACGTCGCCACACCAACCTCGCTCCTCCTCTCCTGTGAACCCATCTCCGTTACCCGCCTCCCCTTTTCTTGTCGAACCTGAATCTCCCAACACCATAATTGCCACTGTTACCCGACACATGACGGCCACAATCGAATTTTGTCACTTTTGCTATCATCAATACCCAGCCACCCGCACCGATCCCCCGAACCCGTCATCACCCCTTCTCGGCACCCAACTCCACCACCGTCGACCCTGTCACCCCTGGATCCCCTGTCGACAACAGACCACCACCATCAAAACCACCATCATCACCGCCACGGCCTCGTCGCCGAAGTCGTACCCAAAAAAAAACCCAAATCCTCAGCCATCTCGCCATGGACATCGTCGCCATCCACAAATCAAGCACACAAAAGAAAAATAAAACCCCAAAACTTACCACCACCGCTCCAATCCATCTCCACATCGACTCACCAGATCCCGTGCTCCGTCGCCGTCGTCGAAAACACCACGACACGACCGAGCACCCGATGCACCGCCCCGTGCGACCCTGCTGATCACCGTCGGGGATCCTGAACGCTCTCTCCGGCCAAAAAACCCCATCGCCGCCGCCGAACTGATCGTCGCACCGCTCATCGTTGATCTCCGCGGCTCCCTCATGCCACGACCGGAGATTCCTCGCCGTCGTAGCCGGCCCACATCGCTGTTAGCTACGAGCTTCGACCGCCGTCTCTGTACCAGGCGCGCCAACCGATATCCTTTTGGTCGCTGCGCCACCACCGCCTTCACGAGCTCCACTCCGTTGCACTGCTCGCGGACGACCGCCGAGCCGCGCCACCATCTTTCGCCGGAGCTGCTCCGGTAACCCTCGGTGGTCCCCCAGTTTCCCCCTTTCTGCCCCCAATTCCCTCTTCTTTCCTCTCTCTCTCTGTATCATTGGGAAGGAGGGACTAATATAATTAATGAGTTATTATTATTATTATTATCGTTATTATTATATTTGTTATTATTATTATTATTATTATTATTAGATATATTGAAGTCTCTGTTGTTATATTTTAAATATATAAAGTAAAAATTTACCAAAAAAACTTGTTGACCCATAAATGTAGCTTTCCAAATTATAAAATAAATTCTAGTATTATTTTTTTTGAATACTTACCTAGATAATAAAATATAGTTTTTCTACCAATAAATTTATATTTTTACGAACTTACCATTTAGGTTAAAAATAATTTCTCAATTTTCTTCAAGTATTTATCTAGATATATAATAAAAATGTAGTTTCCTAAAAAATTGTGACATATATATATATATAGAGAGATTATTTTCAAGTAGTTATTAAAATTATTTTGGCTAATAAAAGATATTTTCAAGTAGTATGAATATTTTATAAAAGGTATAAATACTTTTCTTCGCAAATCCTCACTGTCTATCAACCTTAATCGTAACTAATTCCAAATTCATATTTTTCCCGCAACTTCAAATCCTACAAATCGAACATGGCTTTTGGACAAATCGAAATCATGACATTACAATCATCGCACCACACCAGACGACACATCAGACAAGATACCTTGCCATTTTTACTGCTTATATTTAGTTGTATTTTATTTCAATTATTGTATCTATATTTCTCGTTTATTATTTTCTTTTTGCATGTGGACTTAGAGTTAAGGGACTAGCGCCAAATTTAGTGTGTCTCATTGACTTGTCACGATTGTACGCAAGTTGTGTATGAGAGTTGTGAGAATCATATAGAGGTCACTTGCGTGTGGGCTGATCCCCCGTGCGCATGCGTAGAAATAACTGTCAATAGACGCACGTTAGAAGACTTGACAGTTATCTATTATAAAACAGTGTGGTGGAAATGATACGTATTTGTGTGTCATAGTTACGACACACGTATAGTATCATTGGAGGGAGGGAACAACAACTAGCTTAGGGGCTACATTTATTTTTACACACATTTGGGAGATAGTGTCTCGGATGAGCGCTACGTGTTACCCAGCCGATAGTGTATCAGATGAGCGCTACTTGTTGGTCACTCTTTATTACTTGCTTACGTGAATCCGTTATAGTCCCTGCGTAGAACGTTTTCCTCAAAGTGAATATCACTTAGATGGTTAGGGACCCTGTTGTGTTGTAGTTTTATAGTATTTATATTGCAGTTATAATGGCATGTTTTTTCTGTATCTTGTTCGTCCCTCTAAGGACCTGGTGATTTCTCCAGGTGTGTTTTGTGACTTTCTGCATGTGCTCTAGCTAAGGCCATGACTTGCGCTCTATTCCGTCATGATGATTCCTCTTGGACTCGTCATTTGCTTCGCTCGACCAAATCAGTTATTTGTATATTTCTTTCTTATTTAAACTTGTTGGTAGTGGATATGTCTTCGCCCAATGTTTGTACAAATTACTATTTGGTTATATCATTAAAACTTTATATTTGTGGATAAGATT
This sequence comes from Iris pallida, assembly GCA_029216955.1. Taxonomy (NCBI): domain Eukaryota; kingdom Viridiplantae; phylum Streptophyta; class Magnoliopsida; order Asparagales; family Iridaceae; genus Iris; species Iris pallida. The sequence goes on along the minus strand of JANAVB010011199.1, from coordinate 18,576,152 downwards.
TAGTTTGAGCATGGCTTTCTACATTTTATAGCTTATGTATACATACGAGCCCTTCATTTACTCGTATGTAAACAGCTGGCATGATACGTATCTAGTCCCAAGTATTTTGGGACTGGGGCATTACATGTTTTTGTGGTGGCCCATGCAGGTCACCTTTGTCGTTTCGGTTAATGTACCGAATGGGCCTGTAACATAGGATTAGAGTCTAGAATCTCATCCACTTACTTGACATCCCATCTTGACTTCAAATTCAGAACTCTTGTTCGACCTCCTTGATTTGCATCTTGCTTGACTCCTTCTATCGTAAATTCTTAGTTTCGTGCTTAGTGACAACTAAGAAGATGACTACACTAGTATATCCTCATAGGTTAACCCCATGGCTAGTAGAATTACACTGACAACTAGTATGCATTGAGATCCTGTTCGAGTTATAAGGATATAAGGATAAGAGAAACCATATTTTTTCTAGAAGTATGAACGTAAGGATTAGTTAATTCCAAGTTGGGTAGTAGCAACATTAATAACTTCGAAGGATTTAAAACTTTATTTGGATCTACAAAAGGATAGTGGGATCTATATACAATTGAGAAAATAAGTTGATTAATTTTTGAGTTTTGATTTTGAAGGTCTTTGAGAAATATTTATGATTCATTTGTTTATAGCTATACATCCTTGAAGAGATATAAAGTTAGTTGAAAAGAATTTTAAATTACAGGTTGTTGTAAGATTTATAAGGACGGTTGATAAAGCTTGATTTTAAATTGGGTTGTATGGTTCCCAATTAATAAGTTCTAAATTTTGGTTAAAAATATTTTGAAGGATATAAAATCAAATTGAGGATCTAATTTAAACTCTTGTATGACTTACGATTGCTAACTCCTATTTAAATTTTGAGTTAAGATTTGGATTAATGATAGAAGAAGAAAAATATATAGATTGGATTTGTGACACAATAAAGGTTTATTCGAGATTTATTTAAAATTTTGAAAATATTAAGTTATGATTTTGATGTGACTAGATAAGGTGGAAAGGTTAGTGTATGATACATTTTTGGAGAAATTTTTGTGTTATGATAAAGGTTATCTTGAGGTTGATTAAAAGAAATTTAAATTTTAAGTTATGAGAATGATTGGCAGCTTAGAAAGATATTTTATTAGATTATTTGGAGAATTATATTACAAAGTTTTGAAGAAGACAAAACTTATAGATTCAAATATGGATAGGCAACCAAGATAGATAAAGTAGTCCACTTTAATTGCCATATCTCCCATGACCATGATAGTAGGGTATACACAAGTATTGTTAGTCATCTCTAAGATTATGTGATCATATTTCAATCTTGACTCGCTCGACATTCCCTCAAGTCTAGATTTTATCGTGACTATCTAACCATTTGAAACTTGAGAAATTATTAGATTGTTCCTTGATCATACCCCATCAAGTGGCTATCATATCTCTAGAAACTATATTCCTAACTTAGTTTACCTCGATCTACTAGAATCTGAATTATCTTTATTTCATGCTTTAACTTGGTCATTTATTTTGTGTGTTAATCATTATCTCATGAACTCCCACTTTCTATTTAAAATCTTTTGTGTCTTTTACACTGACTTTGATATTTGGAGCACAATACTAGACTTTTCCGTCCAACCAATTCCATATGCAAGACCTAGACGAGCCCACCTTCATGTAGGTATATCATGTCCCACTAAAACACGTCCCCTTGTACTCTAGTTTTATGACACGACTTTCGGGTCATAAAGACTAAACTATAACCCTTGCCATGGTACCGATATACTTTTGACTACATATATGCACTCAACCTTGACTCATGTTCTTCGACCCAATAAATGATTATGGTCCACCTAATTCCTTAATAGCTTAGCTTGTGCTTTATATTGATTGCTACTCGTGCCTTTTATTTTCGTGTCTTATCTTAATTTGCTTAGACCCATGCGTTTTTATTTTACTTTCGTGCATTAATTCGTATTTATATTCCAAACCCTTATCATGACTGTTGAACCAAACTACACTCTCCTCCCGATTGTTTTTTTCTCTTCAAGGATCTTATTTTTACTACTCTGTTATTCATGCAAACCTTATTTCTTATGTGTGAAGAAAACTTATAATGACACTCTTCGATTAAGAATGAGGATTTAATTAGAAGGCCCATAGAGGAGATTTGTGTTATAGTTAAATGAAATAATTGTATGATAAAAAAATTGGTGGTGATATTATCTTTTGACGAGATGAGATGCTCAAAGGATAGCGTATTTGCTATTTATAAAGAGTTTGATATTTCTTAAACAATCGTGATGCTCATGAATAAATTTTACAATAAAATAGGAGTACAAAATCCTTGGTAAGAGAATTAACTTGACTTTGGAAATTGATTGAGGAGATGGAAATTTTTCTAGGAGGATTATGAATATGAATCTAAGACGAGTTCCATACCACCATCATGGATTATAGATGGTTGAATTCAAATTTTGAGAAAGACATCAATAAATAAATGTTTGAGAGCTTACATTATGATGACGAAAGATTTAGTTAGGAAGGTACACTTTTGATTTACAATTTAGCTTCCAAGATTATCGAACATTGGAGACGTACTCTTATTTCGGTACTATTGGATATATGATAAATAAGTACAAATGTGTAGTAAGAGGATTTTTACGTTTACATGGACCTAAATTGATTGAAGGTATAAAAATTTAATTTTCGAGCTTGGGGATATATATATATATATATATATATATATATATATATATATATATATATATATATATGTGTGTGTGTGTGTGTGTGTGTGTGTGTGTGTGTGTGTGGTTAGTATATTAAAGAATTCAAAGTTCGGACTATTTGAAGTTCAATGATGAGATATAAAAATTTAGAGTAAACTTTTAGATCAAATATCTATAAGTTAAACTTTGGAGGGAACATAAAATGAAAAAGGTTTTAAAAGGACGATTTGGGTAAATATGAGTTTTGATGAAAAAAATGATGATGAGATATGATTGAGGAAGTTATTATCTAACCATGAGGTTGCCTTGTATAAGGTTAATGTTAGGGTTGATCGAGCCTAGTCATTGATCAGTTGTCTTACACATGATCATATTCTAAACTAGAACCATCAAAAATTATTATTTTTAGTCACTCAAGTGACATTTTCGCTGAAATCTCGTTCACCTTCTCGTCAAACATTTTGATTGCCTTCTCGCCTAAGATGAATCTCGTACGACTAATCGAATCAACTCTTGTATTACCACAACCCTACCTATCCTAACTATTCCTAAATTTCGAGTACGAAATTCTTGTAAGTTGGGTAGGATGTAAACCCCCAAAATTTATACTATGATTTTTATTTTGGTATAAATTTTTTACTTTGTATTTGTACGTCGCATAGGCGTATGTATACGTCGCGTACGAATTTGTCGTATTGTACGTCGCATACAAGTTTGCATTGGTCGTATTTTCTCGTCGAGTGCGAATATGTGCGAGGTACATATTTTAGAAAATATTTTTACTTATTTATATAATAATATGGCTTTCAAAAATATGGGTGATAAATATTATTCATTTTAAAAATACTAATAGCTATGAAAAGATCGCATCAAAAATTTTCAACGCTTTATGCTTTATTGTAAAAATGCTACTTAATTTTATTTGTCATTTAAAACTAGATTTATATGAATATTCTAGATTTATTCGAGCTACATGAATTTAATTCATGTATAGAATATTGATTTTCGAAATTAATATATATCATTATTTTATTATTTCAAAAAAGATATTTTAAATATTGTTGGATTTTATATTTAATAAATTACAATAATTTAAATTGGAAAAGATTTTATTGACTAATTTTAAATAGATTTAAATTAAAAATAGGTTTTTATCTAGATTTGCTTGAGATTTGATAAATTAAATTTAAATAGATTTGAATCAATATGTGATTATCTATGGGGTTTTATACTCATCCAAATCCTTATCCAAATAGGGTTCCACCTCCTATATAAGGAGAGCCACATTGTCCTCTCCTTACTCCATCAAATTTTAACCCATAAATTTTCTACCACCACAACGTGCATCGTGTCTGTGTCCGTGCCTTTTCCCATCCACTAATTTTCTCCATTACAAATACAATACTTCCGTGTCCGACAAATTTCGGACACCAATCCATTATCATATCTCGTGTCGGACACACCCCGACACGTCGCTACACCAACCTCGCTCCTCCTTTCCTACGAACCCATCTCCGTTCCCCGCCTCCCCTTTTCTTATCGAACCTGAATCGCCCAACACCATCATTGCCACTGTCACCCGACGCATGACGGCCACCATCGAATTTTGTCACTTTCGCCATCATCAAGCCCCAGCCACCCGCACCGATCCTCCGAACCCGTCATCACCCCTTCCCGGCACCCAACTCCACCACTGTCGACCCTGTCACCCCTGGATCCCCTGTCGAAAACAGACCACCACCATCAAAACCACCATCATCACCGCCACGGCCTCGTCGGTGAAGCCGTACCCAAAAGAAAAACCCAAATCCACAGCCACCTCGCCATGGACATCGCCGCCATCCATAAATCAAGCACACAAAAGAAAAATAAAACCCCAAAACTTACCACCACCGCTCTTATCCACCTCCATGTCGACTCACCAGATCCCGTGCTCTGCCGCCGTCGTCGAAAACTCCACGGCGCGATCGAGCACCCAATGCACCGCCCTGCGCGGCCTGCTGATCGCCGTCGGGGATCCCGAACACTCCTCCCGGCCGAAAAACTCTATCGCTGTCGCCGAACTGAGCGCCGCACCGCTCATCGTCGATCTTCGTGACTCCTTCTTGCCACGACCGGAGATTCCTCATCGTCGTAGCCGGGCCACCTCGCCGTTAGCCACGAGCCCCGACCGCTGCCTCCGCACCAGGCGTGCCAGCCGATTTCCCTCCGGTAGATGTGCCATCGTCGCCTTCACGAGCTCCGCTCCGCCGCGCTGCTCGCGGACGACCGCCGAGCCGCGCCACCGCCTTTCGCCGGAGCTCCTCCGGTAACCCTCGGTGAGCCCCCTATTTCCCCCTCTCTGCCTCCAATTCCCTCTTCTTTCCTCACTCTCTCTCTCTCTCTCTGTGTATCATTAGGAAGGGAGGAGTAATATAATTAATGAGTTATTATTATTATTGTTATTATTATACTTGTTATTATTATTATAATAATAATAATAATTATTATTATTATTATTATTAGATATATTGAAGTCTCTGTTGTTATATTTTAAATATATAAAGCAAAAATTTACCAAAAAAACTTGTTGACCCATAAACGTAGCTTCCCAAATTATAAAATAAATTCTAGTATTATTTTTTTGAATACTTACCTAGCTAATAAAATATAGTTTTTTTACCAATAAATTTATATTTTTACGAACTTACAATTTAGGTTAAAAATATTTTTTTCGTTTTCTTCAAGTATTTATCTAGATATATAATAAAATTGTGATATATATATATACATATATATATATATATATATATATATATATATATATATATATATATATATATATATATTTTATATATATTTTTTATATATATATTTTATATATATATATATATATATATATATATTAAAAATATATATATATATATATATATATAAAAAATATATATATATATATATATATATATATATGTATATATATATATAGTTTATTTCAAGTAGTTATTAAAATTATTTTTGCTAATAAAAAATATTTTCAAGTATTATGAATATTTTATAAAAGGGTATAAATACTTTTCTTCGCAAATCCTTAATGTCTATCCACCTTAATCGTAAATAATTCGAAATTCATATTTTCCCGCAACTTCAGACCCCTACACATCGAACATTGCTTTTGGACAAATCGGAAACATGACATTACGATCATCGTACCACACCAGGCGACACATCAGGCAAGATATCTTGCCATTTTTACTGCTTATATTTAGTTGCATTTTATTTCAGTTATTGTATCTTTATTTCTCGTTTATTATTTTCTTCTTGTATGTGGACTTAAAGTTAAGGGACTACCGTCAAATTTATTGTGTCTCATTGACTTGTCACGATTGTACACGAGTTGTATGTGAGAGTTGTGAGTATCATATAGAGGTCACTTGCGTGTGGACTGATCCCCCGTGCGCATGCGTAGGAATAACTGTCAATAGATGCATGTTAGAAGACTTGACAGTTATCTATTATAAAACAGTGTGATGAAAACGACACGTGTTTGTGTGTCATGGTTACAACACACGTATAGTATCATTGGGGGGAGGGGACAGCTACTAGCGTAGGGGCTACATTTATTTTTACACACATTTGGGAGATAGTGTCTCGGATGAGCGCTACGTGTTACCCGGCCGATAGTGTCTCGAATGAGCGCTACTTGTTGGCCACTCTTTATTACTTGCTTGCGTGAATCCGTTACAGCCCCTGCGTAGAACGTTGTCCAAAAAGAGCATATCACGTAGATGGTCAGGGACCCTGTTGTCTTGTAGTTTTATAGTATTTACATTGCAGTTATAATGACATGTTCTTCCTGTATCTTGTTACGTCCCTCTGAGGATTTGGTGATTTTTTCAGGTGTGTTTTGTGACTTTCTGCAGGTGCTCTAGCTAAGGCCGTGACTTGTGCTCTATTCCGTCATGATGATTGCTCTTGGACTCGTCATTTGCTTCGCTCGACTAAATTAGTTATTTGTATATTTCTTTCTTATTTAAACTTGTTGGTAGTGGATATTCCAATATTTGTACAAATGACTATTTGATTATATCATTAAAACATCATATTTGTGGATAAGATTTAGTTTAAGCATGGCTTTCTACATTTTACAGCTTATGTATACATACGAGCCCTTCATTTACTCGTATGTATACAGCTGGCATGATACGTATCTAGTCCCAAGTATTTTGGGACTAGGGCGTTACAATTCCATAACAAATTCAAGGTTCATAACTTGTTAATTCGGGACACGTCAAATTTTCTCAAGCACAACTGCACAACGTGCATAGCCATCTATTTCCACAAATCCATTCTCTAACTTTTTGGTCGTTGATGTAACTCTCTGCATCTTCTAAATCATTGGCAACATTCCGACAAGTACCTAACATCACCATCAGTTTATCAATGTCCAACATGCAATTTCATCTATTCCATTTTAATATCGTTCCATATTCGGTCCACGTTGTTGTTGGCCCAGTTGGTCATATGGTCAAACCTGATTTTAATAATTGAATAAACTCTGTCTGGATATACAAAGTTAGTCGGGACATCTCGGACTCTTGAACATGATCGAGAATGGCTATCCACTGAATTCAAGACCGAAGATTTGTTTGCCTACTCGAGTCTGTAATTCATTATACAATATATTTTCATTTTATTTGAGTCTAGGAATATGTTGTACACCGAGTCGTACTGGCAAATAGGCTACCCCCAAATGAGTTCAAAATGTTTTTAAAACGACCTCTCAAAAAGGTTTACAAAAAGGTTTTCAAAAAGGTTTTCAAAAATCACCAAAAAGCTTTTACAAAACCCTAACTAAACCCTGACTTAACCCTGACAGAACTCGGACCGAGTTCGGCCAGAGTTCAGCCAGAGTTTGATTAGTGGCCGTTGTGATTTTGAATCCTTGGAACTTGGTCCTCCTGCAGTTGCAGATTTGACCGAGATTTGCTCATAGAGTTCTGCCCGAATTCTGTCAGAAGTCTGTCTTTAAAATTCCTATAAATAGAGAAGGATTTCGATCATTTCGACTCACTCATTCACTTTCAATCTTCTCTCTATCTAAAGCTTTCAGTCTTTCAAAGAGTTTTCTAGAGCTTTCAATTTCAGATCCCAAGCCAATTACAATCCTCTAGTCGATTTGTCAGTGCGGTACGGTCTACAAGTTTTTGAGAGATTGTAATCAGAAGGCTTGATTGAAGAATACCTCTTCACATTTGAAGTTGGACGAGTTCTTCGTATCAAAGCTCGCGTTGTAGAAGTTGCAAGGACTTCGTAAGAAAACTTGCAGTTTTTCCAATAGTGGATTCAACTGGTAGCAAGAGTTCTACCGACTGGATTAGTCCTCAACAGAGGGATACCAGTATACATCGCTGTCTTTGCGTTTGCTCTCTTAACTCTGTCTTTACTTTATTTCAATTGTGATAAATATTCTGTGATTGTGCTGCTAACATTTTTTAATTAGCATTATTCCGCTGCCAACTCTATTCACCCCCATCTAGAGTATTACGCTTTACTATTTCGTTCCTACAATTGGTATCAGAGCGGGTGTTACAGGTAAAGCAAAGGTAACAGTGCAATTATTTATTCACTTTTTATATAGATCACAGCACAACACATGGCAACTGTGAAATTCACAAGTGAAGGCCAGGCCACAAACAGACCCCCACTGTTTGATGGTACGAACTATATCTATTGGAAAACACGGATGAGTTTCTTCTTAAAATCACTTGACTTTGATTTATGGTCCATTGTTCTTGATGGCTATCAAAAGCCACCTCGTATAAATGTTGATGGAGTTTTAGTTAAAAAACCCCACAACAGATATACAGAGGAAGAAAAGAAAAGGGCCAGTCTTGACGCACGTGCTATTAATGCTCTCTTTTATGCTTTAGACAGAACTGAATTTAACAGGGTGTCTATCTGCACAACGGCTAATAAAGTGTGGAAGCTACTTGAAGTCACACATGAAGGCACGACTCAAGTCAAAGAATCTAAAGTCAGCAGACTTACTCAAGAGTACGAGGCGTTCAAAATAAAGCCCAAAGAAACAGTTATACAAATATTCGAGAGATTCCTGGATATTGTAAATCCTTTGTCCTCCTTAGGCAAAGATTACAGTAACCATGAAAAGATTCGCAAACTCCTACGAGCACTTACCAAGAACTGGATTTCAAAGGCTACTGCAATCATTGAAGGGAACGACCTCACAACTATGTCCCTCGAAGTACTCATGGGTAAGCTACTCACTAATGAACTGGAGCTACAAGATTTTGAAGAGCCTGCACCAAAGGAGAAGACGGTCGCTCTCAAGGCTTAGCACAGAAAAGCTGCTGAAGGTGACTCAGATAGCAGTGGATCTGACGCTGAAGATTAAGCACTCCTAGCAAGGAAGTTCAAAAGATTCATGAGACATGAGAAGAGAGTCAAAGAGAACAACAGCAACAACTGGTATCAAGAAGATGCTGTTTGCTATGGTTGCAAGAAGAAGGGACACATGAAGAAGGATTGTCCCACAAACTCATCATCAAGCAAGAAGAGCAACAGGTATAAAAAAAGGAACCTGAAGAAATCAACATCTAGGAGATATGCCAATACCAGCATATGGCATTAAAGTGAATCCAGCGACTCAGAAGACGAACAATCAGAAGACGCTGCAAACGTATGCTTTATGGCATCCGATCAGGTGCCTACTGAACCTGTAGTTGATACTTATGATGACTTCACCTTTGAGCAATTAGGAGATGCCTTCAGTGACCTGATGACTGATTATAGGAAACTGCGTAGCAAGTATCAGACCGCTAAGAAGGTACTCATAGAGTACAAAGGTAAAATAGGTAGACTTATCGACCTACTAGCTGAGGTTAGAAATAATGTTAGTGAGTCTGGTGAGCTTTCTTCAACAAAGCTCTTATTACACGAGACTACCAAGTTATCTGAAGAGAAAGACAAAATTATTGACCAACTCAAGAAAGAACTTTCTATAGAGAAAAAAAGTCTTCGATGTGCACAAATCAGAATGAAATCACTCACTTCTGATTATACTAAGTTGCATGTGTAGCCTCCCTTCCCAAAAACTGTTGAAATATTTTTTTATTATTTATTATTTATTTAATTATAATTAATAAGTTATATTTAATGGTTATATTAAATTGTTGTATGGTGATTTATAACGTATGCATAAATATAATATTAATACTGCGTATAGTGTATGTGTACGTATACATAATAATATATATGTATAGGTGAAGGTATTTGTAAATATATATAAAAGTATATATATATGTGTATTTATAAAATATTGTGTACGTGTATATATATATATAATATACAAATGTGTGTATGAGTAGATGTATAAATATATACAATGTAGTATATGTATGTATAGGTGTATACATATATATGTATATATGTGTGTATGTAGGTAGGTACGTATATAAATATATATGCAAGGAAATATACATAAATACATTAATAAAAGGAAGAAGAAAGCAGAGGAGTAGTCAGAAGGGGATCACAACAGCAACAAAGCAACAGAGCCGACCTCATTGTTATAACCCACAACAGAGCAGCCCATATTTTCCCTAACCCGACCTAAGTCTCTGCATATTACAGAGAACCGACCCCATTCAGCCTAGAGGAAACAGCCCAGCTGGGAAATCCTAAGCATAGACTGAGCCCCATGGCTTTGCCAGCCCACGCACGCTCATCCTAAACCATCCCAGTGCAACTGGGAGCACCCGAGCCCTGTTCTCGTCGAAGCAGCGCATATATGCGCGGGTTGTCGAGAGTATTAGGAGTAAACCCTAACTCCAAACCTACGTTCCACCGACATCCAGACCATGGCGAACCCCCACGATGGCCGTGCGCCCACGGCGGGTCACTGGCGGCCGGCCGATAGCGCACAGCGCACGGGCTGAAACAGAGCAAGGAAGCAACAGCAGCAATCAAGCCACGAAGGTAACTTCGTACCCTCGTTTCTTTGTGAATTCTCGACCAAAATCCGATCCGTAAAATCCTACGAAGAGCCTGTGTAACCCTCTAGGATTCCTGGTAATTAGATTTGAGTTTTACCAAGGTCTCAAGTCGAGAAATCGATGGAAAAATCTCGAAAACTATTCGAAATTCGACACAGGAAAACAGTCCAATCATCTATATTGGAAGCCAGTTTTCGAACAACATATTAGGGTTTTCAAAATCTAATTAAAGACACTTGAAGACAACCTATAGGGCATCGATTCCCTTTTTGTAGAATCAGATTTCGTCGACTCAGCGTCGAGAAATCAAATCCCGAAGTTTAACAAAAATCTGTTTTAAAAACCATAAAAATCATCCACACGACGTGCGTTCCACCATTCTGGGCAACGTGGTCGCGAACCGAAAGCATCGAAAGCTGCATAACGATTTCGTGGTCGTGTGGGCTTTGACGGAATTCAAATTGGTCGCGTGTGCGCGACGAATTCGACGCGTATCCGTCGGAATCGCCCCGTATCCGTCCAATGCAAATTCAGTCATATCTTTGTGCACGCTCGTCAGATCGAGACAAAACTTGCGCCAACAGGACCGTATCATTTTTCTGGTCCTGTATGCCAAGTTTGGTCCGATTCTGAGACCGTTGATAAAATCACCGTTTTGCGGGCCCCACGGTCCCACTCAACGGGCGATTTTGTGCACGGCCCGCCGGAATCTAACTTTGGACATACGGTTGGGCTCGTATCGGAAAACGGGATCCGTAGACATGTAGTTTGACGACTTTAGAGACCGTTGACTCTGGCACGCTTTTCGGTGCAAAGCGGGTCTAACGGCGGACATCATTTTTGCCCGAAATTATCGTTTTGCCCCTGTATCCAGAATTGGACATAAGGACAGGCAATCCTAGCTAATTAGACTATTCTGAGATCATTGGTATTGTTTATTTCAGCTTCCGGGGACTGTTGTACGAGTTTTGACTATAGTGGCATATTGAGTAGTTCAGATTGTCGGTTTCACCAGCAAAGGACCACAGGCGAGTACAGTTTATTGTTTGTATTTCGATATTGATCTTTACTATATTTTATTGATTAGTCATTGGTTATATGATTATTTTCTATTATAAATTATTGAGTCGAGAATGAGAAGTACCAAGGATGTGTGATCTGACCTTAGACCGTGTTGCATTTATTTCTTGTAGACCGTGTAGACAGTGTTTTATTTACTTCTTGTAGACAGTATAGACAGTGTTTTATTTATTGCAAAGTAGACAGTGTAGATCATGATTATTACTGCATTTAAACTGTGTATATCGTGATTATTATTTTGTAGACAGTGTTTCTTTACTACAATATTTTCTGTAGACCGTGTAACTGTAGACCGTGTAACTTTAGACCGTGTAGACCGTGTCGCGTAATTGTCCCGAGACCGATCACATATCAAAGGTACTTCTAATGGTGGAAAAGTATATTGGTCTATTTATTACTATTGATTTTTCTTACGGCTTTACTGTTTATTTTCAAACCATGATTGATGTCTAACCTTTGTTTTATAGTCATTTTCTTTATTTGAAATTGCATTCAGTGAGTTGTGCTCGTTCCATTTCTGACTGGAAACCAATATTTTCAGGTTAGCCGTGGATTCACTTAGCATGGGAGATACGGGGATATTTGCAGCCAGAAGCCTAGAGGCTAGCTAGATAGTTGAGTTGTAGTCATTCTATAATTGTACAAGTTTATGTTTTATGCAAAAGTAAAACTTATGATCTTTGTAAATTAAATTAATCTTGTGAATGAGTATTATTTGTGATTTTGATCTTCATGGCCGTGACAGCGTTCTACCGCCAACACTGCGGTGTAGGCTGGCTTGGACACGTCTCGTATCCGTTTAAAAAAAAAGGGTGCGGGTCGTGACAAGTTTTTGTGGTGGCCCATGCAGGTCAGTCTTCGCAAATCACGCGAACTCGTGATAGTACCTTAGTTAGTTGTACTATTACGAGCCTGCAACTAGAAATGCTCATTCACGAATTAGAAATTAATTTAATTTACGAGAATGACTAGGACTAGGAGTCCCTCATACAAATTTACCGATGGGTAGTCTAGGCCATGCAATGTAGATAAAGAGTTATTAATTTTGATAGAGTGGCAGATCCTTATAGGTACACTATTACCTCTTGATATGACGATAAGATCCAATGTGGATAGATTACTCACTTGGTGAGACATGGCTTCCTAGTATTAATGATCTAACCCTGATGAATTGATTAATTCATTCTCTTGCCTCTTAGATATCATCCTCACATCTTAGTCGAATTGCCTATTTAGTTCCTATTTTTTGCCCTACGAGTTATTATTTTTATGATATCCATAGATGAACCTCAAGTTAGTTTTGATTCAAAGCTTCCCCCAAAGGTTTGAATACACATAGAATAGGTACTAGAGGAGTTGTAATTCTTTGTCTTCAGTTACTCCCTCCATGTTCAATCTTTTAGTTACAGATTACGACTGATAGGACCAATATTTACGCCTTATTACATAGTCGACTTGTTTGAATCCCTAGAAGCCCAGGAATTTTTACATACTTTAGAAAAAGGGATGTAGTTAACTTATAATGGCAGGACAGCAGTGCACTGTCGCCATTTATTTAAATTTTGGAGACTATGGACTCACTGCAGCCAGCAGCGCACTGGCGAGACGCGACCCTAGAGTTGAAATTTTTAAGGAAATTATAGGTTATAGGATATTCCTAAAACTATGGCTAGTGGTCCTCTTTGATCATAGTTACTCGGGTGTCGAGATAAGGTAGAGTATCTGATAGCATATCACATCTGAATCACAGAACCCAGAGTTTACCATCGCCCGAGTATACGGACGAGGCATAATCCTCGGTGAAATGATTTCAGACGTGATTACAAGTTTAGGGTACTATAGAGGATAGGACCGTGCCATGCATGTTCCATAAGATTCAAAGCCAATAGTAGTGAAAGTTCTATGAGATTGGGTAGCATGTCTCCCAACCTAGCATTCGGTGGTCCTTATGATCTTTTGACGAGGCAATTGACTGACACTAATAGTTTTACCTAGAATATAGAGTTTAGATGTCATAACCCATTAGTCGACCAAGGCTTTATGGATAAGAAGATAGTAGGAAGACTGTATAATCAAGAACACCAGGTAAGTTTTTGATTCTCCCTAAATTCGAATTACTTGTGCCTCTTTTCAAAAATCTCGCGTATTTGTATCTTGACTATCTTGACCAACACCGCTATTACAGCCTAGTTTTGCAAGCTTACTCTATTCTCGAGCTTGATTCAAGACATATGTTTAGTGGGGACGCCTGCTAACTTATTGTCTAATCAGAATCAGTGTATTATGGTCTGATCAGCCATGATGCATTTGGTTCACAACTTTATTTAATTACCTTACGTGGATTGAGATGTAGATATCTCTAGGGTCTCATCCACGAATGCATTGACAATTCCTCTTGAATTATATGTTCGCCCTTGAGTCACAAAATTGTATTCAGTAACATCTCCCTTGAATTCTTTATTGTTTTTGTCTTTCACCGATTTGGAAAGACGAAAGCTCGTGATGGTAGAGAGATACAGAGTATTCCCATGGCTATGATAATGGTAGACACAAGTGTAGCTACCAACGGCCAGTCATGTGATTAAGTTACTCGTTCTCCCATCGACCCACAAACTACTGTTGAGACTTTCGAGCCATCTGAATTTGAGAATGATTAGGATTTTATCCTTAGTCAGAACTCGAACCTAGGAGACTATCTATTCTCAAGAAACCAAACGTCGTGAGTCTCTAATCATTGCCGGAAGTTTGCCTTAACTAGAAACTCTTGAGCCTTAACCCAACCCTTCCTCGACCAAAGCCCACAGTTAATGAGTGGACAAGGAAAAGGACAATCATTTATCGTGACTATGGTAGACACTCATCCCGAGAGTGGTTTCCAACAAGTATTGTCCTAGTTATGTAAATTTTAGTATTAAGACCTAACTAGTGTTGGAACACCACAGTCACTAGTTTAGCCAATACCATAGCTTAAATTTCCTGTCATATTATGATCTACCAGTGGTCAACAGCAATGTATGATCACTATAATTCTTGTGACAATAGTCTGGCAGGCTTGACGCCAACAAAGATTCACGACTCCGTTGTTAGGAAGCTTTCCAGATGATGTGCCTTAGAGTTGGTTACCCCGTCGATACCTCTTGAATACCGATGACGAGTAGGTCATTCTACTTTATCGACCATGTGTCCTTACACACGCACTCATTCTCCATTTATTGAGGAACGGTCTATGACTTGACTTATATCTCCGTATTCCGTCATGCCGTGCCTTATTCTCTATTAACAAGAGCCGAGGTACAGTATCCGGACTTTGGAATCCTTCTAACATCTTTATTCCTAAACTATATCCTAGCTTCTAAGGTGGGTAGATTGTAAGCCCTAAAATTTTAGGATATGTGAAGATTACCGATTAATCGGAATAATTCTATTAGAGTGATAATTAGTGCCCAGCAGACTCCCACTTTCTATTTAGATTATTGTGACCCCGGTCGTGTCAATTAATATTCGGAGCACGAGACCAGCCGTTACCCTTTAACAAACTTCATATGCAAGATCTAGACGAGTTCACCGTCATCTAGGTATATCATGTCTCGCTCAAACATGTCCCCTTGTACTCTATTTTGGGGTACGACTTTCAGGTTAAACAGGACCAACTGTAACCCTTACCATAATACCGATATACTTTCCGACTTCCATTAGAGCCTCAACCTTGACTCATTTCATCTGACCCAATATATGGTTGTGATCTACTCGAAGCCCACTATGCACATGCCACTAGTGAGCCATCCAATTGAGGTCTCATGTGCTCCTTAAACACCAAAGTCACTGAAGGCACATATCGAGCTTTAGGGACCTAGCTAACCTAGCTCAATCCCTTGGATAGAAACCTATTCTAAGTTACCCTAACTTAGTAGACATAGTTTTATATTGGGATCTTGTCCAGTCCATAGAGATTGCAATCCAGGGTTCATCCAACCGACGATTGCTGTCTAATCAGAAAGTCCATTAAAACCCAGTAAAACCTATCCACGGATACCACTGTTGTTAGACTATAAAACCGAACTATTTGAGATAGGTCCCTATACCGATCATGCAGCCTCCATCTCTTAGAATATGGTGTCATTCGTAACCATTATTCCGTCTACCTAGAAGTCGAGATACGATCTTGTATTGCATTTATAATCCTTACTCGTATGTTTAAATAACCACAGGAAAGATCACGAGCTTGATTTCTCAAATTTCGTTCCTTTACGGAACCTGGTTTGAGTTAGAATTTTGAGAACGAGATTTTTGTATTGCACAGATTGCAGGCCACTCTAAGTAATGAAGGGCTCTTCGACGTAGCAAATGACTGGACTAGAGTAACCCAATCTAGTGAGTAAGACTATAGGTTCATGAACACTCTTTCTATCGGTATCCTTGGATACTTTCTACCGTTCTTGAAAGTTCATATTTATTCTTGATTATTTTATTTTATTTTATTTTCATGACCTTCCTATTATCTAGCGATGAATAGTCGTACTTACTAGAGTTTGCCAATATTCTTAGCTACTTGTATAAATTGGCATGTTAAGTTTTGGGTTGCCTGATAGACACGAGAGGATTTTAGATACCATATGTCCTAGATATTTTGGTAGAATTATTAGACACTAGTTAAAAGATATTAGATTTTAGTGACCCGTGTTTCAAGGGAGTAGTGTGACCTAAGGTGGGTAGAAGTCCTCAAGGATTTGTAGTTACAAAATGACTAGAGAAGGCCATAAATATTTTTGGAGAAATTAAATTTGTAGAGATTAAGGGAATACTAGACTTTGAAACCTAAGAAATAGTTATGAATTTGAATGTCGAGGACGAAATTATTACTAAGGTGGGTAGATTTGTAGCCTCCCTTCCCGAAAACTGTTGAAATATTTTTTTTTTTATTATTTATTTAATTATAATTAATAAGTTATATTTAATAGTTATATTAAATTATTGTATGGTGATTTATAATGTATGCATAAATATAATATTAATACTGCGTATAGTGTATGTGTACGTATACATAATAATATATATGTATAGGTGAAGGTATTTGTAAATATATATAAAAGTATATATATATGTGTATTTATAAAATATATTGTGTACGTGTATATATATATATAATATACAAATGTGTGTATGAGTAGATGTATAAATATATACAATGTAGTATGTGTATGTATAGGTGTATACATATATATATGTATATATGTGTGTATGTAGGTAGGTACGTATATAGATATATACATGGAAATATACATAAATACATTAATAAAAGGAAAAAGAAAGCAGAGGAGTAGTCAGAAGGGGATCACAACAGCAACAAAGCAACCGAGCCGACCTCATTGTCATAACCCACAACAGAGCAGCCCATATTTTCCCTAACCCGACCCAAGTCTCTGCATATTACAGAGAACCGACCCCATTCAGCCTAGAGGAAACAGCCCAGCTGGGAAATCCCAAGCATAGGCTGAGCCCCAAGGCTTTGCCAGCCCACGCGCGCTCATCCTAAACCAGCCCAGTGCAACTGGGAGCACCCGAGCCCTGTTCTCATCGAAGCAGCGCATATATGCGCGGGTTGTCGAGAGTATTAGGAGTAAACCCTAACTCTAAACCTACGTTCCGCCGACATCCAGACCATGGCGAACCCCCACGACGGCCGCGCACCCACGGCGGGTCACTGGCGGCCGGCCGACAGCGTACAGCGCGCGGGCTGAAACAGAGCAAGGAAGCAACAGCAGCAATCAAGCCGCGAAGGTAACTTTGTACCCTCGTTTCTTTGTGAATTCTCGACCAAAATCCGATCCGTAAAATCCTACGGAGAGCCTGTGTAACCCTCTAGGATTCTTGGTAATTAGATTTGAGTTTTACCAAGGTCTCAAGTCAAGAAATCGATGGAAAAATCCCGAAAACTATTCGAAATTCAACACAGGAAAACAGTCCAATCATCTATATTGGAAGCCAGTTTTCGAACAACATATTAGGGTTTTCAAAAATCTAATTAAAGACACTTGAAGACAACCTATAGGGCATCGATTCCCTTTTTGTAGAATCAGATTTCATCGACTCAGCGTCGAGAAATCAAATCCCGAAGTTTAACAAAAATCTGTTTTAAAAACCATAAAAATCATCCACACGACGTGCGTCCCGCCATTCCGGGCAACGTGATCGCGAACCGAAAGCATCGAAAGCTGCGTAACGGTTTCGTGGTCGTGTGGGCTTTGACGGAATTCAAATTGGTCGCGTGTGCGCGACGAATTCGACGCGTATCCGTCGGAATCGCCCCGTATCCGTCTAATGCAAATTTAGTCATAACTTTGTGCACGCTCGTCAGATCGAGACGAAACTTGTGCCAACAGGACCGTATCGTTTTTCTGGTCCTGTATGCCAAGTTTGGTCCGATTCTGAGACCGTTGATAAAATCACCGTTTTGTGGGTCCCACGGTCCCACTCAACGGGCGATTCGCCGGAATCCAACTTTGGACATACGGTTGGGTTCGTATCGGAAAACAGGATCCGTAGACATGTAGTTTGACGACTTTAGAGACCGTTGACTCTGGCACGCTTTTCGGTGCAAAGCGGGTCCAACGGCGGACATCGTTTTTGCCCGAAATTACCGTTTTGCCCCTGTCTCCAGAATTTGATGTAAGGACAGGCAACCCTAGCTAATTGGACTATTCTGAGATCATTGGTATTGTTTATTTCAGCTTCCGGGGACTGTTGTACGAGTTTTGACTATAGTGGCATATTGAGTAGTTCAGATTGTCGGTTTCACCAGCAAAGGACCACAGGCGAGTACAGTTTATTGTTTGCATTTCGATATTAATCTTTACTATATTTCATTGATTAGTCATTGGTTATGTGATTATTTTCTATTATAAATTGTTGAGTCGGGAATGAGAAGTACCAAGGATGTGTGATCTAACCTTAGACCGTGTAGACCGTGTTGCATTTATTTCTTGTAGACCGTGTAGACAGTATTTTATTTACTTCTTGTAGACAGTATAGACAGTATTTTATTTATTGCAAAGTAGACAGTGTAGATCATGATTATTACTGTATTTAAACTGTGTAGATCGTGATTATTATTTTGTAGATAGTGTTTCTTTACTACAATATTTTCTATAGACCGTGAAACTGTAGACCGTGTAACTTTAGACTGTGTAGACCGTGTTGCATAATTATCCCGAGACCGATCACATATCAAAGGTACTTCTAATGGTGGAAAAGTATATTGGTCTATTTATTACTATTGATTTTTCTTACGGCTTTACTGTTTATTTTCAAACCATGATTGATGTCTAAACTTTGTTTTATAGTCATTTTCTTTATTTGAAATTGCATTCAGTGAATTGTGCTCGTTCCATTCCTGACTGGAAACCAACATTTTCAGGTTAGCCGTGGATTCACTTAGCATGGGAGATACGGAGATATTTGCAGCCAGAAGCCTAGAGGCTAGCTAGATAGTTGAGTTGTAGTCATTCTATAATTGTACAAGTTTATGTTTTATGCAAAAGTAAAACTTGTGATCTTTGTAAATTAAATTAATCTTGTGAATGAGTATTATTTGTGATTTTGATCTTCATGGCCGTGACAGCGTTCTACCGCCGAACTGCGGTGTAGGCTGGCTTGGACACGTCTCGTATCCGTTTAAAAAAAACAAAATGGGTGCGGGTCGTGACAGCATGATACTTCCAAAGGATTGGAAATTAGGTTAGGAAAACAGCCTGAGCCTGCTGCTTCCTTCCCTAACACGTGTCACTTACCGAAAAATCGGAACATTCCCAAGCCAAATACTGTCAGACCTAACCATATAAAACCTTTACCACAAAAGGTTAAGCCCAAACAAGATTATAGGTATGCTTTCTTCTATACTAGAAAACCTAAACCTACCAACCATGCACACCACTCAGCTTTCAACACTCGACATGCACAATGTCATTATTGTGGCCTCATTGGTCATATTTTATCTGCATGTAGAATGAGAAAGCTTGTTGATTTAAATGTTTATGCTTGGATACCTAAAGCTAACAATACAGGACCCTACAAGAAATGGGTACCAAAAGTTTCATCTGCAAACTGTTTTGTAGGTGGAACACCCTTCACATGCTAGAAGCAAATGGATCCTCGACGGCGGTTGCTCACGGCATATGACCGGTGACGCTACCCTATTTGCAACACTGTCGAAGAAAAAGAAGGAAGGCTATGTCTCCTTCGGTAATAACTTAAAAGGGTATATTATTGGTATCGATGATGTTGGTAAGTCTTCCTATCCTGTGATTAAGGATGTCTGTCTGGTTACCGAGTTGAAACATAATCTACTCAGCATAAGTCATCTAGCTGATCATGGTTATGGCATCAACTTTGGCAAAGACAAATGTACTATAGTTGATAGCTCAACTGGTAGTACTATCTTTGAAGGTATCAGGGAAGACAATATATATGTTTTCTATTTGTTAGAAGAAACTAACATTTCAGGTAGATGCCTAATGGCCAAGAGTGATGAGAGTCATCTATGGCATATGAGACTCGGTCACGCTAATATGGATACGATCTCAAGATTATCCACAAAGAAGGTAGTACGCGGTTTACCGGACATTACATTCAAGAAGGACTCGGTATGCAGCCAATGTGAAAAGAACAAAGCTACCAGATCCACATTCAAGTCAGTAAACGCAGTATGTACTACTAGACCTCTATAATTGCTTCATATGGACTTATTTGGTCCTAGCAGAGTTGCTAGCCTCGAAGGTAAACTTTATGCTTTCGTAATTGTAGATGATTTTTCTAGATACACGTAGGTATTTTTCTTGACACGCAAGAATGATGCATTATCCGAATTCGTCGCCTTTTGCAAGAAGGTACAGAATGAAAAAGGTTACATGATCACTCGCATAAGAAGCGATCATGGAGGCGAATTCGAGAATGCTAATTTTGAGCAATTTTGTGACACACACGGTTTTGTATACGAGTTCTCCTGCCCTAGAACTCCACAAAAAAATGGAGTTGTGGAACGTAAGAACAGAACTCTAACCGAAATGGCCAGAGTGATGTTAAACCAGTTTAATCTACCCAAATATTTCTGGGCTGAAGCTGTCAACACAGCTTGCTTTGTACTCAATAGAGTTCTAATTCGACCCAAATCGAAAAAGACTCCTTTTGAGTTATGGTTTGATAGAATTCCATCTGTTTCATACTTTAGAATATTTGGCTGTAAATGTTTTATTCTTAATATAAAAGACAATTTGGGAAAATTTGATGAAAAGGCCGATGAAGGTATATTTTTAGGTTATGCGGCCAAGAGCAAAGGATACAGAGTCTTCAACAAAAAAACCATGATCATCGAAGAGTCAATCAACGTCACTTTTGATGAACTAAGTCAGATGACGATCGATGACAATGACGAAGATCCAACTGTACCAAGCTCAACATCAGCTGATCCTCAACCAAGCTCTGCACTAGCTTAACCTCCTAGAGAATATCCAGGAACCAGCTACCTTCAGAATTTACCGAAAAGGTTGAAATTTACAGCTGAACATCCAAAAGATTTGGTAATTGGTGATATTACCAAAGGAGTAAGTACTCGTACATCCAGTAGAGAGATTGTTTCTAGTATTGTATTTATTTCACAGCTAGAACCCAAAACTATTGATGAAGCATGTAGTAATAGCTTTTGGATAGATGCTATGCAAGAGGAATTAAACCAATTTGAACGGAATCAAGTTTGGGAACTTGTTCCCAGGCCTATTGATCATCCGGTCATTGGCACCCGTTGGGTATTCCGAAATAAACTAAATGAGAATGGTTTAGTGACTCGTAATAAGGCTCGACTCGTAGCTCAAGGATACAATCAAGAAGAAGGTATCGACTACGATGAGACTTATGCCCCAGTTGCGAGATTAGAATCCATTCGCATGTTATGTGCATTTGCATGTTTTCATGATTTTAAACTATTTCAAATGGATGTCAAGAGTGCTTTTTTAAATGGTTTTATAAAAAAAAAGTTTTTGTAGCACAACCTCCAGGTTTCACGAATTTCAAAAACCCTGATCACGTTTTAAAGTTGAAGAAAGCCTTATACGGTTTAAAACAAGCCCCTCGTGCTTGGTATGATCGTTTAAGCTCTTTTCTACTTGACAACGGTTTTTCAAAAGGCAAGGTTGACACTACACTGTTTATTAAGTCTTTTAATGGCAAACTTCTTTTAATTCAAATCTATGTTGATGATATTATATTTGGATCTACTGATGAATCTCTGTGTCAAGAATTTTCTAAGTGTATGCAGAATGAGTTTGAGATAAGCATGATGGGAGAGGTGAAATTCTTTTTCGGATTGCAAATCAAACAAACTAATAATAGGACATTTATAAATCAAGCCAAGTACACAAAAGACTTGCTAAAGAAGTTTAATCTGGACAATGTCAAACCTATTGGCACTCCAATGGCAACTTCAACAAAGCTTGATTTAGATGAACAAGGCAAGCCAGTCGACACACGTAAGTATCGAGGTATGATTGGTAGTTTACTTTATTTAACTGCTAGTCGTCCAGATATAATATTTAGTGTTTGCCTGTGTGCACGTTTTCAAGCTAACCCAAAGGAATCACATCTGTCCGCAGTTAAGCGTATCTTTCGATACCTTAAGGGCACTTCTTCTGTTGGCTTGTGGTATCCAAAAACTAAGTCCTTTGACCTTATTGGTTATTCGGATGCAGATTTTGCTGGATGCAAAGTTGATAGAAAAAGTACCAGTGGCACATGTCATTTCTTAGGCAAGGCTTTAGTCTCATGGTTTAGTAAAAAGCAAAACTCTGTAGCCCTATCAACAACAGAGGCTGAGTACATCGCCGTAGGACGTTGTTGAGCTCAAATTTTGTAGAAGAAACAAACCCTAGAAGACTATAATTTATTTTACACACATATTCCCATTTTCTGTGATAACACGAGCACTATTAATTTGACTAAGAATCCAGTATGTCACTCTCGTACTAAACATAATCGAGATTCGACATCACTTTCTTAGAGATCATCATCAAAATAGTGATATAAACCTTGTGTACATAGATACTGAAAATCAACTAGCTGACATCTTCACTAAACCTCTAGCGGAAGATCGTTTCAATTATTTACGTCAAGAATTAGGAATTTTGGACATCAATAATATTAATTAATTTTGTTTTATGATTATTTATCATTACGCAAAAACTGTGTTAGAGACAATCCAATAAAGAGTCTGTCTGTCACCACAACTACGGTTGAAGCGAAGCGGTACTTAAGAGTTCTCCGGTGAACCTCCGCCAGCTGGGACAGTACTCCTACAGCTAATCTGAAACAGTCGTTGTGTAACGACATTTAATCTATAAAATAATATTAATTATGTTAATTGTAGTTGAAATGACTAATCTTTGAATTAAATATTTGAAATGAGACAATAAAAAAGAATGGCTAAAATCAACTTTAAAGAACCCTAGGCGAATTCGGCCAGAGCTCTGACCGAATTCGGCCCGAGTTCGGTTGAGGGTATCAGGTTATATATACAGAACCCGAGCAGCCTTCTTCTTCATTGCTTCCAAACTATTCACAACAGCAGCAGCAGTCGCGAAGGAGCCCCGAACCCTAGCTTTTCACCACCCTCTTTCTTCCAATCCAAGTGGTGAAATCCATCCAAAATTTGGATTCGTGCGGAGTTCGCCGTTCTCTTCGATATACTTTGTTTTCGGGAGGTATAACCCTATCTTTCTCCACTTTTCAATTAGTGCATTTTTATTTCAATTTGCACAAATGGCACCTAAATTCAATCCATCAAAGAGGAAGAAGACGAACCCTAGTGAGGAAGGGTCATCTTCGCATCCACATACGGATTTCCTCTTCTCGTCGGTCCAAACGAGCGACGGTGCGTTCGACGGATTTTTCTTTCAAACCCTAGACCAAGCCCTACTGTGGTATGGAGACTTCTCCATGAGATTCATATGCACAGGCGCTCCAGTCAAATGGACTGTATTTCCTGATCATCGTCATTTCTTTGAGGCATTAGGGTTACATCTTTTTGTTAAAATCTGCTTCCCTATAGCAACTAATGCCATTAGATTATTTTATTGCAATCTCATATTAAACACTTTTGATGTGAGCACTCGTGTTGGAGGTATTGATATCAATTTCAATGATGACCTCTTAGCGGAGATCCTTGGTATCCCTAACGAAGGTGAACCGCTAGTTGACATCACTGAATTTGATTTTCCCGAAGGCACGACACTCGCCAGTTTCAAAGCGGAACTCTGTGCACCTAATAGAGTACGCTCTTGAAAGTTCAAGGCTAACAACCTGAACTTGTTTAACTATGAATTGCATCGCATCATCTATTCCACTATCCTTCCAAAATCTACTTCAAAGGATGATGTGACTTCTCTTGAGCTGTCTGCCATGTACCACATTCTTAAAGGGATTTCTTTTTCTGCCCCTAAGACCATGATTCAGATGATGGGTCATTGTCGTATAAGAGATAGAAATCTCTCTTACGCGATGATTCTCCCACGCATCTTTCAGCGCTTCGATATCGATCTGTCGACTTGTACTCAGGATCCTGAGCCCAAGTTTCTTCAGTTATCTCGTCGTAGCATGACTGCTTCAGCTCCACCTCCTGCTCCTCCTACTGCACCTCTTCCACCACCTCATCAGTATGCCATGACATTTGAGGGCATACATCAGCATTTATCTGCTTTGCACGTCTCGATGACGGACATAGCTCGTGAGCGTGAATTCCGCGACATCACCCGCTATCAGGCGCTTGCAAACTCCTTAGCTGATCTTCGTTTCGCCCAGACTGGTCATTCAGCCGGTTCGATCCCTAAAGATCCAGCTTTCTCCGGTTACCGCTGTGAGGATGAGGCTGTTCATGCCTACTTCCAGCCCGGTAACGCCTATGATTGGTACCGTCCTGACCGTGCTCCACATCGTGATTATGTTGGTGAGTTCTATGCTGGCGCCCCTCCACATCCTTCTGGCGCTGGTACCTCTGGAGCTGGTACTTCAGGACATGTTGGTAGAGCTGCTGATGATGATGATGAGGATGATGATGAGTAGATGTGACTATATGATTTTGAGTGATATTTTATTGTGCACTTGGAAATGCTCCGACATTCCAAGTTATTATTAGTACTTTTTTATTTAGCACTTTTTAGTATGCTTTAGTACTCTTTTCTTTCATGGACATGTTTATTATGCCTCAGTTTATGGCATTCAGTTTATTTCAGCATTATGTTTCAGTTTCAGTTTATGATAGCACTATTTCTTATATTGCTTCATTCTTTATAACTGCCTGTGAAAGTACATGCCTGTGATGATTCTTTTTACAATACATGCCTGTGATATTTCTCTAGTTTTATGCCTTATTTCTTTTATATAAGTTTTCTCACTATTTGTTACTTATGCATTTGATTGCGGGGGAGCTTTATCTTGTGTAATTATTTTGCTAAGTGACAAAGGGGGAAAAAATTAAAGATCTAACATTTTTTTGAGATAATACAGGACATGAACAATTCTACTTCTTTTTGATTTTTGAACAAGCTTAATGTTATATCATTCATAGTTTGTCAATTATCAAAATGGGGGAGATTGTTGGCCCATTTGATCATATGGTCAAACCTGATTTTAATAATTGAATAAACTCTGTCTGGATATACAAAGCTAGTCGGGACATCTCGGACTCTTGAACATGATCGAGAATGGCTATCCACTGAATTCAAGACCGAAGAACTGTTTGCCTACTCAAGTCTGTAATTCCTTATACAATGTATTTTCATTTTATTTGAGTCTAGGAATATGTTGTACACCGAGTCGTACTGGCAAATAGGCTACCCTCAAATGAGTTCAAAATGTTTTTAAAATGACCTCTCAAAAAGGTTTACAAAAAGGTTTTCAAAAATCACCAAAAAGCTTTTTTAAAACCCTAACTAAACCCTGACTTAACCCTGACAGAACTTGGAACGAGTTCGGCCAGAGTTCGGCCAGAGTTCGGTTAGTGGCCGTTGTGATTTTGAATCCTTGGAACTTGGTCCTCCTGTAGTTGCGGATTTGACCGATATTTACTCATAGAGTTCTGCCCGAATTCTGCCCGAATTCTGTCAGAAGTCTGCCTTTGAAATTCCTATAAATAGAGAAGGATTTCGATCATTTCAACTCTCTCATTCACTTTCAATCTTCTCTCTATCTAAAGCTTTCAGTCTTTCAAAGAGTTTTCTAGAGCTTTCAATTTCAGATCCCAAGCCAATTACAATCCTCTAGTTGATTTGCCAGTGCGGTACGGTCTAGAAGTTTCTAAGAGATTGTAATCAGAAGGCTTGATTGAAGAATACCTCTTCACATTTGAAGTTGGACGAGTTCTTCGTATCAAAGCTCGCGTTGTAGAAGTTGCAAGGACTTCGTAAGAAAACTTACGGTTTTTCCAATAGTGGATTCAACTGGAAGCAAGAGTTCTACCGACTGGATTAGTCCTCAACAGAGGGATACCAGTATACATCGCTGTCTTTGCGTTTGCTCTCTTAACTCTGTCTTTACTTTATTTCAATTATAATTAATATTCTGTGATTGTGCTGCTAACATTTTTTAATTAGCATTATTCCGCTGCCAACTCTATTCACTCCACCTCTAGAGTATTACGCTTTACTATTTCGTTCCTACAGTTGTTTCTCCCAAAATCTTTTGATAGCAACATCCTACCATCGTCACTGAGCCTATAATCCTTTTTACCCAACTGATTCAAGTCATCGCCTGAATCTATAATTCATACCATTCCCAACAAAGACATTTATTTTATATTCTCAATCTCTTATTACCCAACATAATGCTAACCGTCAGAATCTAGCAATGGTTCATCCGAACACATAGAAATCTCGCAGCGACTTATCTGTGGTGGCCCATGTAGGTAAGTGTTCGTAAAATTATGCGAACTCACGGTAGTACCATATTAGTCGTACTGCTGCGAGCCTACGCTCAGGAAATGCTCATTCACAATTAGGATTAAAATGATTTAAGAGAATGACTAGGAGTCCCTTGTTTAAAATTGACCGATTGGGTAGTTATGGTTGTTAGATAGGCCATGCAATTTAGAAGTATTAAATTCAGATAGCTTGCTAGATCCCTATAGACACACTATTGCTTTCGATGTAATGATATGACCCAATATGGGTATACTACTCACTTGATTAGTTAGGCTTTTCCATAATTAAGACTATAATCTCGATAACATGTTCAGTTTTCTTTTGCTATATCTGGATATAAATTTCATATCATGAATTAGAATTGCATGTTTTAAATTCTCGTTTACTGTAAGGATTTAGTTTATAATTTCTGATTCTGCGATTCGTGTACGAATCTCGAGGTAGATCGATTCGAGATTTCCCTCAACCATTGAAATGCATATGAAATAGATAGTAAAATGTTTGTATTTTTTTCGTCCTTAGTTATTTTCTCCATGTTAAATCTTTTAAATTAAGTGTTGTGACTGATAGGACAAATACCTACGCCTTATTCTTGGTCAACTTGTTTGGATCTCTAGAAGCTCATAAATTTTACGGATATAGTTAAAGGAGTATTAGTTAACTAATAATAGTTAGACAGCAGCGCACTGTCATCATTTAGCTGAGAGTGGAGATGTGGGTTCACTGCAACCAGCAGCGCACTGGCGAGGCACAACCCATAGAATTGAAAACATTTCAGAGAATCATAGTCTATAAAAAATTGCTAAAACTATGTCCTCTTGACCTCTTTAGAACTTAGATACCCTTGTGTTAATATAAGGTAGAGTACTTGATGGCATAGCACCCCTGAATCACGAAACCAAGAGTTTACCGCAGCCTGAGTATACAGGCGAGGCAAAATTCTCGGTAAATTGACTTCAGGCGTGATTGTCAGTTTAGGATACTATAGAGGATAGGAAATGTCCTGTACGTCCCATAAGATCCAAAACCAAAACAAGTGAAGGCCCTGTAAGTTGGATAGCCTGTCTTCCAATCTAGCATTATGTGGTCCTTGTGATCTATTGACGAGGTAATTTACTGACACTAATAAGTTACCTAGAACGTAGAATTCAGAAGACGATAACCTATTAGTCGACTAATGCTTTAAAGACAAGAAGGTAGTAGGATGCCTATATAAATAAGAACACCAGGTAAGAATTTGATTCTCTCAAAACTCAAACTACTTATTTCCTCCTTCTAAAAAATCTTGCAAACTTATATTTTGACTATCTTGACCAACGCTGCTATTACAGCCTAGTTTTTGCAAGCTTACTCTTTTATCGGGCTTGATTCAATACATATGTTTATTGGAGACGCCCGCTAACATATTGTCTAATCAGAATTATTGTATTACGGTCTGATCAACCATGATGCATTTGGTTTGCTCTTTATCTAATTTCTCTATGTGGACTGAGATGTAGATGTCTCTAGGATCTCATCCGCGACTGCTTTGACAATTCCTCTCGAGTTATACATTTGCCTTGATTCACGTAATTGTAGTCAGTGACAACTCTCTTGAACTCTTTATTGTTTTTGTTTTTTATTGATTGGAACGGCGAAAGCTTGTAATTGATCGATAGATACCGTGTATCCCCATGGCCACGATAGTTGCATACACAAGGGTAACTACCATCGGCCAGCTCTGTGATTGGAACCTTGCCTTGAGTAACTCGTCCTCCCTTCGACCCTAAAACCATACCTTAGCTTCTAAGGTGGATAGACTGTAGGCCTTCTAATCTTAGAATATACGAGGATTACCGATTGATTAGAATAATTTTCCTATTAGAATGATAGTTAGTGTCCCACGGACTCCCACTTTCCATTTAGATCATTTTGTGTCCCCGACCATGCCATTAATATTCAGAGCACGAGACCAGCTGTTACCCCTGAACAAATTTCATATCCAAGATCTAGACAAGTACACCTTCATCTAGGTATATTATGTCCCACTCAAACCCGTCCCCTTGTACTCTATTTTTATGCTACGACTTTCAGGTTAAAAGGACTAGCTATAACCTTCACCATAGTACCTACCTGGTACACTTTTTAACTTCCACCAGAGCCTCAACCTTGACTCAACTCAATCGACCCAATATATGGTTGCGATTTACTCGAAACCCACTATGCCCATGCCACTAGTGTCTACCCAATTGAGGCCTCATGTGCTACTTAAACACAAAGGTCACTGAAGGTGCATTTCAGGCTTACGGACCTAGCTAACCAATCCGACTAGCGACTAGCTCAACCACTTGGGTAGAATCCTATTCTAAGTTACCCTAATCTAGTAGGAATAGTTTTATCATAGGGATCTTGTCTAGTGCATATAGGTCCCAATGTTCATCCGACTAACGACTGATGCCCAAATAGAGAACCCATCAAGACCACAACCTTGATTTCTCAAATTTCGTTCCAGTATGAAATCCTGTTCAAATAGAATTTTGAGAATGAAATTTAGGTATTGCACGAGTTGCAAGCCCCTCTAGGAGATGAAGGGTTCTTCGATGTAGCAAGTGACTGGACTAGAGTAGTCCAATCTAGTAGATATGGCAGTGGTTCATAAACTCACTTTCTATCTGTAACATTGGATACTCTCCACTTCTCTTGAAACTTCACAGCTGCCCCGATTATTCTGCCTTATCTTTCTGTCCCCCTATTTCGGAGCGACGAATAGTCGTGTTTACTAGAGTTTACCAATATTTCTCAGCTACTTGTGTAAATTTGTTGCCTGTTAAATTTTGGGTTACTGACAGATACGAGAGGTTTTTTTTAGAAACCAGATGCCTAGATAATTGTTGGTAGGATTGTTAGCAACTAGTTA
The DNA here is from genome assembly GCA_029216955.1 of Iris pallida. Taxonomy (NCBI): domain Eukaryota; kingdom Viridiplantae; phylum Streptophyta; class Magnoliopsida; order Asparagales; family Iridaceae; genus Iris; species Iris pallida. The sequence goes on along the minus strand of JANAVB010011199.1, from coordinate 18,546,484 downwards.
GAAGATTATGAGATTTTAGTTCAAGGGAGTAGTGTGACCTAAGGTGGGTAGAAGTCCTCGAGATTTCATAAATACCAAATGACTAGAGAAGGCCAAAAATATTTTTGGAGAAATTAAATTTGAGGAGATTAAGTGAATACCAGACTTTGAATTTTAAGAAATAGTTATGAATTTGGATTTCGAGGACGAAATTATTTTTAAAGTGGGTAGATTTGTAGCCTCCCTTCCCAAAAATTTTCAAAATATTTTTTTATTTTATTATTTATTTGATTTAAATAGTGATTTTAGAATTTTATAAATAATTGAATAGTTAATTATTACGGTAGATGATTTTAGTCATGGTTGAGTTTTGTAGTACCAGACAACTAGGAATCATGGTACTGATAGTACAGTGGCGTGCCTAGACTAGTGTATTATCCATGCCAAGGAAGGCCGAGCCATAGTGATGCCCTAACTAGAAAAACCAAGTCAAGTTGTGACATGACCATTATAAATAGTTAATTATTTATTATTAATATTATTTGACATAGAGTGACCAATTATGCCATTTTTAGCCCGGACTGGATCCGAACTGAGCCCGAGCTCATGTAGGCATCCATTGTACACAAAGTTTCCATGTAGACACATTTCAAGTAGATGCAATGCCTAATATTGGTATATTAAATTTCGTTATTTTATTATTATTATTATTTTATTGGAATTGTTATTTGATATTATTATTTTATTGGTTACATTATTTTATTATTGTATATATGTATGTGTAGGTATATATAAATATACGAGATACGTGAATATGTGTATATGTTACGTATATATAAATATGCGTATATGTGTATGTATATAGGAATATATATAGAAGTATATATGTATTTGAGTGTATGTGTGTGTGTATTTTGTATAATAAATATATATAATAGTGAATATGTGGATGTATATATAAATATTGATATGTATACGTATATATAAATAAATATATATATGAGTATGTGTATGAATATATATATATATATATATATATATATATATATATATATATATATATATATATATATATATATATTAGGGAATGCATGTATTTATAAGTATTATATAGGGGTGTATAGGTATATAAAATAGTGTATATGTATATATATAGATATATATATATAAATGTGTATGTGTATGTATATATATATATATATATATATATATATATATATATATATATGTATATGTAAATATACATAAATATATATGGTGAGTATGTGTGTATACTTATATAAATGTATACATGTACTTAGATGTATATATAATATATATATATATATTTTATATATGGTGAGTATGTGTGTATACTTTTTCTATATAATATATATATATATATATATATATATATATATATATATATACATATATATACATACATATATATAGAAATAAAAAAAAATACATACATATATATACATACATATATATAGAAATAAAAAAAAAAAAAAAAAAAATATATATATACATATATATAGAAATAATAAATTGAGAATAGAAATGAAATAGAAAAAGAGAATGCAAAACCAAACCAACTCAGCCAGGCCAGGCCCGGCCCAGCCGAGCCCAGCCCGGCCTGACCCCAAACCCCCAGGCCCACGTGAGATCCTCTCCCTTGTTAAAATCGAGCGGTCCCGAGCGTACTAATACACACAGCGTGTATATAAGCTCTCGAGAAAACAAAAAAAACCTAACCCAACTCCCTCGCCACGTTGGCCCTAGCCTGGGCGGCCACCCCGGCGGCTGCGCGTGCCACTGCAGGCCACCTCAGGCTGACCAAAGGCCGGCCAAACCGCGCAAGAGCACCGACACAGGCGTGGACTTCAACAGCAGCAATCGCATCGCGGAGGCCGACTTCGTGGTACATTTTCTTCGTCTACGTTCGATCATTCTTCGAACTGTAAATTATTTCGAATAGCCAACATAACCCCCTCGAAAACCTGTAAATAAGTTGGACTGTATCGGACCCATCCGTCCGGTATATCGACGCGAAGTCGAGAATAAATCTCTTTAAAAACAGAACCGTAGGACTGTCCAACTACCCGAGTGAAAGGCGATCCCTGATCAACCTGTTAAGAGTTTTAGAAATCTAATTGAAGAGACTTACTGACAACATATAGGGCATGGAAACCTTATTAATAGTTTCATTTATTATGGATTAGGAAGTAGTAGAAACCAGATGGAAAATTAATAAAAAATCGTTCAAAACAGTTTAGAAATCATTGAAAACCATCCACATGACGTGCGTCCTGCCATTTCGGGCGACGTGGTCGCGAACCGAAAGGATTGAAAGCTGCGTAACGGCTTTGTGGTCGTGTAGGCTTTGACGGAATTCAAATTGGTCGCGTGTGCGCGACAAATTTGATGCGTATCCATCGAAATTCACCGTATCGTGCACTTTACAAATTTCTTAATTACTTTATGCACGCTCGTCAGATCGAGACGAAACTTATGCCAGCAGAACCGTATCATTTTTCTGGTCCAGTATGCCAATTTTGGTCCGATTCCGAGACCGTTAATAAAATCACCGTTTTGCGGGCCCCACGGTCCCACTCAACGGGCGATTTTGTGCACGGCCCGCCGGAATCCAACTCTGGACATACGATTGGGTTCGTATCAGAAAACCGGATCTGTAGACATATAGTTTGACGATTTAGAGACCGTTGACTCTGGCACGCTTTTCGGTGCAAAGCGGGTCCAACGGTGGACATCGTTTTTGCCCGAAATTACCGTTTTGCCTCTGTGTCCAGAATTGGACTTAAGGACAAGCAATCCTAGCTAATTTAACTATTCTGAGAATGTTAGTACTGTTTATTTCAGCATCCGGAGACTTCTACAGGTGTTGACTGATTGTGGCTCATTGAGTGGTATGGTATTATTGGTTTCTCCAGCTAAGGACCTCAGGCAAGTGCACTTTCTGATTGCTTTCCGATTCATAGTAGTCTTTTTATTTTATGTCTATACATATATCTTGCTGCTTGTTGACACACTCGGCACACGGAGTAGTCGGGAGGGGAAATATCTTAGTACACATGTGAACTACCCAGAAATATCCCCAAAATGTCTATTATTGTATGATAGCAGCTGCACACGACACGTGCAGTGAGCCGGATTTACCCCCTAGCCGTTCATATGTCGAAACAGATATTTCACACCACCTAGATAGATGTCTTTTATTAGTTTTTCCTTGTTTACTTCTCTATCGTGCTATATCATCAGTTATCTTCCAGTTTTTATTTCTCATATGCTATTCTCATGCCTTGTTAATTCTATTGTGTTTTGCATTGCTGTCAGTTTATGTACTTGTTCCATTTCTGACTGAAAACCATTATTTTTTAGGTTTAGCCGCGATCATTCTTAGCACTGGGAAGATTTGGGTATGCTGAGGCCAACCTAGAAGTAGATAGCCATTGTATCATTTCATTAATTATAAAACTTTGTATTTTCCTTTAAATATAAATGTTGTAATTGTTGTAATAAATTAGAAATGTCAATGAGCAGCAAATGTGATATTTTGAGCATTTATTTCTTGCGGGCTTGACAGCGTTCTTTCGCCAACTCTGCGGCGTAGGCTGGCTTGGACACGTCTCGTATCTGAAAATCGGGTGCGGGTCGTGACATATCCGAACTTAATCACCGAGTGACATGCCTAGCCGTCATGTATCAATTGTAATCCCAACTACGACTCGATAATACCCAAATACCTTATAGGTAAGCAATCACTATATTATGAACACGGTCAAGGGTCATCTTATCGCGAAGAGGGTAGAGCCATATACCACTCAAAGCTCAAGCCATCACGACACAAAATTCCCTTCGCATCAAACCAACGTCCAATATGGACTATCCATCACGCAGTGGCTTTGTCGACCACAAATACCAAGTCAATTCCCTCGCATCTGAAACATAACCAAGCCAACACACAAGCAAACTCAAAATTCTGTCGATTCACATTCACTGAAGTCATGAACAATTCATGTTCCAACATACCATGCCATCACCCAATGCCGATTGCAACATAACAATCAACTTCTATGAATCTTACACTTAAAGCATCAAGCACACATTACCAACTTATTATAGCATCGCATCATTGTTATTCATTTTGGTATCTTTTAAGATTTTAATAAAGCACACACATCATATACCACATATTTAGACTTATTGTATAAAACATCCAGTGAGCGGCTAGAAGGATCAACGGACTTTCAGTCAAGGGAGCAACTTACAATAATTTGAAAACAACATTGAATAGTTATGGAAGCACTTTGAGTCATCGTAGAGGGAACTTTGATTTTATCGCGGAAGCAACTTTGAGTAATCGCGGAAGCAACATTTGAGTCATCACGGAAGCAGCTTTAAATTATCATAGTAGCAACTTTGATTCAAAACAAATCGAATAAGAATCCAAGGACATAAAGCCGTGCTCTAATACAATTATGTCATGTCCCGATCCCGGATGATCAAAATCAAGCCACTGGGCGTGATGCCGTACTAGTCTAGATTGTACTTGTACAAGGCAAAACCATTACTATTCCTAGTATTTCTCAGAAAACAACGATATCGCAGCAAAACCAAGTAGATAAATTTAAGCCACAACAAGATATGAATAATCTCTTTATTGATATTTAAAATCGATTACACGACTTGCAGCAAAATACATAGTTTATAATTGATTTCAAGGCTCTTGAATAGCCAACTGAATATATACTTGCCATTAGGCTACAACTGAACATGCCAACTTTGCTTACAATAAACTTGCCAATTTGACTACAATCTCACTGGTACATCTGAGTTATACTGTTCCATACATTATGTCCCGTATAGCAGAAGACATCATCTTGTAAGAACAGCTTCTGCACACCCATCCGAATCACTAATGCCAAGCACTGATCAACTGATTTCGTCCATGTACGAGCACCTATAATATTGCCCACAACGAGGATCAGTACATCATCAATGTACTGGCGAGCGGTGCTGGCCCAACTCACCTAAGAAGACAACACTAAGTAATTATGTTGTAGAATATTATTAAAAGTGGTCTTCCTTGTTGTCCTAGGGCCAATTAGTAGTTCATATCCGACAGAAGTAAAGCATGCATCTTATCTATATAACCAGCATAATGTAAAGTATCTGTTATCACTCCTTGATGATTTCTTACCAACGGTCGTGTAGCCATCCCTGTACATTTATAATGCTTACTCAGCCTGCACAAGACATTGTTAGGAACAATATTATATTTTTAATATATTTGTCACCGTTCAGGTGATTCTTACCAACAGTCGACATCCTTTCCTGTATTTGAGTAATAAATTACTCTTCCTGCATAAGACATCATTAGCACTAGACCTATTTATATGAATGTCTCTAACTACACGCCATCTTGGACTTATGGTTAGACGACTCTCCTTCAGCGGCGGGTAGCTAGCCCAGTCTGAAAGGTTTCCGAATCACCGTGCTACTACTTCAACACTGTGCTACTACTTCAGCACGAGGTTTCCCCTATGACGAATCGGTTTCCAAGGCCTTGGAATACCGTTCGAGGAACCACCTTGTCGACAAGTTGTCCATGACCATGCAAATATATGCAACTTATCTAAGAAGAAAATATATAATACATGATAAGAAAAACTAAGTAATAACCCATCATTCTCATTCATATTGCCATCTTGCCTTGAGCCAACGCTCATATTATCATCTGCCCTAATCCAGGGTCTTAGCGTAACCAATATTCTATATTGGCACAGGATAATAGAATGTTGTTACTCAATCTCTTTCCCACATCCTTGATACCATATATCTTTCCAACAAACTCAATTTACTCACCACCCAATTCTTAGGACTTAGCATTTGAGTTACCATTTATTTATTGAGCTAAGGCTCGATATACTCACTGACCAAGTATTTGGGGCTTTGCATTCACCTATCTTGTAATTTATTGCCAAGCATGCAAGCATACAATTCATTGAATTGATCGAATCACACCATTCAAAAATTGATTCGCAACAACTTTTGGTTCATGTGATTAATTATTTTTATTATCTTTCTGACTTTCATGCAAGATGTTATTCAACAACTCAACGACTAAACACAGCCTACTATACTTTATTTTAAGCGTGAAGCTAAAGGATCTTCGAAGGGTTCAACACTACTCACTTTTTATAAGACGATTCTGCCTCGATCGCATAGCCTTCCAAGCAATCCTTCGCATATTCCCAAGTCCAACAAGACTTCATCGAACCAACCATCCATCATAAGGCATCTTGTGGGTCGGGGTACTACACGAGCTGTCCAACGTTCGATTTTTTGAATATTTAGGACAGAATTCTGGCCGAACTCTGCCTCCCCTGACTAGTATAAATGGAACTTGATTTCTTCCATTTCAAATCATCTCTCACTCTCAAGCTTTCTATCTTCTAAAGCCTTATATGCTCTAAGCCTTACTCTTCCAAAACTCCTAGCCACAAAACTTCCTAAGCCCCAAGGTGCTCAGTACGATTCAGCTGGAAGTTCTGTGCAAGGGTAAAAAGAATTCACTTGTAAAATTCCAAGTTTTACATCACGACACTACTAAAATAAGGCAAATTAGCGATGTCATGATACGTCGCTAATTATGGAAAATACGTTGCTAATCTGAATTAGCAACGACTTTAACGACAGAAAATGAAGGTCGCGAAAAAGCTAGTCGCAGATGACAAATTCGTCACCCAATATCGCTGTTTGCGACGTCACTGCCGTTTTCGTCGTAAAGTTAGCGACGGAGAGCGACAAAAACTTTACGTCGCAAAATTAGCGACGTAGTGCGACTACTTAGCGACGTTTATTTATATTTATGTGATGACATGGCATGCCTGCCACGTCAGCAGAGTAGCGACGTACAGCGACGTAACGCCGCTAATTAGCGACGTAACGCCGCTAATTAGCGACGTAATGCCGCTAATTAGCGACATCCCCATACGTCGCTATACGTCGCAGATCCGTCGCTATCCGTCGTAGAATACTAAAAAATTTTTTAAAAAATATAATGTTTATTTTTGTTATGCTGTGTGTCTGTGTTTACAGTGTGTGTGAAGTGCAGTGTTCGAACCAACGACAGTTTTGCTTACAGTTCTATGTTTTAATCTGGATAGAAAGAGCAACAGTTCAGGGTATACTTCTCAGAGCTTCCTCTTCACGTCCTTTACCTTCTCGGGTCCTGTACGACGTCCCGAGAGAGTGAAGGATGTGAAAATGAAGCTCTCAGAAGTACACCCTGAACAGTTGCTCTTTTTGTCCAAGATAAAATATACAATAGTAATCGAAACTATCGATGGTTTCGAACACTGCATTTCAAATACACTGTAAACACACACACACATTATCACAAAAATACACATTATATTTTTTAAAAATTTGGGCAGCACCTCCTTTGTATATCAGATCATCGCTTATAACCCAGCGTAGGTATATTTGTCATCCCCATCGCAGATATCATCATAATTAACAGTCTCCCATCATAACAGTCTACAACTAATAGATGAATAACAGTCTCCCATCATAACAGTCTACAACTAAATATCATACATGTACTCAATAAAAATACCAACAAATTAAATATCACAAACATACATGTCCAACAAACATACATGTCCAACAGAGTCAAATAATAATAAAAATCAGTGTACAGAATGGTCAATGGGCCCATAGGGCCAATACATACAAAGTTGGTAAAAAAATCTACTAGATCACTGAGGACCCTGTCGCGCATCTGAGATAGCATGTAATCATACTGCTCCTGTGTGAGCTGCACCGTAGGGGCAGTAGGAGGCAATATAATGTCTGGAGTCGGCACAATCGATGGACCGGGAGGACGTATCTGCTCCAGCTCTCGCAGTCGCTCACCATGCGCAGCAAGGGTACTCACCATCCTCTGAGTACTCTCCTTAATCAAAGTTTGTACCTGAGTGAGTGAGGCAGACATGGTCTTCTACGATCCCTCCAGCTCAACCTATCTACGCTCTGTGCGCTGCGTAGACTCAGTGAGCGTGTGCAAGCTGGCAGCTGTAGCCTACTGCAGACTCATCAGCTCCTGTATACTGTGCTCGGCCGCATCAAATCGTCCGGTGATCATCGGATCGTCGCTCTGCAGTATGGTGATCAGAAATCTGCTGCTGCAACTCATGACGCAGCTCATCGATCTGACGACCAATACCTTGAGCTCGTGATGACGCCTGCGAAGCTGGAGACTGCACAATGACAGAGGGGGCCCGGGATGACTCTGAAGCCAAATAGGCATCGTAGGTTCCTGTACCGTAGTACATACCCTTCTGAAGACCACCAACGGTGGTCATCCAAAGGTCGTCCTGCGATGGAGTTGTAGGCGGCTGAAAGGAAGTACCAGCCCCTCCCTCTGCTGGTGCACTATCAGCAGCAGCCGCCTCCTCTTGTAGCCGAAGAAACTCGGCCTAGAACAATGTTTGATAACGTCTAAGTATTTGCTAAAGTCTATATTGATATCTATTTTACTGTTTTCTAAATTATAATAAATTAATATAAAGAATAGAACGTACATATGCCTGCGTCGCCCTCTCGTCAATGAACTCCCCAGCCCTCCAATAGGTGATCAGGAATACGGTCACCATGTTGGGGTCCTCACCCTTTTTTACCTATTAAAATATATTATCTATTATTAGTATTAAACATTCTATCCAACTATATATAAAATAAGGTCCATCATAGGAAAGGTACCAGATGACGAAAATGCTCCGTCATTGGAATGGAGCCACCACACCACTTACTGGCGCTCGACCGTGCCACCTTGGCCTTGTCAGACCGCTTCTGTACCTGGCCTCGCCGAATCTAGCCTTCATCGCAGTCTACTGCTCTGGCATGATCCAACCATGGATCGGCTTTCCGGAGCGATCACGAGACTACTGGTCGTGGATCGCATCACGGATGAGCTTGCCTGCGACGGCAGAAAATTGGACCTCGATCTTCGTCGCCCGGTGTGGTGGATAAAAATAGGTCCTCTACAAGAAATAAAATAGAAAAGTTATATAGTATACACAAATAATTATTAAAATTTAAAAATAAACAATTTTTTTACCTTGAAGTGGGCCAACCAAAAAGCCTTCCTATCTGCGGGAGCATCTGAGTAGTTAATCCAAGGCCCACCATATTTCTGCCTCAAAAATAATCCCAGCTGTCTCTGTACTGCAGGAGGCGGATACCTATAAAATAATAAATTTCATGAATATATATGTACATATAATCATTTGAGAAATATATATTAACTAATTAACTTACTTCGTAGGCCCGTCTATCCAAATCTCCATACGCGTCTCGTCCGGGGGAGCGAATGGAGGGTCGCTCTCACTTCCTGCCTGGACAGGATCAGTCTAATCGCCGTCCTCCATATGCTCGGCGTCGGCTCTCCTCATGGAGCCGTCGACAGGAGGAATGCTGGACACGAGATCAGGAATGCTGGACGATGAGGGAGGAGTCGCCAACCTGCTGGAATTGCCCTATCCCGGTAATGGACCGGGAACAGAATGGTACACTGGCATACTTGGAGATGAGGATGAGGGTACAGAATCTGCATCTCCAGCCCAAGACAGACGGGACTGCCTAATATAATATCCTCCATGTCGTCCTCCTGCTGGTCTAGTCATACCTGATAATAACATATGACAATAAAATAAATATACATATTTATATGATAGACATCACAGATTTTTGAAAAATTTCATAGTCACAGATAAAAGTGTCACAGATTTATTTGATAAAAGTGTCACTAAAGTGTCAAATATGATGATAAAACAAACATACAGATTTAATCCTCTTCTGAAAATTCATCTAGTTCGTTCAGCTCATCTTCTTCTTCTTCTTCTTCTTCTTCTTCTTCTTCTTCCTCCTCCTCTATATCTTCACTTTCATCTGTATCTTCCTCTTCAGATAATTCTACTTCTTCTATACAATTAGATGTGTAATGAGAAACTTCCGTCGTGTCCACTTCTATAATATTTGTTACAAAAGGTAGTTCATCCTCTTGATAAGCTATATCGTCAACCTCAAAGGTATTTCTGGCTTTGGTCTTGCATACTGTCCACCAGTCCGACCTTGTTGTTTCCCTTTTAGGATAACTTGTGAAGTACACGAGCTGAGCCTGACTTGATAGGACAAATGGTTCATAGGCTTGATATCGAGGCCGATAGTTTATATCCACAAGACCGTGCTTGTCTACTTTCCAACCTTGACCTTCAATCGGATCGAATCAATCACACCTGAATAACACAATCTTAGCAGGCTCTATTCCATAACTATATGTCAGCTCCACAATCTCCCATAGGACGCCATAAAAATCGTTGCCCGCATCAACATCTTTGTAGTTCGAAGATCTGATACACAAACAGCTATTTTTGGTGGAATCGAGATCCACAATGTTGTCTCTGATCGGGCAAATTGTTGACTTGAACCTAAACCCATTAACACGGTAGCTTGGCCATATTTTTGCAGCATAAATTGGTCCCTTGGCTAGCGTTCTAATAGACTCATTCTCAAGTCTTGCGTATAGACGATCGACCTAAATACCACGAAAAAATAAATTAATCTCATTCTCAAGTGCATATACAGAAAGGTAATTACAGATTTCTCAAGTCTTACATATGCACTCAACCATGATGGAAAATAACACCTCATTTCTTGTTCTAGTTCTTTTTTTGTTAAGTGTGGCCTACCTGACCTCACATCAACATTAAATATGCTAAAAACAACATCGTTCAATTAATGTAATAGTGTAATAATCAACACTATTAAAATAATATAGACGTATTAATTACTTACCCCTCCAGCTTCTCTACTTTATCATCATCACAGTTGAGTAATACTTACACCTGAGCAGCCCTTAGCTCATCATCGTTCAGATATCTCTTCTTCATTTTACCCGATTGCTTTCCTGGGGCATTGAATACCTTCAGTATTGTATCATTATATTCATGATCTCCGTCGTCATTTCTGGAAGCTCTCGTTCTATTAGTTGCAACATGAGGCTTGAAATACATCGAACAAAAGTTTGTAATCTCTTCGAGAACGGCTTCACAAATAGAACCCTCGACCCGGGCCATATTTTTCATCTTTCTTTTTAGGTGATTCAAATATCGCTCGAACGGGTACATCTATCGATATTCGATGGGTCCACCAACACGTGCCTCTTAGGATAGATGAATCGACAAATGCTCCATAGAATCAAAAAATCCAGGAGGAAACACCCTCTCTAGCTTGCACAGTGTTACTGCAATGTCCTTCTATTGCTTTTCTAGACGATCAAGGAGGAAATTCTTAGAACAAAGATCCCTGAAGAATATGCTAAGCTCCGTCAATGGATCCCAAACTTCCTGCGGTAAGAATTCCCGAAATGCAATTGGAATTAACCTCTCCATGAATACGTGACAATCGTGGCTCTTCATACCCGTCAATTTGTTTTCCTTCGGATCGACACATTTTCTCAGATTTGACACATATCCGTCTAGAAATTTTAGGTCCTGGATCCACCGACAAAGTCTCACTTTATCCTCCTTGCCCTGTGAGAAAATTGACTTCGGCAGGAACTATTTTCCATTCTCCTCTATCAAATGCAACGCAGGGCGTTTGCATATTTCGTCTAAGTCCAACCTGGCCTTGGGATTGTCTTTCGTTTTTTCCTTTACGTCCATCACAGTATTAATTATGTTATCAAACATATTTTTCTCAATATACATGACATCAAGATTATGTCTGATCAGATTAGTACTCTAATATGGTAGATCCCAGAATATGCTCCTCTTCGTCCAGTTATGATCTCTACCAAATCCATCGCACTTGTACCCAGTTGTAGGATCTTCGATAGCACTTAGAAAATCTCTAACCTCCTCCCATATCGTAGCTCTGTACCACCTTGGCGGTGGATCACCCTTCTCTACAATGTCAGCATGGAATGCATTTCTGTTCTTTCTGAACGGATGATCTTTTGGCAGAAATTGTCGATGACAATCAAAGAAACATGGTTTTTCTCCGTATTTCAAGCGAAAAGCCTTAGTATGGTCCATGCAATACGGACATGAGAGACGGCCATGAGTGCTCCATCCAGATAACATTCCATAGGCCGAAAAGTTGTTGGTGGTCCACGTAAGGGTTGCCTTCATCTGAAAATTCTACTTCCTGAAAACATCGTACGTGTTAGCACCTACTTTCCATAACTGATTCAACTCATCTATCAAAGGCTGTAAGTACATATCAATATTCCTCTTGGGATTGTTCGGACCAGGAATTATAACGGTTAGAAACATGTACCAAGTCTTCATGCTCATCCAAGGCGGTAGGTTATACGGAGTGACAATCACAGGCCAGCACGAATACTGGGATCCCAAAAGACCAAAAGGAGTAAAACCGTCAGAAGATAGCCCCAACCTGACATTACGCAGATCTGAAGCAAAATCAGGATACACTCTATCAAAGTGCTTTCACGCTTCTCCATCGGATGGGTGATCTAACACTCCTTCAATCTGTTCTCGCATGTGCCAACTCATATTTTTGGCCGTCTCTTTCACCATAAATAATCTTTGCAACCGCGGCATTAAAGGCAAGTAGTGCATTGAATCGGTCGATCTTCTTGCACCGGTAGACCTTCCTGTACTAGTTGTCTTATAGCGATCAGCACCACAAAATCTGTACACATCTGCGTCCTTGTCGTCTTTGTAGTACAGCATGCACCCATTGCGACAAGAATCGATTTTCTCGTATCCCATCTAGAGTGATCTCACCATCCTTTTAGACCGATAGAAGTCTTTAGGTAACTTAGAACCCACCGGCAAGATCTCTATAATCAACTCCAACACTCGGTTGTAGCATTCTTGCGACAGGTTAAAATCTGACTTAATGCTCAACAGTCTTGTAACCACCTCCAACGGTGAATGATCCTCACAACCAGGATACAATGGAGTCCTTGCATTCTCCAGCAACTCCATGAACTTTGCAGCATCGACATTCGGTGTCTCCTCAGCTGCATCATGAACGAAACTAGTCCCCGCAGCGTCGAAAACCATGTTCATGCATCCGTCGTCGTACGCATGCATATACGGCTCAACATAAGGCTCCGGCTCTGATGCTAAAGACACAAGTTCTTCGTGTGCGGTCCACTGATAGTAATTACGTGTGAAATCCTTCGAGTACAAATGATATGTCACTTCCACTTCTGGATAATATTTCACGCTATGACATTTCACACACGGACACTTAATTTTGGTGTCGTCCATGTACTGAGGAAACCCCTTAGCAAACTTTAGGAACTGCTCTACTCCCGTAATGTACTCATCCCGCACACCACACATATCATCAGGACGACGATTGTACATCCATGAACGATTCCATAAGTAGTAATTCATATCCATTTGGAAATAATTCTGCAAAGATGGACACACATGTTCAGCGCAGTAACTAGTCAAACTGGGTGAAGTTGAGTTGACTAAGTCAATATCTTGGACTCCTTGGTCAAACTAGGCCAAAGTCAACTCTTGGTCAACTCTGGTCAACTCTAGTAGTCAAACTAGGTCAACTATGGTTAAACTAGTCAATGCCACCATTCTAGGCCCTAACTAGCCCATACTAGCTAGAACACACCATTCAAGGCTATACAAGCCTAACCTATAATTCAAGTACCAATAATGACCAAAGTCAACTCAAGCTATTTCATACACACAAGTAATATCTATATAGATATACATATAATATATATATATATATAGGCATAAATATATATATATATATATATATATATATATATATATATATATATAGGCATGCATATACTATATGCCTATATTACAAGACAAGGCAACTTTCATGCATTCATATATTTAGACACTCTAACATAGGCTATATGCCTATATCACATATGAGTTACATGATATAGTTATGTATATATATATATACAATACCATCTATCAAACTTATATATATAGAGAAGTAGAGAGTGGGTGGTGTGTGTACATGCACATGTGAATGGGGGGTCAGTGTGTTGACTCATGTGACAGTCGCATGTATATGTAAATGAGGGAGGCTAACATGCTTGTATTAGGCTATATATGTGTGTGTACCTAGGCAAGAGTGAGTGAGTGAGTGAGTGAGTGAGTGAGTGATATGAACTATGGGTCAGTCCAATTTGGACAGTGAGGGGATTTATTGTGTTCAGTCAAATAGAAAAGGAAATCAGTTCATTTCACACAATATTACATACTCCTATAATATATTTCAGTGTGTCCATGTGTCCATGTGTCCATATATGTGTGCGTGTCCATGTGTGTGTGTGTGTGTGTGTGTCTGTGTGTCCGTGTGTGTGTGTGTGTGTGTGTACGTGTGTGTGTGTGTGTGTGTCCGTGTGTGTGTGTATGTCCGTGGGAGAGGAGAAGGAGGAGGAGGAGGAGTTAGGTTAGGGTTTACCTGAGGAAGAGGAGGAGGAGCTCGAGGAGGAGGAGCTCGACGGGAGTAGGGGTTGCCGGGGGGGAGGGAGTCACCGGGGAGTAGGGGTCGCCGAGAGGGAGGGAGTCACCGGAGGAGCTCGAGGAGGGGAAGAAAATTTCGAGGGGGGAAATTTTAAGTGGGAAAAAAAGAACACAGCGTGCCCTAAGTAAAATAGTTAGCGACATATGAAGGAGACGTCGCTAACCGTTACCAATTTTTAATATACGGCGACATAGTTAATGATATGTCGCTAATTCCGTCGTATAGCAACGAATTTCTAGGACGTCGCTAATATGCAAAAAATTGGCGACATTTTATTTTGGCTTCGCTAATTTCGTCGCTAATATGTCATATTTTGGTAGTACGAAGTCAAATTAGTCGAGCGCTTCCAAGGGTCGTGTCTGTAAGAAGTTGGCGTGCTCTTCTGACTAAAGGCACGTGTGTACCCTATTTCACAAATAGTGGATTCAAACTCCGAGCAAGAGTTCTCGGACCTGGACTGGTCCTCCACGAGAGAAACCAGGATATATCATTGTGTTTGTATTTGCTTTTCTAAAGTCTTTTACTTTTCGTATTATTACTCTCTGATTATATAGTTGCTTTCTGGACTTTGCATAAAGTTATTTTTTAATTGGTCATTATAGACACAAATTCTATTCACCCTCCCTCTAGAGTTGCCTACACATTACTTTAGTACTGTGGTTCTTGTGCTACTCCACACCCATCTCATGGAGCTGGCACTTCTGGGGTTGGTTCTTCTGGACATGGTGGCGATGCTGATCGCAATGATGATGATTCTGTTTAGCAGCTAAGGATTTGATCTAGGCGTTACTGTATTTTGTCTAGATGTTTTCTGATTAGACTCTATTATTTTTCTATGTGTTCATGGAAATGTTTCGACATTCCAAGATAGTAGTACTTTTTTAGCACTTCTATGACTGTTTGCTGAGTTGATGTATTCAAACTCTTTTTATTATGCATTTTCTATCATTCAGTATGTATTGTTTCTTTTTGGTATACACTTCTACGTTTTATGCTAAGCACTATATATCTTAGCTGTTGCTTCTTTCATAAAACTGCTTGTGAACTTAGTGTTATTTCTTTATATATTATCTCTATGTTTCTTTAACGTTCGTCTCTTATGCATAAATTGCGGGGAAGCTTCTCTCTTTGTAATTATTTTGCTAAGTGACAACGGAGAGAATAGGATCTAACATCTTTTTTAGGACAATTTCTACCAAGAGGAGAAAGTACAGAACAGTACCTTACTAAATTTTGATATTTTATCAAATCAAGATCAAGATGTTATATCAGTCAAGATTTGTCAATTATCAAAATGGGAGAGATTGTTGGCCCATTTGTCATGGTCAAACCTGATTTTAATAATTGATCTAATCATGTCTCGATATAAGGGCTACTTGGACGATCTGGTCAAACTGCTACCATTCAAGACTTGAAGTCATTTTGCCATTGTGTCTGTATTTTCATTGTCAATGTATTTTTCATAATTTATTGAGTCTAGAAATACAATGTACACCGAGTCTTACTGGCAAATAGGCTACCCAAAAATGTTTTCAAAATACCCTTTAGTTTTAAAAATAAGTCCACTTATAAAAGCTCATAACTGCTTGACTTTTCAAAAGCCCAAAACCCGATTTGCAAAACCCTAACCAACCAATTCTAGACCAACATAATTCGGACCGAGTACGGCCCGAATTCGGTTAGTAGAACGTTGGCATTTCAAACCCAGTCTTCCCGCATTTACGGATGCAACGGCTATCTGCCAAGATTCTCTCAAAGAATTCTGCCCGAATTCTCATTTTGGAAAACCTATAAATAGAAAAGAATTTCTACTATTTCAACACACCAATTCACTTTCTTCTCTTCTCTCTAATCCTACTACTGTCTTCCAAAAGCCTTCTAAGCTTTCATTTTTTAATTTCAAGCAAGTTACAATCCTCTAGTCGATTTGCCAGTGCGTTACGGTCTAGAAGTTTCAGAGTGATTATAATCAGAGGCTTGATTGAAGATAGACACTTCATAATTAAAGTTGGTCGAGTGCTTCAGATCAAAGCTCGTGTTGTAGAAGTTGTAAGGACTTCGCATAAAAACTTGTATTTTTCTATAGTAAATTTCAACTGGAAGATGGAGTTCTTCCGACTTGATTAGTCCTCACAAGAGGAAAACCAATATACATCCTTGTGTTTATGTTTTCTCTCTGCTCTCTACTTTTACATTTCCATATATGAGATATATTTTTGTTATCTTGCTCCTAACCATTTTTAATAGCTAATTTTCTGCTACCTACTCTATTTACCCCCCTCTAGAGTATAGCGCTTTATATCTCGTTCCTACAAGGTGGAGATCGGAGGGTATTGATGGCCTACACCACCTTGGCAGCACTGAGATCCCCATCCGAAGTAGAGGTTCCGATCAATTGGGAGGGTTCAGACGTAGGGCGGCTGGTTCCATAATCCCTGTGCCCTTGTAGCCCGACGAGGAATGCCCTTGGTGGAGACAAGATCCGCAGTATAGAAGGAAAGGCTCGTAATTGATCTGTTGCCATAAGCTGCAACCATCGGGGAGCTCAGTCTGAATCCTCGGAGGAGGGAGCTTGCTCACGTCCATTGTCCACAAGCACCCGGGACCTGCTCGGCCTAGAAAGATTGGTGGTGGCCTTATCCAGCGTGAGACGGGAACCGACACATTGTAGATATTTTTGTCATTTTATATTATTATATAGTGTGTATTTTTTATTAATTAAATGTGATGGTTGCATTTATTAGTAGACTAGCCTATTTATTGGACCCTTGGTTAATAAACTTATTTGGACTTGACATGACACTTGGACCTACATTTTAAGTTGGATACAATTAGACTCATTTAAGTCATAATAGGTCATGAATAAGATTAGAACTAATTACCAACTTAGGCTGAAGGCTTCCATAGGTTAACCAAACCTTCATGACAACTATAGGAGGGCAAAGTGGACATTTCACATAGACATTTAGGGCTTTATGACCAGCCACTATTGGGAGGGAGGTTTCATTCTTTCACATCTCATTTTGGAGCTCAAACCCCTAGTTTTAGTGCTATTCCATTTCCCACTCATTCCTTCACCATAATTCCTTCAAACTCTCTCAAATCTTCACCCATTCTTTATCCTAGAAGGCTTGGAGCTTGGAGACCAAGGAGTACAAGAGTAAGAGACCAATAGCTTGAGGATTTGTGTCGAACTTCCTCCTTATGTCCATTGGAGATGCTATATTGGAAATCTATCTCCCAATAGGTAAACTACTTGTCATTTCTCCTAGTTTAGACTCTATTTCTTGCATGATATCATTAGGAAACTTATCATGGACTAGGGGTACCCATAGGAGGAAGAACATGGCTCTAATGACCATGTTGGTAGAAGTTACATAGACTTTTTGTACCATTTTTGGAAAAATCCGAAAATGGTACACCGAGTGTTTGTCATATGTTTTGATAAGCTAAATGGTGATACGGTAGGACACGGAGTCAATTTGGGGGTTTTACTCCTCCTTCACTTGTTACAATATGTCATATTTCACATGACACATTGCACTAGCTAGACACTACACTAATTAGCTTAAAATTATCATTTTAGACATGTTCATGTGTTGTGCGATGGTTAGGACAAGGTTTGGTGTAAGTATCATGAGAGTATCGGAATTTTAATGCGATACTAGTATGGTGCACACCAAGTGCTTGTGGAAATGCATGTGTGCATGTGTATACACTAGAGTTGTCTCTATGTGTGCATAGAGTGCATTATGTATGTGTAGTATACATACACCTATGTGTTGGTGTACCTACATGTATACTTGAGTGTGTGTCAAGTATACAAGTGGTGCCTACATGTATAGGTGTGCGTGTGTGACACTCATAGAGGTGTGTGAGAGTGTTATTTAAGAGCGTGTACTGGTAGTATACTGTCATGAGTGTCTTTTAGTGCTTGTGTATGGTGTAGTGTGTTGTGTGAGTGTGTGCATGTGTGTGTGGGAAGGGAGTAGCTATTATTGAGTGAAAGAGTGAATGTGAGTGTGTAGGAGAGGGAAGGACAGAAATGTGATAGTGTCAAGAGAAGGATATTGTCAAATGTGACATTGAGATAGGTGAAGAACAGATGGCAACTCTATAGGGGGGTGAATAGAGTTTATATAGAAAATAACCAATTAAAAATTAACTCTTTCACGAATAATAAATAATCAGAGTAAAATACGAAAAGTAAATGAAGAGCAAGAAAGCATACGCAAATACAGC
Source organism: Iris pallida (assembly GCA_029216955.1). Taxonomy (NCBI): domain Eukaryota; kingdom Viridiplantae; phylum Streptophyta; class Magnoliopsida; order Asparagales; family Iridaceae; genus Iris; species Iris pallida. The sequence continues at coordinate 18,527,704 of JANAVB010011199.1, read as the reverse complement.
GATTTTAACCTGGTTTCCCTCGTGGAGGACTAGTCCAGGCCTGAGAACTCTATCTCAGGATTAAATCCACTATTTGTGAAATAGTAGTTTACAACCCGTGCCTTAACTTCAGAAGAGCACGTCAACTTCTTACAGAGGATCGCAGTGGCGATTTGCTTGGAATTGTCCAAGCGACTTCTTCAACTCTTGCACAAGAATCCTAACTGAGAGATGCTGAGCACTCGAGACTTAGGAGGCTTGTGGCTAGTAGATGGGAAGGGTATGGCTTATTTGAGCTATAAGAGAGAAGAGAAGAGAAGATTGGATGATTTGAAATGAGAGAATTCATGGCCTATTTATAGTATTTTTGTAGGCAGAATTCGGGTAGAAAATTTCAAATATTTGGCCGTTGGACAACTAGCAACCAGCTAACCCTAAAATTAGGGATGCTGATTTCTAGGGGACAGAGTTCGGCCCGAACTCTGTGTGGAGGCAGAGTTCGGCCCGAACTCTGTCTCCAGAGCACAGAGCTGGTCTAAGTGGCCAGTGGGTATTTTTCTGGATGGTGGAGTTTGAGGATTATTGGGTAGGCTATAGGTCAAGTCTCAAGAGCTCAGCATGACACAGTTTACATCAGTCTAGACTCAACAAAAGTATAAAATACAGACTCAAATAATTGAGAAGCTGAGACTGAGCTGTCGTCTGACTTGAGCTTAATGTAGACGTCGTGTGTCATATTGAATTATTACAAATATTATTTAGTCAATGTTATCAATATCTGGTTGACTGTGACTTTGTGTCAACAATCTCCCCCATATTGATAATTGACAAAATAATATATGTATATTCAATATTCATACCTGGACATAGTTGATAAAAAAAAACATAGCTCCCCCATAATCAATGCCAAGCAGAAATAATAGCTCTCCCGTAACCGGTGAACGGTGCCGAGCTAGAATCAATAGCTCCCCCATAAAGAATGCATTAAACCTGTTGGCCTGATAAATAATATCTCCCAAAAGCACCAAATAGCACATATAAACAAGAATATACATATTTCTCCCCCTTTTGACATTAGCAATATAAACTGCATATGAATAATAATGATGCAACCACACCAAATAGAGAAGAAACTATATATGAATGATCAAAACGAGCAACTAGCATAGAATAATAAACTATGATAAGCATAAAATGTCATCACACATCACCAGAGTCATCAAACTATCAGAGTTTTAGTACAACCCAAGTACATAAAGCCAAATAAAACTAAATAACTGGAAATCAGAAAACGGAAACTAGAATCATCAGCAGCAGCAGATAGTAAACGCCATCTCCATCATGGAGCACGAGAAAGCCCAGCAGAGTCTGAATGATCAGTGAATGAACGGCTGGGGTCCACAATAGCAGCATCCGGATCCAGATAGCGTATGACCCAGGGGTCGTCAATGCGATAACCAGCGCGACCAGGATCCCGCTCTATGGGAATGGGCATAGAAGGGTGACGAGACATAGAATACCGAATATCGTGCAGTGAGTTGCTGAGGGCACTCATCTGCAGGGTAGTCCGGTAGTCCATCTGAGTCCAGCGATCGTCCTCCAATGCGAAACGATCTCTGAGCATGGTCTGAATAGAGTCAAGAGTAGCAGGAGGAGGAGGCACATCCTGTCCAAGTGGAGGGGCGTCGGGCTCCTCATCAGAATGCTTAGAAGTGTCAGGAGAAGCAACAACTGCCTGAAGGCATCGTGCCTTGGAAAGGAATGCAGGAACAGACAAGAAAGGACAATCATGAAGAGGGACAATGAACGCACGAAAAACCATAGGAAGATACAAAGGATAAACCAGGGTTCGTGGTTTCTTCCTACAGTTAATCATCCAGTCCATCATGGTACATGGAAGATTGAACGAAATGCGATAATAAAGATGATACAAAACAGAGATCTCAAAATATGTAACCACATCGGTGGAGCCAACTTTTGGCAAAATAGTATTGAAAATAATTCGATGAAGTTCATAGAAATACGGGTTGAGGTGCTTGGCCATAAGCTTGCGAGGACTTATGTTAGGAGCACATAATTCCTCCTTGAAACTCTCAAGAGAAGTTTCACCAACAAATTGGAATTGGCGAGCTTCCACAAGCTTATCCCAAATATCGAGATCTTGGAGTGCAAGATACTCGCCCAACTCAGAAGCATCAAAAGCAATATCAATACCGGCAACCCGGGAATAGATGTGAGTGGCATCGTGAGTCAAGTTACAATAGAACATTTGTATGGCGCTACGATAAATAACAAAGTTTGAAGCCACTAACTCATTTAAGCAAAGATCTTGAAACAATGATTTAAATTGTGAGAAAATAGTAAAATTTATGGGATGTCCTGCGAAGACTGGACGAGTCCGAAAGTCACTAAACCACTCGTTGGAGGCGTCTAGCGACACAAACATTCGGTCGTCATAAGTATTAGGGTCGCGGAAAGGAGGTGGATTGAACAACGGATGAAGGGGTTGTTGTTGTTCAACGGGTTGCTCAATGGGAGGAGGAGGATTTGAAGAGGAAGCACCCTCGGTTCGAATCCTCTTCCCACGATTGGGCAAGCGAGGAGCCATTTGCAAATAAGTAGAGAACTTGAAATAGAGAGGGAGAAGGAGTTATACCTCAAATCAACAATGAACAGTGAAAGAGAATGAGGAAATAGCCCTTCTCCTTGATTTTGATGAGCAATGGAGCACTTTGGAGAGAAAACTAGGGTTAGGGTTTGTGAAAATATGTTTGGAGAGGTGAAGGTGGTGGTAAGAATGAAGGAGAGAGATGAAAACCCGAATATAAGAGGAGGGTTTTCTTTGGTCGAAGTAAATCTGGACCGTAGGATGACAATTGATCAAACGGCTGTGGCTGTCCCCGATTCTGGAATATGGGAACCGAATTCGGCCCAAACTCTGTTAGGGACAGAGTTCGGCCCGAGTTCTGGATCCTTGTTCCAGAACTGAAAAACAGGCCAAAAGATGGAAAAATGGCTAAGTATGGGAAATTATGTAAGATATGAAAGAAAGAGCTTGAAAGATGCAATCAATATGAAAATAGCAGGATGAAATTGAAAAATAGTGAATCAGCAGTAAGAAATCAAAATAAACCATATAATAATAAGGAAATATATCATAATTCAATAGTTTGATGTTGCCATGGGTTAGCTGCAGGGGCCGGATCCCAGCTAGCGGTAGTCCTGTGGACTAGTGCACCGTGTCGCTTAGGCTTTTACGCCTTGTTGTCAGAAGGGCCCTTTCGGCTTGTACCCATAGCAAGTTCATTGTAAGAGAATCATAATATAATCGATATTTATGCAGGTGAGTTTCAATTTATGACAGCTTCATCTAAAATTCCAAGTTCACGACAAAGGAAATTGAAGCGCTCTTCGGATAATGGCTTAGTAAAGAAGTCTGCTAGCTGATGATCAGTATCAATAAACTCTAAGTTAATCGTGCCATTTTGTTGATGATCACGCAAAAAGTGGTGTCTAATTTCAATATATTTTGTGCGTGAGTGACAGATAGGGTTCTTAGTCAAGTTAATAGCACTAGTATTGTCACAGAATATAGGAATGTGCATAAAAGGTAAATTATAGTCTTCAAGGGTTTGCTTCATCCACAGAATTTGTGTACAACAACGCCCGGCTGCGATGTATTCAGCTTCTGTTGTGGATAGTGCGACAGAATTTTGTTTCTTGCTAAACCAAGAGACTAAAGCCTTTTCTAATAAATGACACATGTCGCTTGTACTTTTACGGTCGACCTTGCATCCAGCAAAGTCAGCATCAGAGTAACCAATGAGGTCAAATGATGTTGACTTGGGATACCACAGGCCCACTGTAACCGTACCCTTAAGGTATCGAAAGATACGCTTAACCGCGGTCAAGTGTGATTCCTTAGGATTTGCTTGATATCTAGCACATAAGCAGACACTAAACATGATATCGGGGTGACTAGCAGTTAAATAAAGTAAGCTGCCTATCATACCTCGATACTTACGTTGATCAACGGGTTTGCCGCTCTTATCTGGTTCGAGTTTGGTTGAAGTAGCCATTGGAGTGCTGATTGGTTTGACGTTGTCAAGATCGAACTTTTTCAGCATGTCCTTTGTATACTTCGACTGACAGATGAAAGTTCCATTAGCCATTTGTTTCACTTGCAGACCAAGAAAGTAGTTGAGTTCTCCCATCATGCTCATCTCAAATTTTGTCTACATACACTTGGCAAATTCTTGACAGAGGGTTTCATCAGTAGACCCAAAAATGATATCATCAACATAAATTTGAATTAATAGAATAGTGTCTTTAAAAGATTTTATAAAAAGTGTAGTATCAATTTTCCCTTTTGAAAAACCTTTCTCAAGCAAGAAGCTGCTTAGCCTTTCATACCAAGCTCTGGGGGCTTGTTTAAGGCCATATAGCGCTTTCTTTAGCTTGAACATGTGGTCGGGAAATTTGTGATTTTCAAAGCCAGGGGGTTGTTTTACATAAACTTCCTCCTTAATAAAACCATTCATGAAAGCACTTTTCACATCCATTTGAAATAATTTGAAATTTTGATAATTTGCAAATGCACAAAGCATCCGAATGGATTCTAGTCTAGCAACCGGAGCATACGTCTCATCGTAGTCGATACCTTCCTCTTGGTTGTATCCTTGAGCTACTAGACGAGCTTTGTTGCGTGTGACTGAACCATCTTCATTCACTTTGTTTCTAAACACCCATTTAGTACCTATTATCGAGTGATTAGCCGGTCTAGGAACTAGTTCCCATACTTGGCTCCTCTCGAATTGGTTGAGTTCTTCTTGCATAGCAGAAATCCAAAATTCATCATTAAAAGCTTCAGAAATGTTTTTCGGCTCAACTTGTGAAATAAAGGCAGTGCTAGCAATAGAGTCTCTTAGTGATGATCTGGTAGTTACTCCACGTGAAACTTCACCTATCACTAAATTTTCTGGATGAGAAGGCTTGAAAGAGAATTTCTTTGGCAAGCCCTCCAGAGAATTTGTTTCGGTAGGAGTATTCATTGGAGTAGAAGTTGATGGCTCAACGTCATCATCAAGAGTACTTGCTGCACTGTTATCTTCATCAAAAGTCACATTTGTTGACTCTTCCACAATTAGTGAGCGTTTATTAAAGACTCTATATCCCTTACTCTTGGCGGCATAACCAAAGAAAATACCATCATCAGCTTTGGCATCAAATTTGCCTAAGTTGTCTTTGGTGTTAAGGATAAAACATCTACATCCAAAAACTTTAAAATAAGAAACATTTGGGGTTCTCCTAAACCAAAGCTCATAGGGTGTTTTCTTCGTAATGGGACGAATAAGCACCCTATTCAAAATGTGGCATGCTGTACTGACAGCTTCTGCCCAAAAATATTTCGGAAGTAAAAATTTATTCAACATGACTCTAGCCATATCACCGAGAGTCCTATTCTTCCGCTCCACAACACCATTTTGTTGAGGAGTTCTTGGACAAGAAAATTAATGATCAAAACCATTAGAATCACAAAATTTTTCAAAATCAGAATTTTCGAATTCGCCTTCATGGTCACTTCGGATTCGAGTGATCATGTAGCATTTTTCGTTTTGAACTTTCTTGACAAAAATCTTAAAAACTGAAATAGCATCACTTTTGTCTGTGAGAAAGAAAACCCAAGTAAATCTCGAATAATCATCAACAATAACAAATGCATAAAGTTTACCACCAAGACTAGCTACTCTACTATGACCAAATAAATCTATATGGAGTAGTTGCAGGGGTCTAGAAGTACTTACAGAGTTGATGGAATGAAATGAGGATTTGGTTGCTTTGTTCAATTCACATTCGGCACATACCGTATCCTTTTTGAATGTTATGTCGGGCAATCCTCTCACTAGCTTCTTGGTTGATAATCTGGATATAGTATCCATATTGGCATGACCAAGACGCTGGTGCCAAAGTAATCGTTCATCTTTATGGGCATATAAGCATCTACCTGCATTGTTAGTATCTATGGAAAGATAGAAAATATAAATGTTATCCTCTCTTTTCCCTTCAAAACAATGTCTCCCGTTGACCTATCATAAATGAGGCAATTATTTTGTCCAAAGTTAATATCATATCCATAATCAGCAATATGACTAATGCTGAGCAGGTTATGCTTTAACTCGATCACTAGGCAGACATCCTTTATTATAGGAGAGGGAGGATGACCAATAATACCATTACCTATTATGTGCCCTTTTAAATTGTTACCGAAGGATACGTATCATTCTCTCTTCATCGATAGTGATGCGAAAAGATTTGTGTCTCCTGTCATATGTCATGAGCATCCACTATCGAGAATCCACTTACTTTCAGTTGAGGAGGGAAGGTCCACCTACATCAAGAGTAGATGTGACCTTTGGTACCCAAGTTCTTGAGGGTCCTGAAAAGTTAGTTTTCGGAAACCATGCATATATCTTTTTGTCTACCAGTCTTCTAACTCTACATTATGGTGAAATGTGTCCATGTGATCCACAGTAAGTACAGATAGCATTTTTATTTACACTATGAATATGAGAATAATATCTATAGGCAGCATGATGTGGATGGACATGATGTGTAGAGTTTGTATGGTGATCATGGTGATGTTGTCTATGTGGCATGGCATGGTGATATTGTCTATGTGGCATGGCATGCTGATATTGTCTATGTGGCATAGTATGCTGATATTGTCTTTGTGGCATAGTATGCTGATATTGTCTATATGGCATAGCATGGTGATATGGCATGATATGGTGATTTTGTCTATATGGCATGGCATGATGATCTTGTCTATATGGCATGGCATGGTGATGATTTCTATATGTAGAGTGATGTTGGTTGTGTCTTTGTGCAGCATGATGAGTATGAGAAGTATTCTTACGTGCACGTGGTTTTTGTGTTTTATGAAAGTTAGTGTATATAAAAGTATGGTTACGTGCTGCATGAGGATGACGTGGTTGACTAGCTTGAGTGGTGTTGTGCCCATGTGATTGGGTTTGAGGTTGAGCAACCTATTTTCCTAATTTGGTTTCTATTCTCTTAGAAATAGCTTGCAGTTCATCAACCTTAATATTTAAGCCATATATCTTAGTCATTGAAACCTTGTGTCTACTCTTTTCTTCAGCAAGCAACGTGTTGAGTGTTGTGATTTCTTGTGTCTGTTGCTCAATACGTGTTTCAGCATCATGTAAGCTTAATTTAAGCTTGGATACTTTATTAGTGTCATCTGTGGGTGTCGTGTCTCTAATGTTATCAAGTAATAGAGAAATTCTTTGTATTTTGACTTCAAGACTTTTGATTTTATCCTTGGCATGTTTGTATTTACCGATGACCTTTTTGTGATCATCGAGTAAATCAGTGAAGGCATCGCCAAGTTCATCAAAAGAGAAGTCATCTAAAGTTTCGTTAGATACCTTGTTGGAAGTTGCCATTAGGCACACATTTGCTTTATCTTGAGGAGAGTCCTTTTCTTCCTCGGAGTCACTTGCTTCACTTTCATGCCAAATGCTTGTGTTGGCATATTTCTTTGATGAGGTCTTCTTGTATGGCTTCTCATAGCAGTTGCTTTTCTTCAAGAATGGACAATCTTTTCGGACGTGTCCAGTCTTCTTGCAACCATAGCAGGTTGGCTCTTCTTTATCGTCTTCTTGTGGTTCCTTCTTTCTTCTATTGAAGCGAAGGAATTTCTTGAAGTTGCGAACCATGAGAGCTTGGTCTTCGTCATCCGAGTTGTCGTCTTCGGTCTCATCGTGCTCAGCCCTTCATCGATGAGCTTTGAGAGCGATCTCCTTAGTCTTCGGAGCAGGCTCTTCGAAGTCCTTGAGGTCAAGCTCGTGAGTCATGAGCTTACCCATCAAGGTCTCCATTGACATGGTTGTGAGATCGTTCCCTTCTATGATGGCTGTCACCTTAGGGTTCCAAATTTTTGGTAGCCCGCTAAGCAACTTGCGAATCTTCTCATGATTTGAATATTGCTTTCCAAGTGAAGACAGAGGGTTGATGATGTCGAGGAATCTTGTGAACATCTGTGTGATCGTCTCGTTTGGCTTCATCTTGAATGCCTCGTATTCTTGCGTAAGACGACTGATTTTTGATTCCTTGACTTGGGTGGTTCCTTCATGCGTCACTTCTAGAAGCTTCCATACTTCGTGAGATGTGGTGCATGTGGATACCCTGTTAAACTCATTTCTGTCTATAGCACAGAATAAAGCATTAATAGCTCTCGCGTCTAGACTTGCCTGTTTCTTCTCTTCGTCAGAATATTTGTCATAGGATTTCTCAATAAGATCACCGTTGACAACTATCCTGGCAGGCTTTTTGTAACTGTCAGTGACGACTGTGCACAGGTCGAAGTCTAGAGACTTGAGATAACAACTCATCCTTGTTTTCCAATACGTATAGTTAGTTCCATCAAATAGGGGAGGCCTATGAGTGGACTGTCCTTAACCGTGATTGGAAATCAAGGATTGTGTGGTTGCCATGGATCAGCTCTAGGATGTAAATCCTTTGTAAAGAGAACAGAGCTCTGATACCAATTGAAGAACATATGGCAACTCTAGAGGGGGGTGAATAGAGTTTATATAGAAAATAACCAATTAAAAATTAACTCTTTCGCGAATAATAAATAATCAGAGTAAAATGCGAAAAGTAAATGAAGAGCAAGAAAGCATACGTAAACACAGCGATTTTAACCTGGTTTCCCTCGTGGAGGACTAGTCCAGGCCTGAGAACTCTAGCTCAGGATTAAATCTACTATTTGTGAAATAGTAGTTTACAACCCGTGCCTTTACTTCAGAAGAGCACGTCAACTTCTTACAGAGGATTGCAGTGGCGATTTGCTTGGAATTGTCCAAGCGACTTCTTCAACTCTTGCACAAGAATCCTAACTGAGAGATGCTGAGCACTCGAGACTTAGGAGGCTTATGGCTAGTAGATGGGAAGGGTATGGCTTATTTGAGCTATAAGAGAGAAGAGAAGAGAAGATTGGATGATTTGAAATGAGAGAATTTATGGCCTATTTATAGTATTTTTGTAGGCAGAATTCGGCCAGAATTCGGGTAGGAAATTTCAAATATTTGGCCGTTGGACAACTAGCAACCAGCTAAGCCTAAAATTTGGGATGCTGATTTCTAGGGGACAGAGTTCGGCCCAAACTCTGTGTGGAGACAGAGTTCGGCCCGAACTCTGTCTCCAGAGCACAGAGCTGGTCTAAGTGGCAAGTGGGTATTTTTCTGGATGGTGGAGTTTGAGGATTATTGGGTAGGCTATAGGTCAAGTCTCAAGAGCTCAGCATGACACAGTTTACATCAGTCTAGACTCAACAAAAGTGTAAAATACAGACTCAAATAACTGAGAAGCTGAGACTGAGCTGTCGTCTGACTTGAGCTTAATGTAGACGTCGTGTGTCATATTGAATTATTACAAATATTATTTAGTCAATGTTATCAATATCTGGTTGACTGTGACTTTGTGTCAACAATAGGGAGCATTGTGTGTGTGTGTGTTACACACACACATGAGTGTCAATAAGAGTGAGAGAGAGGGCAGCAGGTTCCTATGGGTTGGTAGGGAACAGCTGTTGTATAGGCATAAGGGTGTGCTTGTGCGTTGTGAGGGGAGCGGCAGGTGTAGAGGGGACTCCCTGCAACAGGGGTATTAAACCCCACAGCACGGGTAGCAGGGATTGTTCACTACACTGGTAGGGAGGGTCCCCCCTTGTCTGTATGAAAGGAATGGGGCTAGTAGGAGGTTAGCTTCATGTTATATTAAGTTAGAGTGAAATCCTAGCATAAGTAAGCAACAGTTGGTTGAGTGTTGGTTTGTTGGGTCAAGGGGTCTTAGGTTCGAGCCTCATTTTTGGGAGGGCGAAGGGATTTGGCAGATACTTTTTGGTGGTTCACTATTAACTTTTTCCTCCTCGTCTTATGAACTTCAGGTTTAAATAAAATGGAGCCATATGTAGCCCAATCAGGGCACTAGACCACTGGCTGACTTGGGGGGGGGTCCCTGAAGTGGATTGTGGTTCGAGTCCCTGTCTTTAATGACGGGGGAGGCTTTAGCTGCTGTGACTTCCCCTGGCTTCATTTTGTGAGTGTCCATTTTTCTCTCAAAAAGTACTACTATGAGTTTGCATGATAAAATGCAATAGTGAGCCCCTAGCTCACTTGGTTAGCAGGAGAGATGGTAAGTGGCGAGCCCTGGGTTCAAGGCAAGTGTTTGTAAGGATTTTTGGGTTCCTGCCCTTTTCCTTATTATTTTTTTATAAGCAAACCTAAACCATTCTTGGTATCAAACCTATGGCATTTGTTAACAACTCCAATAGTTTTTTGCCATCAACCTTAATACAAATTTTAACCAATAAGCCATGAGTATTGTTATAAGTAGGTAACTCTTGTAGCCAATAATTAATTAATTCCTAAATCATTCTATAGGTTCCTTGGATTACTTGGACCCAATTTTCGTGCTAGACTTTCACACTCGACATCCGGTGGCAGTCAAGTATACCTTGCCACTATGTCATTCCTTTTGTTACATTTTATGTCTTGCTACATTATTGTTGTTTTACAATTGCGCGTCCGAGTATAACTCTGGGTGCAACAAATGGGATACGTTGGTCGTTACTTGCTTACCTAGTTCCTTAGAGACTACCCACTGTAAGGTGGATACACTAGTATCTCGCTGGACCGTGACACATGCTTGGACACAGAGATGTTATACAGAGATACATGACATGTACCACCGCATTCGATTGATCATCAGTGCGGCCAGGACGTGCGACGGTATAGTTCATGCTAGAAGCTTTCATTATGACACATTAGGCCCCGCACTGGGGATTGTGTGTGTCGTGGTTTCGACTCGCTATAGATATATTGGATGGAGAGGACAGTTACTTGACGGAGGGTCTGCTACTGGTACTTGTTGTTAATAATGAGGCAGTTCGGACGAACCCCACTACGAGATGATCTCTGGTTTGGAGAGCTCCATTCGTCGAAAGTTGTTTTCAGTGCATTTATACATAGTTGATAGAGCACCACTGATTCTTTATTCTTCTTCATTATTCATAGTGGCATGTATGTTATGTATCTTGTTACGTCCCGCTGAGGACCTGGTTTCCTTCCAGGTTGGCTGAGTAGGTCTGCAGAGTTCCTTGTTGGATTGTTGTTGAGCACCCATATTTTATTGCAGGTATTAACTCTTCAGTAGTATACATGTTTCATTTCTATATCTCATACCTTCTTGATTTGTGTAGTATTTATAGACTCTTTTCTTCTTGAGTCTACTCGGACTAGTATGATTATTGGACTACAGACTAGTATTAATATTTTCCTTTTTTTATGCTCATGTTACATGGATTAAGATATAGAGTTGATATAGTAATATTTGCACCACTTTAAACAGCTTATATGTATTCAAGTCGGACTATAGTCTGTTGAATACGTAGCTGGCCAATGCCACCTGGCTCGGTCCCGCATATTTTTGGACTTGGGCGTGACATGTTGGGCCTTAGGCCATGTGTTTACCTTCGTACACACAGGTATGTGAGAGAGGAGTGTTGTAGCAGTAGCTTTAGGCAGGGGATTAAGTGCAAGGATTGCACAATATTAGAGTGTTTGGGGTGCAATTGCACATACACTAGTAGTAGGTGCATGAATGGTGTAGGCATTGAATGCGCTAGGCAGACCAGTGGCCTGTGTGAGCAGGTGGGGTGCCCAGGCAGGGGACTCACCCCCTGTTCGAGCTACAAAGTGGTAGGCTGCCTTGGCCTTAACAGACCAGTGACAGGAGGTTTAGCCCAGGCAGCACAGTGTGCAGGACTATTTTGAGAAGCCTGCATAGGCCTGGTTGCACCTAGGTAAGGGGATTGCCCCTTAGCAGGGTTTCTGCCTCTTTACAGGTAGGCCTGGCCTATGTGTACTGCACATAGGGGCAACATTAGAGTTTGTTTGTGTAGCACACAAGAGGTGCTAGTGTCAAGGGGTGAAGGAGTTTAGAGTGTGCAGCAGTTAGTGTGATTGTGTGTATGATATGTACAAAACACAGGTAAGTTATCGTAGTGTGTAGGGATATCCTGTGTTAGAGTGTTAATGTGTGTGAGTGTGAGTGTGAGTGTGAGTGTGTCACACACAAGTGTTCCACATTGTGTGCTGACACAAGTTTGTATGTGTTAGGGAAAAAACTTGATAGGGTAAATAGGTAATTACTATATTAGGGTGATTTACATAGTATAGGCATCATAGAAATGGAAAAGTGTTTGGGTATTATTGTGTAAGAGTAAGAGTGGATTACCTATAGTGGGTAATATGAGTTGGGGTAAGAATTACCTAGTATAGTTAATAACATGTGAGATAGGTAAATAGAGTATTACCATGTATAGGTAATATCATACGTAGGTAATATAATGCAAGGGTAGGTAATGACTAGATATGGTTTACCTATGTGGAATAGAGTAAATATACAGGGCCTTTCCTATATGTTGACATAGGCAAACTAGGAATAGGGTAAGGGAAAATGAGTAGGGTATCCTAAGATACCCTATGACTAGGTAAATGACCAAGTAGAGACTAGGATAGCCAAGTATATTTTGGGTACCTTAGTAAGAGAGGGTAATGACCTAGAAAACAAGGTTTGACTCAATATGACCAATGTTGACTAGTTGAACCTAAAAGTCAACCTTTAAGTCAAATTGATCTAGTTTGACCATGGAGGCCTAGTTTTGACCTAGAATTGACCTAAAATACATATATCATCTTAGATATCCATGTTTAACACACTGAAATACTAATTAACATGTATATCTCATATTTAGGTCTTTGTGATTCCACTTTGGTTCCCGATTCACATTTGTTGCTCAGGACCGTACGCAAGTACATTCTCTGATAGTTTTCATTACGTTAATAATTTTTTAAATTCAGTGGTAGTGTTTTACTTGATTCCCGACACGATGATACACAGACTAGTATACTTTGGATCCCGTCATGAGGTGTTATTTTACTGGTGGACCCTGTACATGTCTTGTGTTCTTATTGTTTATTCATGTATAGACACCGATTCAGGAGTGGGCAGGCCCCCTGTTTCATGAGTCCCGTGTCATAACATGACATGGTTGGATCCATTATACTATTCAGGAGAGTTATTAGAGTTTATGTGATCATACCTAAACTACTTGTGCATAGCTCACCCTCACCACACGTAGAGTGTAGCCTGATCATATATTACTTGTGCACAGCTTTCCATGTATGGCCGTGTAAGCCCCTGAATTTAGGGCTTATTTTTTTCAATTTTCTAAATCAATTAATTTTAATAGATATTATTATTTGATTAAATGCTCTCTACCGTGACTTGGATTTCTAGAGCGGCAGGGATGTCAGTCTCTGGAAACTTTCTTCTTGAAGTTTGTAGTAGACGAGATTATCTTCATGTTGATATATCGTGTCCCACTCAAACTTGTTCCTTGTGCTCCATTTGCTTCGCGCAACTTTTGGGTCAATTTAGACCAATTTATCGTCTGTCGTAATTCGTGACTTAACTTCCAACTTAATTTTCGGGCCCGACATCAGTCCAATCCAGTCAACCTAATATATAGCCCTGGCCTATTTTTAGTCAACTATGCATGTGCCACTTGTGTGCCACCGATTTGATCTCCTTTGCTCCCATCTCATCCATGATTTAATTTGGTTTAAAATTATTACTTTAATTAAATCTTGGCCCCAAGCTTGTCCAACTTGACCTAACACCCAACACAAATTGGTGCACCCTACCATGCCTACCTATACACCCCATTGATATTTTTTTATTTTCCTCTACTCAAAATATCTCTCTTTATGTATAAATATCTCTATTTCTCTCTCTTTTATATGTATATATACACATATATAATATAAATATATCTCACCCTCTCTCTACCTACAAATACCCCCTCACCCATCACACTCACAAAGCCCCCCCATGTACAGCCGGCCTACCCCTCAATCTTTCTATTTTTTTTCTCTCTAAATATCTCTCTCTCTCTAAATATCTCTCACTCTCTATATATATTATATACACACACATATAAATGACATATACTAATCCCTTTCTCTCTCCCCTCTCCAGCCGAGAACACCCCCCTCAACTCCTTCTTCATTTTCTTTTTTATATTCCTCCTTCTCCTTCACTCCTTCTACATCTCCTCCTCCTCATCATCATCTAACATCACCATCATCATCTAACTACACCACCACCATCATTTTTCTTTTTCTTCTCCTCATTCTCCACACTGCAAGGGCACCCCGCCGTCGTCGCCCCACCGTGCGCCACTGTGCGGGTACCCTGCCGTCGCCGCCCCATCGTACGGGCACCCTGCCGTCGCCACCCCCCGGCAGCCAACGCCGCGCGTCGCGTGCTCCTCCCAGCGCAGCTGCAACAGCACAAGCAAGCAGCAGTAGCAGCGGCTTTGGCAGCAACATCCGCAGAGGCGGCCACCGCACGACGCTGCTTGGCCGGCCCTCCGTGGCCGGGCACATCCGACGAACCCCTGGGCGAGCTCCTACTCTCCGCCCTCCTTTTCCCCGACGTGCCACGTACCTGATTCGTGCGTTTGGCACGGAATCCCGTCGGCGCCAGCTCAGAAACGAACTCAGAATCGCATCTCGAAGCAGCAAATTCATGTACGTTTTTGAGAAATCCGATCGTTGGATCGACGATTTCTTGGCTTCGTCTTAATCTCAGTATATAGCTCTTCACTTCCCTCAATTTTTTTCGTTAATTTTGTCGTTTGATACAGCAAAACCGGCCACAAAGTTGACAATTTAATTTGAACTATTTTTGGATAATTTTATGGAGCCGACTTCGTCAGCTCGTAACTCTGCTATCCCAGCTCCGTCTGGCGTGCTACTGGTTCCTATACGAAGCTGGTATAACCCTCTTCCAATCCCTTATGTTTCGTTTCATTATGAGTACGTTTGATTGGTTGAATTCGATGCCAAAGTTGGCCGTCCGAATTCATACTTTCTAAGTTGTAAAATTCTATTTTTGAACCTAGGACTCCGAATTCAATTTTTACACCACCAGTAGACTCGTGGCGTCGTTCTGGCACGTTTTCATATAAAATTTGTTAGATTTGGAGGACGTGGCCCTGATACGTATTTCGGTGCAAAGTGGGCCCCATAGTCCGAGTCAATGGGACTTTTTGATGCCGGCTCATCGTCATTCTGGACTCGTTGACATATAATTTGCTTAGTTTTGAGGACATTGGCTCCGACAGGATTTTCCGTGCAAATCGAATTCCAATATCCGGGTCAACGGACCAATCTGAGATCGGGTCATCGAAATCCAGTTTCGGATACACCGTTGAGTTCGTATCGTCATTCTGGACTAGTTGACATATAATTTGCTGAGTTTTGAGGACATTGGCTCCGATACACATTTTCGTGCAAATCGGATTCTAATATTCGGGTCAACGGACCAATCTGAGATCGGGTCATCGGAATCCAATTTTGGATATACCGTTGAGTTCGTATCGTCATTCTGGATTCGTGGACATATTTTGCTAGATTTTGAGAACTTTTATTTCGGCACATTTTTTGGTGCAAAGCGGGTCCGACACGGATACCGTTTTGACCTGAAATTATTTTTTGCTCCTGTGGCCAAATTGGACTTATGGATAGGCTATCCTAGCTAATTTGACCATTCTGGACCCGTTGGTGATGGTTGTTTCACTATCCGACAACATATGTAGGTTTTTCCCTATCTATCAACCTATTATTATTATAATCTTTCTCTTTTGTTTGTATTTTGAGATCCATCGATTTCAGTAATTTTCCAATCACTGAAATTGAATGTGTTGACCCTGTAGATATTTAGAGACTAGCCTTGACCCTGTTTGACCATGGTTGACTGCATTGACTAAACGTCGACGTAGAGTCAACATTGACCTAGGTTAGACTAGTTTTGACGTTGGTTGACCATAGTTGACTATTTTGACCAAAAGTCAACCGTAGCCTAAAATTGACTAGAACTGGACCAGAGTTGACCAGTTGACCCAAAGTCAACTATTAGTCAACGTTAGTAAAGTTTGACCTAGAGTTGACCTAGGGTTGACCGAAGTTGACCAATTGACCAAAAGTCAACTGTAAGTCAACCATTGACTTAGATTGACCTAGTTTGACTTACTTTGACGTGTCTTAACCTAGTTTCTTATTATGACTTGATTTTACTTCCAAACCCTTATATTGATACAGTATTCCATCTATAGGTCCTCGAGGCACTGTTCTTGGACTCAGTCGACTTATCCATCACATCACATGCGAGTACATTCTCTGATAATATTTCTGTTTTATGATATCGTCTATGTTTCTTGTATATAGTGTAGATATTCTTGTTCTCTTGACACATAGTTCACACGATTGGTATTTGTCTGGATCCCGTCATGAGATGTTATTCCTGGTATTCTTTGGTATATATTGTGCAAGTCTTTCTTGTTTCTTGTGCATTGTTTGACACACGATTCCTGCGAAGGCTAGCTACCCTCACAGAGAATCGCATGATGTGTTATGGTTGGATCCACTATACTAGTAGGGGGGCGGGGAGTATTAGTGTAGATATGTGGTCAAGCCTATTGTGCACCCATTGTGCATTGATTGATTGGAGTGTTGATCATACACCCCACGTATGGTTAGCCAGGCCTGTTACTATTGTGCAATGTCCCAAGCCGGCCACATATTGTAGCTAGTACTCACACACCTAGATAGATGATTCTTGATTCTTGTGCATGCCATGATCAGTTTTACTTGCCTTATTCTAGCTCTAGATTTATAGCTTACCTTGTTATGATATTCACATGTACATTTCGTGATTTTTTGTATATTCTCTCTATTTACTGCTACATTTTCAATATCGTCTAACTATAACTGTTATTTGAGATTTGTGCTCGTTCCCTCCTGACTGGATATATTGACAATATTTTAGGAGTAGTTGTGCCCTCAGTATTGGACTACAGGATATTGCTAGCTGGGGTAGTTCTCGGTATTCTTCACCGTGAGTCGTTTTCAGGAATTCTAGGTCTGGTAGTTATTTAGTTTGTTATTGTTTCCTTCTGTTTTATTCTTGTCTCATATGATCCTTGTAGATTCTAGTTGTTCTAGTGATATTGTTATTATTTCTTGTCTTATCTTTCTTAGTTTTCGTGATGTGACATGAGTACATTTTTAGTTATGGATCTTAGCTGTTGTAGTTAGTATCGGGTACTTGACAGCGCTCTACCGCGGATACTGCAGCGTAGGCTGGACGTGGCCCACGTATTCGTACCGTATATCCGGGTGCGGATCGTGACACATTTTTGTGGTGGCCCATGTAGGTCCATCTTTGTAAATTAATACGATATCATGGTGGTACTTGAGCTTATCTGTACTACTACGAGCCTGCCATAGGATTAAGGTTGAGTCATGGAATATTTTAGGATTTTCGTACTCAGTCACATATTAGGAACTCTTGGTAGATTCCAGAGATGACTCCTGGAATCTTATTTCGAAAGCTTTTCAAATCTTTTCCCACTTGTTTCTATTCGTCTTTATTTTTGAAATATTTGTCCGTATCAAACTTTATTCTTTCTTGGGATGAGTTGTGGATCCCAGAGGGAAGGTATAAGTTGAACTTATATATCATCTAGGTTGAGGAGAGAATATGATTTGCCAATCTTATTTCAAGGTTGAGATTATTTAGATTGTATTCCAGAACTTTCAATCTTGACCTAGATAGTACCTTTGGGACTTCTCCTGAGAACTTTTCCTAAACTTGCATCAGAATCTATTTTCGCTAGTTTCCATTTACTTATCCTTGATTCGTCATTGAATTTTGAATCTTGATGTTCTTTTGTTATTGACTTTAATTTTGTATCTAAAATCAGTTTTTATGAATTGAGTTAAGATATTCTAATAAACATATTTGATGAGAACGATGAGAACGATAAATGTCTACTTTATTTATGGAATTTAGAATTTATCACAGTCATACTAGCTAGCACGACACGGACATGGAGCCTGATGTTGGATATACTATCCTAGTTACGGAATTTAGATTTTCTTGCAGCCATACCGGCTGGCGTGGTAAGGAATCTAGATGACATAATTATAGGGTGTGTACCCAAGTTATGGACTCCATCGTTTATTGCAGCTATGCTTACTAGCGTGGAAAAAATTCTTGCAACATAATTTTAGGAAGACGTTTATGGTTATCAGACTGTATCTTAAATCGGATCACTTCGTTATGACCAGATGAACAAGAACAAATTCTTATCATCATTCTTCCCCGTCTTGGTTAACTCTTTCTATCTACAGCCTAACTAGGATTTTCTCGATAGGATTCTTTTTGTGTTCCATCTTTCATATGATTTGACTAAACTTTTCTTCGCTAGCCTCTTGGGTAATTCTTCTTGTCATTCCCGATAATTGTTGAACGTGCCTCATGGATTGAATCAAGGAAAGTTCGAAAAGTAATTTATCCTTGTATTATAGAATCGGGAGTTTGAATTAAGAGAAATACTGGCGAGGCATGACTTGGATAACGACATCATGGTTAAATATGTTTCTCGAACTCTACTTGGACCACTCCCTAAGCATTTTGACTAACATCTTCTCCCCTTTTTTGCAAAAAAAAATGTTTGGAAATATTTCACGGATTTGGCCAAGTTAAGTTCAGGAACCTATATTATCTGGCATGGCAGCTGTGCACTGCAGCCATCCATCGTATTATGGAACAAGGAAGTTAATCGAAGCCAGATGCACACTAGCGCGATAGTAACTTCATATGACATAATTACGGAGGTATGTGGTTCTTGATTTTACTTCGACTACGTCCTATGCATCTCGTTTGGCCTCGTACTATTCTTGGAAATATTTCGACAATCTTTCCTGTCTTGCTTGACCCTTACTTTGTCTGAATATTGATATGGATTGCTCGACCCAGTCTTAGGCCTTTGTTTCCTTCTATTTAATTGATGACTGAAATAGCCAAACCTTGTTAACGGATTATGTAGTGTAACTGTAATATGTTAATGTGTGATTGTGATGAGTATATTTTTCTTGGGAATTCATTGGGTTAAGCTTGTAGGACAGATATGAGTGACTGACTATAGTGGACTTTGAAACCATTAAGAATGATTAGTTTGATAGTATAGATTGATTTTAAGGTATCTAAGAAGGAGTAATGAAATATTATATTTTGTGACTACGGATTTAGGACTAGAATCTTCTGCTTAGATTCGAGGGTTGAACATTGTAAGACTTTGATGACCAAGTGATTATTGGTTATCTACAAACCATTTACTTATAATTGGAGGATAGATCGATATATGAAATGAAATAGAAGGAGATAACATTGCGTGCAAGATCGAAAGATTGCAGGGACAAAACATGGACATACGTACATAGGTAATAAATAATTCGGTAAATGAATTAAGAGTTTGAATTTGAGGGTTTATATTCAGGAGTTCTTGAGTAAAGAGAGAAGGCTCAATGCCAAGAATAGGTTTTGAATGTATAATTTCATGGAGCTTGTGATTAATAGGATAAAGATACATAGGACGGGATAAGGAAACAAACAAATTGATTTTGAGATTGGAATTTTGGTTGATGGTCAATCATTGTTGTATATATATACTTATCTCGAGGATGACCTATATTTTAGAGTATATGTAAAGGTTCTTATTGATATAAAGATTCTAAGGGGTAAAATGACATAGTTTTTATGGAAGAAGCTTGTTGAACCTGAACCAAATGTATAGAGAGAAACAATATAGGTGATCACAAAGGTAGCAGATTGAGTACTGTAACCATAGCAGTGGCATGCTTTAGCTTGACCTATTAGATGAGTTTTAATTTCGAAGACAAAATTTTATAAGGTGGGTAGGATGTAAGCCCCCTAAATTTAGGGCTTATTTTTTTCAATTTTCTAAATCAATTAATTTGAATAGATATTATTTTTTGATTAAAAGCTCTCTACCGTGACTTGGATTTCTAGAGCGTCAGGGATGTCAGTCTCTGGAAACTTTCTTCTTGAAGTTTGTATTAGACGAGATTATCTTCATGTTGATATATCGTGTCCCACTCGAACTTGTTCCCTTGTGCTCCATTTGCTTCGCGCAACTTCCGGGTCAATTTAGACCAATTTATCGTCTACCGTAATTCGTGACTTAACTTCCAACTTAATTTTCGGGCCCGACATCGGTCCAATCTAGTCGACCCAATATATGGCCCTGGCCTGCTTTGAGTCAACTATGCACGTGCCACTTGTGTGCCACTGATTTGATCTCCCTTGTGCTCCCATCTCATCAATGATTTAATTTGGTTTAAAATTAATATTTTATTAAATATTGGCCCCAAGCTTGTCCAACTTGACCCAACACCCAACCCAAAATGGTGTGACCCTACCATGTCTACCTATACACCCCACTGATATTTTTTTATTTTTTCTCTACTCAAATAACTCTCTTTATTTATAAATATCTCTATTTCTCTCTCTTTTATATGTATATATATATATATATATATATATATATATATATATATATATAATAATATATAAATCTCTCACTCTCTTTCTACCTACAAACACCCCCCACCCATCACACTCACAAAGCCCCCCTGTACAACCGGCCTACCCGTCCTCTTTCTATGTTTTTTTCTCTAAATCTCTCTCTCCTCTCTCCTCTTAATATCTCTCACTATATATTATATATATATATATATATATATATATATATATATATATATATATATATATATATATATATATATATTATCACACACATATAAATTATATACTAATCCCTTTCTCTCTTCCCTCACCAGCCGAGAACACCCCCCCTCAACTCCTTCTTCATTTTCTTCTTCATTATTTCCTCCTTCTCCTTCACTCATTCTTCATCTCCTCCTCCTCATCATCATCTAACATCACCATCATCATCTAACTACACCACCACCAACATTTTTCTTTTCTTCTCCTCCTCCTCCTCACTGCGCGGGTACCCCGTCGTCGTCGTCCCACCGCGCGCCACTGTGCGGGCACCCCGCCGTCGCTGCCCCCTGCACGGGCACCCCGTCCTCGCCGCTCCGCTGGGTAGCCAACGCCGCCGTCATGCACGCCTCCCAGCGCAGCCACAATAACAGCACAAGCAAGCAGTAGTAGCAGCGGCTTTGGCAGCAGCAGCCGCAGTGGCGGCCACCGCGCGGTGCCGCGTGGCCGGCCCCCCCGTGGCCGGCCCCCCATGGTCGGGCACCTCCGACGAACCCCTAGGCGAGCTCCCCCTCGCCGTTCTCCTTTTTCCTGACGTGCCACGTACCTGATTCGTGCGTTTGGCACGAAATACCGTCGGCGCGAGCTCGAAAACGAACTCAGAATCACGTCTCGAAGCAGCAACTTCGTACACGTTTTTCAAAAAATTTGACCGTTGGATCGGTAATTTCTTTGCTCCGTCTCAATCTCGGTATATAGCTCTTCACTCCCTTCAATTTTCGTCCGTTAATTTTGTTGTTTAATACATCAAAACCGGCCACAAAGTTGACGCTTTAATTTAAACTATTTTTGGACAGTTTTGTGGAGCCGACTTCGTCAGCTCGTAACTCCGCCATCGCAGCTCCATCTGGCGTGCTACCGGTTCCTATGCGAAGCTGGTATAACCCTCTTCCTACCCCTTAAGTTTAGTTTCACTGTGAGTACGTTTGATTGGTTGAATTCGACGCCAAAGTTGGCCGTCCGAATTCGTAATTTCCAAGTTATAGAATTCCATTTTTGAATCCGGGACTCCGAATTCAATTTCTGACACCACCAGTACGTAGACTCGTGGCTTCTTTCGGGCACATTTTTATATAAAGTTTATTAGATTTGGAGGACGTGGGCCCTGGCACGTATTTTGGTACAAAACGGGCCCCACAATCTGGGTCAACGGGATTTTTTTACGTCGGCTCATCGGAATCCAATTCTGGATATATTGTTGAGTTCGTATCGTCATTCTGGACTCGTTGACTTATAATTTACTGAGTTTTGAGGATATTGGCTCTGACACGCTTTTTCGTGCAAATCGAATTCCAATATCCGGTCAACGGACCAATCTGAGATCGGGTCATCGGAATCCAATTCCGAATATATCGTTGAGTTCGTATCGTCATTCTGGACTCGTTGACATATAATTTGCTGAGTTTTGAGGACATTGGCTCCGACACGCTTTTTCGTGCAAATCTGATTCCAATATTCGGGTCAACGGACCAATCTGAGATCGGGTCATCGAAATCCAATTCCGGATATACCGTTGAGTTCGTATCGTCATTCTGGATGCGTAGACATATATTTTTGCTAGGTTTTGAGGAATTTTATTTCGACACATTTTTCGATGCAAACGGGTCCGACACGGACACCGTTTTGACCAGAATTACCTTTTTGCCCCTATATCCAAATTGGACTTATGGATAGACTATCTTAACTAATTTGACCATTCTGGACCCGTTGGTGATGGTTGTTTCACCATCCGACAACATCTATAGATTTTTTCCCTATCTATCACCCTATTATTATTATAATCTTTCTCTTTTGTTTGTATTTTAAGATCCATCGATTTTAGTGATTTTCCAATCACTGAAATTGAATGTGTTGACCCTGTAGAGTCACATTGACCTAGGTTAGAATAGTTTTGACCTTGGTTGACCACAGTTGACTATTTTGACCAAAAGTCAATCAGAAGTCAACCGTAGCCTAAAATTGACTAGAACTGGACCAGAGTTGACCAGTTGACCCAAAGTCAACAGTTAGTCAACGTTAGTCAAGTTTGACCTAGAGTTGACCTAAGGTTGACCGGAGTTACCAGTTGACCAAAAGTCAACTGTAAGTCAACCATTGACTTAGATTGACCAAGTTTGACTTACTTTGACGTGCCTTGACCTAGTTTGACTTAGTATGACTTGATTTTACTTCCAAACCCTTATATTGATACAGTATTCCATTTATAGGTCCTCGAGACACTGTTCTTGGACTCAGTCGACTTATCCATCACATCACAGGCGAGTACATTCTCTGATAATTTTTTGTTTTATGATATCGTCTATTTCTTGTATATAGTATAGATATTCTTGTTCTCTTGACACATAGTTCACATATTGGTATTTGTCTGGATCCCGTCATGAGATGTTATTCCTGGTATTCTTTGGTATATATTGTGTAAGTTTTCTTGTTCTTGTGCATTATATAGACAATTCCTGCAAAGGCTAGATACCCTCTCAGAGAATCGTGCATCATGATGTGTCATGGTTGGATCCACTATACTATTCAGGGGGCGGGGGGGGGGGAGTATTAGTGTAGATATGTGGTCAAGCCTATTGTGCACCTATTATGCATTGATTGATTGTGAGTGTTGATCATACACCCCACGTATGGTTAGCCAGGCCTGTTACTATTTGCAATGTTCCAAGCCGGCCACATATTGTAGCTAGTACTCATACACCTAGATAGATGATTCTTGATTCTTGTACATGCCATGATCAGTTTTACTTGCCTTATTCTAGCTCTAGATTTACAGATTACCTTGCCATGATACTCACATGTACATTTCGTGATTCCTTATATATTCTCTCTATTTATTGCTACATTTTAATATCGTCTAACTAGAACTGTTATTTGAGATTTGTGCTCGTTCCATCCTGACTGGATATGTTGACAATATTTTAGGAGTAGTTGTGCCCTCGTATTGGACTACAGGATGTTGCTAGCTGGGGTGGTTCTCGGTATTCTTCATCGTTAGTTTCTCAGGAGTTCTAGGTCTAGTAGTTATTTAGTTTGTTATTGTTTCCATCTGTTTTATTCTTGTCTCATATGATCTTTGTAGATTCTAATTGTTCTAGTGATATTGTTATTATTTCTTGTCTTATCTTCCTTAGTTTTTGTGATGTAACATGAGTACATTTCTCGTTATGGATCTTAGATATTGTAGTTAGTATCGGGTACTTAACAGTGCTCTACCACCGATACTGCAGTATAGGATGGGCGTAGCCCACGTATTCGCACTGTATATGGGTGCGGGGTCGTGATAGGCTGGCCTGATCCATTACTTGTACTTGTGCATAGCAGTTCATATGGAATAGCCTGATCTTATCCCAAGCTCGTTACATAACACTCTAATATCTCAAGCACCATTTAGATTACATGATATATTCTGATTACCTGCTAATACACCATATTCCTTTTTTACATGTCCACATTACTATGATATGATTACCTGCTTATCCTATATTTCTTACTGTTCAGTTTTGCTATCCATCATGTATCTCATTTACATACTTTATATTTATAGCATTTGTCAATTTAATGAAATTGTTGTTAGTGTTCTTTCCAATACTGACTGGATATATTTTTCAAAGGATTTAGAGGACTGACGACCATGCCCAGGAAATTTACCTGGGAGCCGGTGCTCGCTGAGGATGCACCTCCAGTAGTACTTTAGCTAGTAGCTAGGTTTGCTGGATTTTTCTCCAGTTTGATATATTTGGGGATATTATATTTATTCAGGATATGTATTATTTAGTTATAGACTTTTAGACTTTGTGTTGTATACCTGACTTATGCTACTACTCTATTTTATCATTTCATTATCCGATATCTCTTTGTTCTATTATCTTCCTCTAGATTTATGTGATTGAGTATATATGTTTATAGATATCGTATTATTCCTTCTTGCGGAGATGAGTTACATTGTTGATAGGTTATATTTATATATGTTATATTGTTTAGATAGTATAGTTAACCTATACAGCATTAAACCCACATGCTCGTGCCCCTAAATCGGGTGCGAGTCATGACATATTTTTGTGGTGGCCCATACAGGTCCAGCTTCGCAATAGAGTGATGTCGTGGTAGTGAGACGACTTAGTTGTACTACTACAAGCTTGTATGGGATACAAGAGATAGGATATTAGGGTAAGAGAGTACTCAATCACATTTAGGACTTCTTGAGAGATTCCTGGGATGACCCCTGAGAATCTTATTATAAACTCTATCCCAAAATTTGTTTACACTCATTTTTGTCTACTTGCTTGTTCGTTGTTGGAAATTTATTCTTGGTGATCGTTGATGACTTTGAAGTTGTATTAAGGACAAGTTATGGACTATATCGAGGGTATATTCTGGTAGTATGCTAGGTGAGGCAATGAGGATTGCAGTCGTCCATCTTGGTTATGGTGTCTAGAGTTCACCGCAGCCATATTAGTTGGCACGGCAAAGACGTAGGACCTGATTTTGGATATATTTCTCTTGGTTATGGAATTCAGACTTTTTGCAGCCAAGCATGCGGCAGGAAAAATTCTAGATACCATGATTCTAGAGGTATGTACCTTAGTCATGGACCCTATAGTTTATCGCAGCCATACTTACTAGCGTGGCGAGGATTCTGGATAGACGTGTATGGTTATCAGATTGTATCTTAAATTGGTTCTTAACGCATCGTCTCTATCATTCCACCTTGTTATTATTGAGTTCTGCTCCATCACCCTACTAGCTCAGGGTAGAGATATTTTTAGTTCCTCTCGTTCAGTACCTCATTGGGATTCACCTCATTAGTTACGAGGCAACTTCTTTGGATAGTGTAGTAGCTTAGTAACTTGTAGATAGGTTGTGCCAGGTTAGGTATCAGTGTTGAATGTAAGGAGTACATGAGAGTAGGAGTGCATGTATCTAAGGCAGTGAGAGAGGGGTCCAGCTAGGCCACCTGTGGCATAGCATCATGCCTCGCACCCACAGAGGGGGATACCCTAGCAAGGAAAGGCTTTTGCGTTGGCGGTCTTGGAGGCCGCTGCTACAGGTGATGGGTTTGCATATTTTGTTTTGTTTGTTCTTCCCTTTCTTTTCTATCTGTTGCTTTGATTGCTTCATTGGTATCTTGTATATTTTGTGTGCTATATTATAGTTAGCATAGTTAGTAGTAACCCATATTTGAGAATTCAATATCAAGACCATAACCATGCATGCTTGTTTTTTCTTCCGTAGAATTATATGATTTTAGGTAGGACTATCTTGGACCATAATTGTCGGGGCTTTACCTAGAGAAGAGTATAACCAACTTAAATTTTGAGGACAAATTTTTTTAAGGGGGTAAGATTGTCACTACCAAATTTATAGACAAGGATATTTTGACATTTTATATTATTTATAGTGTGCATTTTTTAATTAAATAAATTTAATGGTTGCATTTATTAATATAGTAGCTATTTATTAGAATCTTGGTTAGTGAACTTATTTGGACTTGACATGACACTTGGACCTACATTTTAAGTTGGACACAATTAGACTGATTTAAGTCATAATAGGTCATGTATAGGATTAGAACTAATTACCAACTTAGGCTAAAGGCTTCCATAGGTTAACCAAACCTTCATGACAACTATAGAGGGCAAAGTAGACATTTTCCATAGACATTTAGGGCTTTATGACCAGCTACTATTGGAAGAGAGGTTTCATTCTTCCACCTCTCATTTTGGGGCTCAAAACCCAAGTTTTAGTGCTCTTCCATTTTCCACTCATTCCTCCACCAAATCCCTCTAAACCCTCTCAAATCTTCACCCATTCTTCATCCTAGAAGGCTTGGAGCTTTGTCACCTCCAGTTTTCAAAATTGAGGACAAATTTATCATTTTTAATATTCTAATATTTTTGTGAATATTTATTTATTAATATTGTGTTTTGCGGTTTATTTGATCGGGTTTGAGTTTTGTCTCATTTCGACTTGTGTTAGTAACCCGGTCAGTTTTGGACCCATTGGACCCGACCAACTCGTCATAACCAAACCTAGATATTTATTTTCGACTAATCCTATTTGATTTTAGTGGGATTAGAGTTTAGAATTAGATTTAGAACTTGGAATTTAGAATTTCCAAGTTACCATTTTGATCAAACTCAAAACCACTCTTTTTTTGACTTGGAGGGTATTTTGGTAAATTGTCAAATGCCCCCAATCCTCCAAATTGTGGGCCGCCAAAATTTCATCCCTCCCCCTTTTTCTTATTGTAAGAAAGAACTCTTCTCTTTCTTTATCTCATTCCAAAAAAACCCTTTCTTTTTCCTTTTGCATTTTAAGCTCAAAAGGTAAGCAAATCTCTTCCAATTCTTCTCCATATTCTAGATCTCTCTCTAATCTTGATGCTAACCCTTGTTTACCTCTCATTTATGGTTTTGATCTAGTTAGATCTAGCTTGGTGGTGGTGGAAGCATAAATCTTGTGCTTTGACCTAAAAAGAAGTAATTTTAGAGCTTTTTCTTGGGATTCCAACTCCCAAGGGTAAACCCTCACTCTAACCTTTGTAATTACTTCTAATTAGCACTTGTATATTAGAGGATGCTCGAGGTGTAGGATAACCCATTAGGAGAGACTTGGAACCCATTGGACTCAATTTGGGACTTTTAGCCTAGGTTTAGTGCCAAATTTAGAAAAAACCCAAATTGACATGTTTGGATTTTCCTTAGCCTAATTAGACATAATTAGGTTAGTTTGGGTGAGATAAGGCTAGGTATTTCCATATTTGAATACATGGGGTCATTTCATGAAAAATCATGAAAATGGGTTTTTTGGGTTTTTTGGATTCCAACACACTGGTGACTTTTTGCACCGACACTAGAATCGGCAAGTTAGCACTTAGAATAGGTCCTAATCATTATTTAGAACTCGTGGTAGAGTTTGGGTCGAATCGGATAGGTTTGGTGCCCATATCGTGCGGTATCGCAAATCGGACACCCCAGAGCCGCAAGAATGGCAATTTTGCCATTCGGGCCTCGTTTCTCGTTTTCACTCGCGTATGCGAGTTAGATTGCTTGTGTGGGGTACATGTCTAAGCCCTAGAGGGTAGAATTGATTGATTTGGGTATTCAGATAGGTTTCGGGATATTTTGGATATATATAAATATTAGTGTTAGTTATGCGTGTGTGTGTATATATATATATATATATATATATATATATATA